>CM058234.1:52395386-52995386 GCA_030180135.1 Orychophragmus violaceus | reverse complement strand
GTCTAGTCATTGTGGTGAAATTTTTTATATGAACTAAGTTTTGTAAATTATATTTATATTATGTAATTTGTTTACATTTTTATAAATAAAATGAATCTTTTTTTATTTAATGTTATTCATAAATAAAAAATTTCTGAAACAAATTATAAAAATAAATTATATAAAACAAAATTAAATATATAAAACAATTAAATATTGATTTTATATAGCTAATTAATAACAATAAATAAATGCTATTGTAAGTAAATCTATAGCAAAATAGAAAACGCTATCTTAAAAATACATACTATAGCATTTATAAAAAACGCTATCTAAAGTGCCAGACTTTTTATCGCGGCCGATGACATAGCGTTTCGATAAGCGCTATCTATCTCATACATAGCGTTTTTCTGGTGCTATTAATACTCGATTTTCTTGTAGTGTATGATGCTAATGGCTCATAAATTTTGAGTGTAGTACGAGGAACACGAAGTCTGAGAATCTAATACCAGACTACAACCGAAGTCTGATAGTTTCTCAGACTTCCAGGTAAGTCTCGTTCAAGTATTTAGACTGCGTATGAAGTCTGAAATTTGCAAGTCTTTAAAAAATTTCACGCAGAAACTTTTTAAAAAGGCGGGAAATTTTCCCGCTCACAGAAGTTCCTTCTCAGACTGCATATGAAGTCTGATACAAAATATTTTAAAATGTTTAATTAATAAAAATCTGGTTGGAAAAGTTCTCTCCAATTTATCTCCATTTATCTAAACTTAATCTTGTAAATAAATTTATCTCCATCTCTCTTTTGTAAAACCTCTTTCAAATGTCTCAACCAAAAAGGTTCTAAAAGGTATTCTCTTGGAGACTTGTTTGCTAACTAATGCAAGAGCTCTGTGTTCAAGCTTTTTCAGGTGCTTGGTTTAAGTTGAGCCAGCTGACTCTCCAAAGAGGCTGGAGTTGAGACTTTTTATGCTGCTAATGGCTCATAAAATTTCACTGTAGTACGAGGAACACGAAGTCTGAGAGTCTAATATCAGACTACCAGGTAAGTCTGGTTCAAGTATTTAGACTTATCGAAGTCTTATTTCAGACTGCGTATGAAGTCTGATACCATGAAAACTAATACATATGTTGATTTAGTGTAGGTGTTGAAGGTGCTTTGGACAAAACAAGAAAACATAAGAAGAGCAATCTTGAATGTCTATGGTGGGACTGACATTGTGCACATGGTGTGTATGGCGATACAAGAAACACAAAGCAATCAAAATTCTAGTATACTATGCTTGTATTGTATTAGATTATTGGATGATCAAGTTGTATAAATTTACTTTTGTCTACTCAAATCAACAAGGAATTTTGCTTATTGAAAGTATACAATATCAGAAAATGGGTCACTTTAACTTTGGAAGAAAACATTACTCTTTAGATTACATACACCAACATATGACAAACTAAAATAACCTTAAGTGGTGCTGAATATGTCGTCAGACATCAACTGCTGTCTGATTCTTATGAGCTAAAAGTTTATAAAATTAACAAGTTCAAATGTCAAGTTCGTTCTCTCATCATCACATTAGCGATCTTATTGAAAAAATCAGCTTGTAAACGCTCGGCATGTGGTTGTGTAGCTCATTCTAATCCCAATTTTCTTCTTCACTGATACTTTGATATGCTTTGGTGTAATCATTTCAATTATATCAAAGCATTCAATAAACAACCAACATATATAATGTGGAGTATGACGTTTACGCATAGACATCCGTTCCACCAGTTCGGTTTTCTTGTATTATTTGTATAAACAAACATGTATAAACCACATTAGAGGTCTTTTGGGAAAAGCCAAACTTCTTTCGAAGTCTTATGCTATTAGCTACATTGCCAATATTATTCAAAAAATGATTTAAAAATAATTACCATATATAAGAATGTAAAACCGATGCAGAAGGAACATATAAAACTAACACACATTTATAAAAAAAATAAAATCAACAAAATTAATCACAAATATAGAATAAAATGCATTTTTAAAGTTTTTAACATTTCAGACGGCTATAGCTGTCTGAGAAAAGTGAAACCAGACCTCTATGGCAGTCTGGAAAAAGGGGTATTTTTGCAATTGAAATCGAAATGTCAGACAGCGGATGCAGTCTGAAATCCATCAGACAGCATACGCTGTCTGCTTTGGAAATTTTGTCAGACAGCTTATGAAGTATGAGAAAAAAAGGGTAGTTTTGCAATTGAATTTGAATTGCCAGACTTCTCGGAGAAGTCTGATAATTACTAGAAGTCTGAGAGGGTAGTTTTGCAATTGATTTTGAAATGTCAGACTTCTCTAATGTATGTGATAATTTTCAGACTTCTTATGCTGTCTGACACGAGTTTCAGACGGCGAGGGAAGTCTGATAAAAAACATCGCATTTTCGGTTTTTATCCATCGTTGACCAAAATTCGATTTTTCAGATGTCTATAGCCGTCTGACAAGAGTTTGAAATTTCAGATGTCTATAGCCGTCTGGTGTTATTTTTCCCTATTTTCAGACATATTTAGAAGTCTGACGATTTTTTCGCTTACTCTGGTCAACATCTGAAAATTTGGGTCAATTGCAGTTTCTACCCCTCCTTTTTGTCAGACATCGGATCCCGTCTGACAAAAAGTCAAAAATCGGTCAATTTCTTGCCAGACTACATAAGAAGTCTGACTAAAAAATCAAATTTGAATCAATTGCAAAACTACCCTTGACGTCTTGGTGACGTCAGATAAATTTTTTTTTTGTTTTCAAAGGAATTTCTCAGACTTCTATGGAAGTCTGTCAATTGAAAGTCAATTGCAAAACTACCCTTTCGTTGACCATAATTTTTCATCAGACTTCGTGGGAAGTCTGAAATCGCGAAACAGATCTGAAAATCGGGGGATCTTGTGAAAAATCACATAAATCTGATTTTGAGCTCGTTTTTACCTTCCCCAAACACTCAAAACTTTTAGTTACACCAATACCCAACAAACCCAACCATTTTTATGCAAGAATGACCAAAATCGCAATAGATCCAAATTTTAAAATTTTGTAGAACGTGAATTAAAGAGTTTTTTGGATGAAATTGGAGAGAAAATAGGAGAATAGAAGGTTGTGAACTCTAATATGGAGTTTTGATGGGTCGAAATTGGTTGTGTGAGGCATTAGGAGCTCAAAATTGGTTGTTAATGGTGTTTGGGTGAATTGAAGAAGATGACAGTTTCGTAATTAAGTTAGATCTAAAGGGTTTTTTTGGTCTTTTGGTAAAAATATCAGACTTCATATGAAGTCTGACGATGGCATTATCGTGAATACATAGATTATTAGGGGGATATATTAGCGAATGGAAGGAAGGAGAAGGGGAAGGGTAGTTTCAGGGTTGGCTTCAATTTCAGGGGCATTTTTGCAATCACCCCCTCCGTTGATATCTGTTTTTCTTCCAGTTTCAAGTGTTTATGTTCGTCAAAATGACACAGAACATTGATTTGATTTGAATGAAATGTTAAACAGCGTTTAAAAAAGGAAGATCAAGTAAAATTAAAATTTCCTTTAATTTGTTTTGTTAGAAACTAGAAGATCACAAAAAAAAAAAAACATTAGTTGTCTGTTTGAGTTAGTCAAAAAAGGGAAAACCATATACTTATTCCATATTTTCATTTATCCTCTTTCTATATATTGTGATTGATATACGGAAAAATGCCAAAAAAAAAAAAATACCCGAATTTTGTAAATTTGGCCAAAAAATACCTCAACTACAAGTTTACCGAAAAATACTTGAATTGTTTATTGACTTTCAATTAATACTTGAACTTTTGGTTGACCTAGCCAAAACAACACGCCGTTATATTTTCTAAAAAAATCGTTAGAAGGTGCCGTTAAGACGAAACAACGTTGTTTTGCCGAAAGATTTGATTAAGCTTAAGTGAGCAAAACGACATTGTTTCGAATAATTCTAAAAATCCAAACTGTAAAGCCCTAGGCTCGAACTTGGGTATAGAATACAATGGGGAGGGGTTTGTAACCACTAAGACAATGGCATTTAATCGTTATATGCTCAACATAAATAATACTTATATTAAATTTAATCGTTTATTAAATTTATATTCATTAAATTTATTAAATGTTTTGTTAAATTTAAAACGTTAATCAAATTTATTAAACGTAAATTTAATAAACGTAAATTTAGTATATTTAATAAATGTAATTTTAATTTTAATATTTATTAAATTTAATAAATACAAATTTAATAAACGTTTTAAATTTATTAAATTTATGAAAATAAAATATTTATTAAATTTAATAAATGTATATTAACTTTAATAAAAATGTTTTAATAAATTTAATTAACATTTTTAAATTTAACAAAATATTTAATAAATTTAACAATATAAATTTAATAAACGATTAAATTTAATATAAGTATTTTTTGTTTTGAGCATATAAAGATTAAATGTCATTGTCTCAGTGGTTACAAACCCATCGCCATTGTACTTCATGCCCAAGTTCAAGCCTAGGACTCAACGGTCTCAAATCTTTGGACAAAACGGCGTCGTTTCGTCTTACCGACACTTTCTAACGATTTTTTTTAGAAAAGATAATGTTTTGGTTAAATTTACAAAGTTCATATATTTTTGGCATTTTTCCCGATTGATATATGGGATTTTCGGCAAAAATAACACTTTATTGGATAGCATTTAGGTATGTAACACTTTTTTTATATTGAACTTAGTAACACTTTTTGACTGTTACAATTTATGAAACTCCATTTTATCCTTGAAGTTGTATCTCAGATACACAATTGAGCGCGCGAGAGTGATGCAATATCAAAAAGTGAATCAAGGTCTTCAAAGATGGGTTTATTATGAGAATCTCAATCATAACTTCATAAAAAAGTCAAGGATTCTCATTCAATAGCAATGGCTAAATTGGTGGCAAGAAGACTAATATTTGATTTAGCTAATTTTTCTCTTTTTGTATAAATGTAAATCATTTCTTTTAATGTATTTTATTGTAAAGATCACCTGGTAAGAGCTATAAAAAGTTCAATTGTTCTATTGTAAATAATATAGAAATTTTTGGAAAAAATAAGAGTTCTCTCTTAAAAAGCTTTTATGCTTTGTTCTTTGTTTCTCTAAGTTATGCGGATTCCCCTTCTTAGAAAACATTATGAATCTATGTCTTATGTGTGGATTCACTAAGGCTTAGATTCTTGATCTTATCACAAAGGCTTTCACACATTTGAGTGGCGATCTTCAAATCACCATCAACTCCATCTAACCATCCATTAAAAAGCCTTGAGAGCGCCTTCGGCCAGTAAGCTTTTTCCACTCGACCATCGACCACAGATCAACCAGAGAGCGTCTCCGACCAGCTGGGCGGTCCAAACAATGATCCACTTCGGATCTTACATCAGAGAGTATGTTATTTTTAATATAAAAATAATTATTTTTAAATCATTAATTAAAAGAATTAAAAAAAATGTTGTAACAAAATCCCCACCCCAATACCATTCATTATCTTCATCACCTAGTTCCCTCATCACCTTCATCATCTTCTTAACTCGATCAACCGAAGAACAAAAACCTTCATTGTCTTGCCCGTCGGCAAATCCTCAACCAAACTAGCTCATTGGTCGATTTTCAGGTGAAATTCAACAAGTCGGAGATCGAATTAACCACCTTAACAATCATCGCCCCCTTACTCTCTTTCCTCGCCTCATCAATCTCGAGCACAAGTGGAATTGACATCGAACAGTATATTTAAACGGTTAATGACGAGCTGTTCTGGGACAACGGGACTGCGTTTCTAGAACCTTGCATAGATCGAATTGCTGATACTTGCGGGGAGGTTGGTTAGGGTTTTTTGTTTCTAAATTTTTTTGCGGCGTACATCAATTGTTTTACTGATTAATTTTGGGTCCTAAAAAGGTATGAAGCATTGGGATTGTTGTGTGGCGGTCTAGGGTTCTTTGCGACTCTCAGACTACTCGTTGTTGTGAACGATAAAACTTCAAAGGTTCCATTTGTAAGTGAAAATGTTTCAACTTTGTATGTATTTGCATTCGCACTACTCAATGCTTCTTACTGCATTGCAACGATATACATCCATGACTACAATACCTGCAAAATATGCAGCTGGTCTGAGTTTTGAATGCTCAAGACAGCCTTGCAACGATGTAAGATGCAGAAGTGTCTTTTATTGGTTGTGTCACAAGAGGTTTACCGCCACAAAGGTTTGATTTGTTTTGTTTTGTAGCTTTTACAATCTGGAGATGTTTCAAGTTTGTGCATAATTACTTCTCGTATAAGAGCTTACAATTTGATTTTCTATTTTGGTTATGGGGGATTTGTAGGAACTTAAGAAACTAGGAGATCCAAGATCTGAGATAGAAAAGATTGTTCAATGTTTCTGAAATAAAAAGAATTGAACTTTGTTAAATTTCTTGGTAGCTTCTAATTTGAGAACCAACATCATAATCAAACATAATAAACAAGGATGTTTAAACAACTAAACCATCAACATAAAAAAAGTAACAACTCGTGTAGTAAAGAAAGAAAGCTCTCCAAAATCAACACCAGCTAGAGGCTTTCAAAGAGGAGACTTCATAAGAAAAGAAAAAGCAAAGCGAGAAGAAAGATAAGCTTAATGGGGTTCTGATAAAGACAAACACAGAGATGATAAAGAAGAGAAAGCTAAGAAGGCTTATTGGGGTAATACTTTTCTGTATATATGTTAATATGAGCGTATATTTATATATATATAAATTTATGAATTGTATGTTTATATACATACCAATTTAGAATGAAGAAAATATAATGATCATGTGAACGTAATATACTTTCAAATCAAACGTATATACGTTCATATCAAACGTATATACATTCACAGAAGCCATATTACGTTCATATCATCGTATATACGTTCATATCATCATATACACGTTCATATCAAAATAATATACGTTCACTGATTAATTATAATTTTCTCCACACACATTATCTTATCTCAATTAATGGTAATTTTATTTTCAAACTTAATAGATTCATGTCAATAAAAATTAAAACATAATCAAGTATTAAAAATAAATAAAAATTAAAAATAAGAAAAAAACAAAAATAGAAGAAAATTATGTTTTTTAGACAAAATTTTTTAAAAAACGAAGTATTAAAAAAAACTAAAATCTAAATCTTAATTTCTAAATCCTAAATTCTAAACCCTAAACCCTAAACAATAATTTGAAAACCTAAAAAAAATTAAAACTAAACCCTAATCTCTAAAGCCAATATGTAAATCTTAAAAATAAAACTTAAACCTTAATCCATAAACCCTAATATATAAACCTTAAAAAGTAAAAAAAATAAACCCTAAAGGGCTTAAACTCTAATCACTAAACCCTAAACCCCATATGACTTAAACCATAAACCCTAATACCTTATCCCTAAACCCCACATGGCTTAAACCATAAACTCTAAACCCTAATCCCTAAACCCCAAATGGCTTAAACCCTAATCCCTAAACCCTAAACCCCAAAGGACTTAAATCCTAATCACTAAACCCAAACCTTAAAGGGCTAAAACCCTAAACCCTAATTCCTAAATCCCTAACCCAAATCGCTCAAGAAAATCGGATTTTGAAAACTTTGTTTTTTTCTTCGATTGAAGCCTTAAATCAGTAGTTTTTCGTAGATATCTTATGTTGTAACTGAAATACAATAAACGCACCAGATAAGCTTCGAAAGGCAAAATGATTTTCTGTTCACTTGATTTTTTTCATGAATCTTAAGAAATTATATGTATAGTAAATTTAATTTTGTTAAGTCATAGTATATTTTAAAAAAATATAAATTACTATAAAAAACTTCCACCAGCATACTATCTGAGTTTATCCTGAATTTTTGTTAAGTCGCCAGGTCTGAGGCGGTTTTGTGTTTACGAACAAAGGTTAATAGAAAACATTTTGTGTAGGATATATTAGAGGTACAATAGTAAGATATTATCCCTAAGTTCTCCTCGAACGATCTTTCTGCATCGGTGAATCACATAGTTTCTTTTACTATATATTTAATAGTAGTATATGTAAATCATTTTTTTACTAAGTCATGTAAAACTAAATTAATTTGATTGAATTTAATCTATGTAGTATATGTACATTTATAACCGATTTTGATTGCTATATACTGTATAAATTGTAAAATGAAAGATATAATTAATTTGTGAACGTATAGTTTTTTATATGAACGTATATATGATGATATGAACGTAATCGGTCTTCTATGAACGTATATATGATATGAATATATATTGTTGAATGTATCTAAACTATCTTAGTATTTTATATATCAATTGACAATGTAGTTTAATAGGGAAATACAGATGTTTTGTGTTGGGATAGTGTCCTGAAATCACACTTGAACTCACTCCTGTGATAGTTGTGTGTCGAGATCAGACATTCGTATAATACTGGGCGATTGCAATGTTTTGCTAGAAGCCTCTTGCAATCTGTAAGTTGTATACTTACTGCCAGTATTATATGATCCTATAGGGTCACACACCTAAGCAAACTGGAAGCTACGACATGGGAATGATCATTATGGTAATGATCATATTAATGTGTATTGAATACACATTATAATCGATATAATGGTGTTGTGTCGATCGACACAGCTTGTGTGTCGGTCGACACAGTTCGGAATTTCCGAAACATCTTTTCGGGTTGAGACTTATATTAAGTCTGGCCCGTTAAGCATGTTTAGGTCGAATAAAACTCGAGAGTTTTGACCTAAACAGTAAGCCGTCCACTTTTCTTGAAAGAAACAGTAGACACACCAGAGAGATTCGATTCCCGTTGATCCGGCACTAGCATCCCGTTTCCAGCTTGTGTGCGTGTGTATCTGGTAGAGGCAAGGCACCTGCGTTGCTCCACTGATCTCGTTCACCATTCTCATTCCGCTGCCAGTTCAAAGGTAAGAACGAGGTTGGTTTTAATTCAATATATCAAACCCTAGATCCTAGGGGATCCAACAGTGGTATCAGAGCGTGTTAGGGTTTAGACTATTGAATCTGGTGCAATTAATTCGAAACTTGTGGTTATTGAATTGTTAAAATTGCCTGCTAAATCGTTTTTCTTGTGTAAATCTCGGATTGTATGCATGTTGAAAAATCGATGAACTGTTGAAATCGCACTGTGTCGATCGACACGAAGCGTGTGTCGGTCGACACGCCGCGAAATAACACGTAAAATTTTAGGGTTTGTCGCAGGGTGTCGATCGACACAAAGCGTGTGTCGGTCGACACAGAGCGAAAACTCGCAATAAAATTTTAGGGTTTGTCGCAAAGTGTCGATCGACACAAAGCGTGTGTCGGTCGACACAAAGCGAAAATTCGTAAATAATTTTAGGGTTTCGATCTGAGATCGAGTACCCGTATTCCTGCTGTGTCGATCGATGCACTGGGTGTGTCGGTCGACACAGGCAGTGCGATTAGATAGATCGGTTCAATTGGATTGAACCGGTTATCTCGCTCGGTTAATTTCAATTAACCAATTGGTTCTGGTTTGGTAATGTCGATCGACACATAGTGTGTGACGATCGACATGGACCATTAAACCGAACCGGTTCAATTGGATTGAATCGGTTAAGTAAATTCGATCCGGTTTGACCGGTTATCGAAGACCGGTTTAAGTATGGTTGCGTCGACCGATGCCAATGGTTGGCGTCGATCGACACAACATTCGCAGATATACTGGTTGGACCACAAATTTGCATATACCAGAACAGTTTAATCCTAAAAGTTCTAGATGAACCTAAAACTAATAAAACTGAATGTTTTAAATAAATTAATAAATTCTTGGATGTATATTGGATATGCATCAAGATAAAAACGGTTCTTTTCCTCAACTAAATATCAAGTGATCTTGATGTCTTGCCCGATCTTGTCTACTGTCAAGACTCGTGTCGTTTGTTGGATATTCTTGGAGTCCTTGATATCCACTGCAACATGAGTAAGGCAGGTGGTCATTGACAGACTTGCAGTGCAACTGTCAGTGATCGCTAGACAGGAAAAGATTGGTTTTACTTGACTGGGCTGACGGAAGTTCTGGGCCCAGAGACATCAGAGTGGATTGGACATAGTTTGTCTTATCCACGACCAAGAGTTGTACTGAGTACAATTAGCAATGATTTGCTTACCTAGATAACTAAAGTTTGAGTAACGGCGAGTCGCCCACTCGAATTTTAGTAATCTGAGGATCTTGGCTCATTGTATTCATCTGAGGAAACATAGTTTTGAATACAATGCGAGTTTTCTTATTAGATAAGAATTATCATCTCTTGAGCATTATAACTAAAATCTACCTCTTTTGAATTACAGCTATGTCTGTCTCAAATCACATCAATACTTTCTCACTAAGATCCGTCCTTGAGAAGGACAAGTTAAATGGATCTAATTTCTTGGAATGGTATCGGAACCTGAGAATAGTTCTCAGGCAGGAGAACAAGGAATATGTCCTTGAAAGAGTTCTCCCCGAGAGGCCACGTTCCAATGCCCCGCAGACAGAAAATAATGCTTGGGATAAGCATTCAGCTGATGTCAAAGATGTTAATTGTCTAATGCTGGTGACTATGAACTCTGAGCTGCAGAAGAAATATGAGAACGTGATGTCACCCATTGAGATGATTAACAGCCTGAAAGCTTTGTTTTAGGAGCAAGCTCGCACAGAGAGATACCAGACGGTTAAATCTCTCATGGATTGCAAGCTGGCTAAGGACAGTCCAGTAAGTCCTCATGTCCTTAAAATGATGGGTTACATTGATAACCTGGGGAAACTGGACTGTGCCATTAGCCAGGAGCTAGCCACTGACATGATTATGCAGTCTTTGCCGTCGTGTTTTGATCAGTTCATCATGAACTACAACATGCAAAACATGACTAAGACATTGACTGAGTTGCACGGTATGCTGAAGACGGCAGAACCGAATCTCAAGAAGGCTACTCCCAGTGTCCTGATGGTACAAGGGGGTAAAAGGTTTAAGAAACCGAAGAAGGGTAAGGGTAAGGCCCAGGTTGTCCAGGCTGAAAGTCAGGACAAGCCCAAGCCGAATCCCAAATCCGGGCCTTCTCCTGAGGATAAGTGCAACTACTACAAGCAGTTGGGGCATTGGAAGAAAGACTGCAAGAAGTTCATGGAAGATTACAAGAAGCTGAAGAAGACGTATGATGCGTCTGACTCAGGTATTTATGTTATCGAACTTAATGTTATGTCTTCTAGTCCTACTTCGTGGGTATTGGATACCGGCTGCGGTGCTCATATTTGTACAAATGTGCAGGCACTAAGAAATAGTAGGACGCTGAAGAAAGGACAAGTGGAGCTACGGGTCGGGAATGGAGCTAAGGTTGCTGCACTGGCCGTAGGCACCTACGAGTTGTCCTTACCGTCGGGCATGGTTTTAATTTTAAATAATTGCTACCTTGTACCTGCGATAAGCAGAAACATAATTTCAGTTTCCGTTTTGGATTTGGAAGGTTTTGATTTTGCTGTTAAGAATAAAGTTTGTTCTTTTAATCGTGATGGTACGTTTTATGGTAGCGCCCCGTTAGATAATGGATTATATGTTTTAAACCAAGAAATGCCTGTCTTTAACATAAATACAAAGCGGTTTAAGTCCAATGAAGAAAACCCGACTTTCTTATGGCATTGTCGTTTGGGCCACATAAATGAGAAACGCATCCAAAGGCTCCATAGAAATTGGCTTCTGGGCTCATTTGATTTTGAATCATGTGAGAAATGCGAATCTTGTTTGATAGGCAAAATGGCTAGAGCCCCTTTCAACAAACCAAATGAAAGGGCCAGTGACTTATTGGGCCTTGTTCATACTGATGTATGTGGGCCGATGAGTACTGTTGCCAGAGGAAATTACAAGTACTTCATTACCTTCACTGATGATTTCAGTAGGTATGGCTATGTCTATTTGATGAGACACAAGTCGGAATCCTTTGATAGATTCAAGGAATTCAAGAATGAAGTACAGAATCAACTTGGCAAAAGTATCAAAGTTCTGCGATCGGATCGCGGAGGAGAATACTTGAGTCAAGAATTCAGCGACTATCTGAGCGAGTGTGGAATTACTTCACAACTCACTCCTCCTGGTACACCCCCAATGGAATGGAGTGTCAGAGAGGAGGAATCGAACCTTATTAGATATGGTTCGGTCTATGATGAGTCATTCAAATCTTCCATTATCCTTTTGGGGATACGCTCTAGAAACGTCTGCGTTTACACTAAATAGGGTACCATCTAAATCAGTGGAAAGGACACCACATGAACTGTGGACTGGGAATGTTCCTAGTCTATCTTTCCTGAGGATTTGGGGTTGTGAAGCTTATGTCAAACGTTTAATCTCTGACAAGCTTGCACCCAAATCAGATAAATGCTACTTCGTTGGTTATCCTAAGGAAACCAAGGCATACTACTTTTACAACCAATCTGAGAACAAAGTATTTGTTGCTCGGGACTGTTCTTTTCTTGAGAGGGAGTTTCTCTCTAAGAAAAACAGTGGGAGTAAAGTACATCTTGAAGAAATTCAAGATGCACAGGAGACTTCTCAACCTGCTGAGGAAGAGCAGCAGTTGGATCCACAGAGTTCTGTGGAACCGGCGCCTGTGGAGCCTGAAGTTCGCAGATCCGGAAGGATCCGTCACGAACCCGAGAGATACTATGGATTTCTCGTGACCAATTCAAATGATCTGATGATCATTGATAGTGACGAACCAGCGACCTTCGCGGAAGCAATGATGGACCCGGACTCCGAAAAGTGGCTTGGAGCCTCTAAATCCGAAATGGGATCCATGTCAGAAAACCAAGTCTGGACCTTGGTCGATTTACCTAATGGTGCAAAAGCCATTGAGTGTAAATGGATCTTCAAGAAGAAGATTGACATGGATGGCAATGTACAGATTTACAAAGCGAGGTTGGTGGCTAAAGGTTTCAAGCAAATTCATGGTATTGACTATGATGAAACCTACTCCCCAGTCGCTATGCTTAAATCCATTCGGATACTTCTAGAAATTGCCGCTCATTATGACTATGAGATTTGGCAAATGAATGTCAAAACCGCATTCCTGAATGGTATTCTGGAAGAGGATGTGTATATGACACAGCCTGAAGGTTTTGTCGATCCTAAGAACGCTGGGAAGGTATGCAAGCTTCATAAATCCATTTATGGATTGAAGCAAGCATCACGGAGTTGGAATCTTCGTTTTGATGAATCAGTTAAACAATTTGGTTTCATCAAGGATGAAGAGGAACCATGTGTTTACAAGAAGACTAGTGGGAGCAAAATTGCGTTTCTTGTACTGTATGTCGATGACATACTCCTCCTCGGTAATGACGTTCTGTTGCTTCAGTCTGTCAAGACTTGGCTCGGAAGTTGTTTTTCCATGAAAGACATGGGAGAAGCCGCGTACATTCTTGGAATCAGAATCTACAGAGATAGAACGAACAGGCTGATTGGATTGTGCCAGGACACTTATATTGATAAGGTACTGCACAGATTCAGGATGCATGATTCCAAGAAGGGCTTCATACCGATGTCTCATGGCACCAGTCTCGGCAAGAAGCAGTGTCCGGCGACACATGCTGAGCGAGAACGCATGAATAGGATTCCTTATGCTTCTGCAATAGGATCTATTATGTATGCCATGCTCTGCACTCGTCCAGATGTAGCTTACGCGTTAAGCATGACGAGTAGATACCAATCTGATCCAGGTGAAGTTCACTGGACAGCTGTCAAGAATATTCTCAAGTATTTGAGACATACTAAGGATAAATTCCTGGTGTATGGAGGAAGTGAAGAACTTGTGGTGAATGGATTCACCGATGCGAGTTTTCAGACGGACAGAGACGATTTCCGATCACAATCTGGATATGTCTTCTGTCTAAATGGCGGTGCAGTGAGCTGGAAGAGCTCTAAGCAGAATACCGTAGCTGATTCCACAACGGAAGCTGAATATGTTGCTGCTTCAGAAGCGGCAAAGGAAGCTGTTTGGATCAAGAAGTTCATGACTGAACTTGGTGTGGTTCCTAGTATCTTGGAGCCAGTGGCTTTGTTTTGTGACAACAATGGAGCCATTGCTCAGGCGAAAGAACCCAGGTCACACCAGAAGTCCAAACACGTTGAGAGGAGATATCACCTGATTCGTGATATCGTCAATAGAGGTGATGTGAAGATCAGCCGAGTTCCGACAGACGAGAATGTCGTTGATCCTCTGACCAAGTCACTCCCAAGGCCTAAGCATGAGAGTCATACGACTGCTGTAGGCATTAGAGATCTTAAGATGTAATCTTGATTCTATTGGGAGTTTTAGTTTTGTTTTAGTTATAATAAGACGCTCTTGTAAACATTCTTTTGGAAATGTTTAATGAAATTTGATTTCAGCATTATTTATTGTGATCTAAATAATGGTCCCAAAATAATTTTATAACATATTATAGGTCATCAAGTTGAGGACTTGATCATGAAACCCTATAAGTTAATAAATTATGTTTTATCCCTAGTCGAGGTTGTCAAAGTGGGACACTGACAACCGTGAGAGACTAGATTGTGAGGTGACTGTTGGCTAAGTTTCATGGAGCCAATGATATGATTATCACAGTCAGTCACATAGATATATGTTAGTGAACATATGATCGGACCTGACCCGCTAATGAGAAATCTACAAGATAGTTATATCTGTGTCATAAGAGGTTCTCATTACGACTATAGAGTATAGTCCTTAGACCTGAGTTCATCATGCTTTCTTGCATATGAATTGGTATACTTTGACTTTGTCAAACGTCGACCCGTAACTGGCGACTATAACGGCACTGTTCAAGTTTATCATGAAGTGTGCGTTGAAACAGGGATGGAACAAGATGGGATTTGTCCCTCCTGTATAACGGGAGATAAATATCTCAGGGCCTATCGAAGATTGAATACTGAGAGAATGTGTGGCCGCACTCAAACAAACTGTATTTCAGTTGTTTGTAATGTTTCAGTATGAGATCAGGAGTTCGATAAACACGATGTTGGCTAAATAAGGATGACACCAATCTTGCCTTATGCCAAATCGAGATATAGAGAAAAAGGATTATAGGAATTGATGATTCCAGTACAAGTGGGAGATTGTTGGGATAGTGTCATGAAATCACACTTGTACTCACTCCTGTGATAGTTGTGTGTCGAGATCAGACATTCGTATAATACTGGGCGATTGCAATGTTTTGCTAGAAGCCTCTTGCAATCTGTAAGTTGTATACTTACTGCCAGTATTATATGATCCTATAGGGTCACACACCTAAGCAAACTGGAAGCTACGACATGGGAATGATCATTATGGTAATGATCATATTAATGTGTATTGAATACACATTATAATCGATATAATGGTGTTGTGTCGATCGACACAGCTTGTGTGTCGGTCGACACAGTTCGGAATTTCCGAAACAGCTTTTCGGGTTGGGACTTAATTAAGTCTGGCCCGTTAAGCATGTTTAGGTCGAATAAAACTCGAGAGTTTTGACCTAAATAGTAAGCCGTCCACTTTTCTTGAAAGAAACAGTAGACACACCAGAGAGATTCGATTCCCGTTGATCCGGCACTAGCATCCCGTTTCCAGCTTGTGTGCGTGTGTATCTGGTAGAGGCAAGGCACCTGCGTTGCTCCACTGATCTCGTTCACCATTCTCATTCCGCTGCCAGTTCAAAGGTAAGAACGAGGTTAGTTTTAATTCAATATATCAAACCCTAGATCCTAGGGGATCCAACATTTTGTGTATATGTGTATTAATGTATATGTTTAAATGAATTTACAAACCTCTAAATAAACGTTCATTTGTAGAAGATGAAGTTCAGACCAATGCGAAAAACCTACTAGACGGTTGACTAAATGCTTTTTCTTCAGACCAACTTACGTTCATATCAAACTTATATACGTTCATATCATCATATATACGTTCATATTAAAAAATATATATATATACATTCACGGAGTAAGTATAATTTTCTCCACACATGTTTTTTATCTTAAGGCATTTGAGACGAATGATCCTACATATAGAATAAAATATTTCCGACATAGTAACATAAGTTATAAGATTCTACTGTAAATTACATTAAGATTGCAAAACTACAATTTCTAAAAACCTAAATCAGCAATTGATACTAGTTGCAAAGGATGTTGATTGTCTACAAGAGACTGATCATGAGAACATGAGATACGAGGATTTCCCAAAAGCATAACTGGACAACCCATGTCCCAACCACCACAGCCACAACCACCTCCTGAGCTCCATCTCTGAATCAAAGGCGAAGGACCAGAATTTTCTGTAGTTGGTAACCTGTGTTCCCCATTGGGATTACAACCTTCAACTTTTCTGAACTTCTTCAGCCAAACAACTCCTTTTCACCTCTTCTATTGGAGAAAGACCAAGAAGATTCGCTTTCACCTCTTAAGCTTTCTCTCTTCTCAATCGTGTCTTAAATGGTTATAGCTGCGATCTCAAGGTCAGGATGCAAATCTGCAGCTGGCCAAGGGTTTGCTCCATTCGAAGCCTCAAGATCATAGCTTTGAGATGTCCGTTTTGGCTGTGATCTCTGTTTGATTTATCAGAAACATCCCAGACATTGCTGTTTCTTGAATCTGAGTCTGGTTGAGCAGATTTCTTGGAAGCATTATCAAGTAATAGTGATTGATTTTCCTTTGTGGAGACACTCCGTCTTGCTTGTGAAATATCATACAAAACAAACTCATTTACCATCAAGGCTTCAGGATCAAGCAAACAAAGATTCAACTTTGGCAAATTTTTCTCAGACATGATTCTTCTTTGTGAGCATGTCCCAAAAGAAGTCGGTCAATACAGGATCGTAAGAGGGCATCTAAGCATATCCAGGAAAGTAGTTAATATCAATTATAAGGTACATACTAGACTCTGATCCGCGCTTAGCGCGGGTGTTTTTTTATTATTAAGATAAGATTTCTAAATTTTTTGAACAACAATTTTTTTCTTTGTAAAAGTTTTGGAGAATAATTGTCAATTCTAACATACAATTCAGTGTTTTTTTTGTAGCAAGTTAATATTTTGTTTATGTTTTCTATTTTATATTTGTTTAAGCTTATTTTTTTAACCGTGGTTTATTTGTATTACATATTTATAAAATTGTTTTTTAAATATCATCAATTTGTTTTTCTTTATTTTTAATAATATTATTTGATTTCGAGATTTTTATTTTGGTTTATAGTCGTATATAATTTGAATATTATGATTTCTAAATACAAAAACTATCTTGTGGTTGAATAATATTATTTTTTTTTGTTTTAATTTTTCAGAATAAAAATATTTTAGATTTATAGTTTTATAATGAAGAATCATATTACTATATCGAATTTATATAAAGTCATAGTTAAATTATAGTATATATATATATATGTAGATATAGAAAATAATATTAACAGGTTACATTTATTGTAATAGAATAAATAAAATATAATATATTATGTTAAATATATTGATTATAAATATTATTATGTAGTTTAAACTATAATTTCAATATTATATACTACTTTCTTATTTTAATAATAATTTATTAATTTTAATGATTATATAATTTATAAAATAATTATGTATTAAATTATATAATTATATGTACCAATTGATTTAGTAACTTAATTATGTTTTATTTTATTTCTATAAATCAAATTTTAGTTAATAATAATTTATAATATTTATTTTAATATTAATTTCGAAATTAATTATTATTTTACTAAATTTAAAAAAAAAAAATTTGTTAGATATGATTAGAATAGAAAAAGAAAAACAAAAGATATTATAAGATATTATGAATAAATCAAATAGAAATTGTTTTACAGATTTACCCTTAATGAAGGATACAATTCCTAATAAAATTAAGGGTAAATTTTGGAAACAACATTTATGTACCATTGTCAATATCCTGTTTTAATAGGTAAGATTAGCATCTCTCGCATCCCTAATCACGTCGAAGTTAAAAGAGATTTAGTCCCATTGATTTCCTCATCGCCTTTGCTAGTTCTTCCAAGAAACTCGTTGGAGGCATCTCCACTTTCTCTAAGCTCATATCCTCTCCATACTCCTTGTTCTTGTCTTCTTGAGCAGTGAGATTCGATATCTGTGAAAACGGAAGACACCCTTTTGACGTCCCGATCTTCTCTTCGGAGATGTTAGGTAAAGATCTTCTCTTGACGCCTTTCACATAATCTCCAACCACATAGACCTTGAAGTTCACACCACCATGATTCACAAATTCCTGCAACACAATCGAAGCTGTAAGTATCTTCATCCCATCTTGATCGTAAATCAAAAACATCTTGTGAGATTTCGCACTCCCATCGGCGTCCAACGGCTTAGCAATCACCGGAAACTTCAGCTCCCCCCAAAGCTCTGCCGCCGCTCAAAACGCCGGAATCCATAACAAAAACCTGCTTCGGAACGTCAAATCTTTTGCTATCCGAGACAGGAAACGTCAATTGAGTTATCACCTCAAGCATCGAAACCCTATTGTGCAATCGCTCGATAGCCTCCGGCGAATCGACGACAGGGATACCAGGACATTTCTCACGAAATTCATGGAGATTCTGGAGGTGCTCTAAGGGCCTTGATGGAGGTAAGGATCAAATCTAGGAAAATTATAGAAGCGATAGAGTTGATCAGTCGGTTGATAGAATTGGAACCAGAGGAGGAAGATTGGCCAATCTTGAAAGCTAATATCTGTAGTCACAGCGGAGATTTAGAATCTGCCAAAATTGGGTTTGAAGAGATTATAGCCAAGGATCCGCTTCGCGTGGAGGCTTATCGCCGACTGGCTATGGCTTATTCCGATTCAGGTGATGATTTGAATGCGGTGGAGAAGAGTATTGAAGAGGCAATGGAGAGGTGCAATAAAGAGAAGAATGGCAGGAGATCCCAATACTTGAAGGGAAGATAACGAAACATAAGGAAAGAGACATTTTGAGAGAAATCATATATCATCATATATATCATATATATAATATAAAAGTTGAAGCTATAGGCATTTGAGAGTGTCCACATATGATTTAAAAAATTCAATATTATTGATCCACTTCATCATTCAAAATTAAGAAAATTTACAAATAGTGTCCACATAGAATTTAAAAAACTCAATATTATTAGTACACTTCATCATTCAAAACTGGGAAAATTTACAAATTTAAATTTCCAGTTCATCATTCAAAATTGAGAAAATATACAAATTTTAAAAAACTACAGGATTTAAAAACTCAATATTATTGGTCCACTTCATCATTCAAAATTGAAAATTTTTTACAAATTTTAAATTTTATAAATGATAAAACTAACATACAAAAGGAAATAAGAAGCACATTTTTATGTATAGGAAAACTAACATAGAAATGGAAATAATAAACATACATAAATTTTCATAAAAAGAACAAAATGTCAAATAAGTATTATAGATACATGATTATTTTTTCCTTGATTAACATAATTTTCAACTATTACGTACATGATTTACATTTTTCTTGATTAACATAATTTAAAAAAAGATTAGTTTCGTCCTTAGAATTAGAAGTTTTTTAAAAAAAAATTGAGAAAATTTACAAATTTTAAATTTTATAAATAGTAAAATTTACATAGAAATGAAAATAAAAACATCCATAAATTGGCATAAAACATAATGTAATAAGAAACTTACATAGAAATGGAAATAAAAAGCATCCATAAATTAACATAAAACGCAGTGTTCTAAAACGCGGCCGCCTAGCCGCCTAGGCGCCCGCATAATCGCTGATTGGAGTGTATCCGCCGCGATTTCGGCCAATTCAGACAAATTAAGCGGTTCCGATTTTTTTTCCCGCCTAAAATCACTAGGCGCTCAAAAATCGGTATTTATCCCGCCTAAGTCTACTAGGCGTTCGAAAATCAATTTTATAATAATCGATTTTCTTAAATTAGATTTTTTATCGGCCTAGCCCAATATCAAAATCATATGGGCCGCGTAGATTAAGCTGCCCAATTGCTTTAAAGAAATCTCAAAAAAGCAAACATCTTTATTTATAAGCACAATTCTAGGACACTTTTTTCCTCCTTTCCGATGTGGGACATTTAGCTATCTTCATAATTAAAACTTTAAAAGCATTTTGCGACAGTAGACTACTTTTTTGTTTATGAGTAGACCCATTTTCAGCTATTAGGCCCATAAAAGTCTAACGTAAACATGTTACAAAATCAGCTATTAGACCAAATCAATTTTTTTATATATAAACTAGATTTTGACCCGCGCTTAGAAAGCGCGTGTTTACTTTTCTTTACAAATTTAAATTATATTTATTTTGTTATTAGTAATTAAATTTTTTAATTATGCAATCTAATTTTTTTTATAATTGTTTAATTCACATTATAAAAATAAATTAATAATTTAGGTTTAAAAAAAAATTGTGTGTTATTTGAGAAGAGATATATCGTAAAGATAAACAGATTGAAATAGCGATTTTGCATTATAAGTTTTAATATTGAATAATTTTGATATTTTTATTAAATTAAAATATATGATTTTGTATATATATATATATATATATAATGTTTTAAACTCGTGCAAAGTTTATTTTTAGAATACGAAATTGGCTAATTTATTTTTCAACCCGCTCTCATAATAGTTTAAATATTTTGCAATATGATGTAACAACCCTCTAAAAATGCAATCGTAAAAACAAATTCTTACGAAATAAATTAATTTAATATAATTTTAAAATTTTATTATAATATAAACATAAATATTTATATTTGAAATATATTATATTTGAATTTTGAATATAATCATAATTAAAGAATATTATCTTATATATACAAAATAGTTGATGTTTAAATTATTTAGTTATATTTATCAATTGATTTAATAGTTTCATGTTTATATATGTACATATTTTTTAATTAATTAGAAAAGTAAAACTCATTATATTTAGCTTGTTTGGATACATGTTTAGTAATTGTCTTGTTTGGAAACATAGATAGTAGAGAAATTGTTATATTACTTAATTACCCTTAATGAATATTAAAAACACTCTTAAATCTCTAATGGCACAAATTGTAAATAACACATGCCCCAAATGTTAGTTTCCTAAAGACTCTGATTTTTTAATAGTATTGATATCACACTTTTATCTTTCTATACTAGCAAAGACATCATTATATTTCAATATATATTAAAACTAACAAATTATTTTCACATATCTTTATAATTTGTATGTTTTATGAATTTTGGACATGACTATATTATACTATTATTATACAAAACTAAAGAATTACATATTATTAATATAAAATAGTTTTAAAATTCGGCCCCGCATAAATCCCTCTTAATCCCCGATTTTCTTTCTAGGCGCTAGGCCCAACCCTACCGCCCGACTAGCGCCTAGCGCGTATTCGAACACTGATAAAACGTAATGTAATAAGAAACATAATTTTATAAATAGGAAAACTAACATAAAATGGGAATAAAAAACATATACATAAATTGTCATAAAAAGAACGAAATGTCAAATAAGTATTAAATAAAAAAACATACATGATTAATTTTTCCTTGATTAACATAATTTCCAACTATTACGTACATGATATACATTTTTCTTGATTAACATAATTTAAAAAAAAAGATTAGTTTCTTCCTTAGAATTAGAAGTTTTTTTAAAAAATTGAGAAAATTTACAAATTTTAAATTTTATAAATAGTAAAACTTACATAGAAATGGAAATAAAAAAACATCCATAAATTAGCATAAAACATAATGTAATAAGAAACATAATTTTATAAATAGGAAAACTAACATAAAATGGGAATAAAAAACACACATAAATTGTCATAAAAAGAACGAAATGTCAAATAAGTATTAAATAAAAAAACATCCATAAATTGTCATAAAAACATAATGTAATAAAAACACAATTTTATAATAGTTATGTTTGTAGGAATCTATGTGTTTATACAATATTCTACCAAATAGGTCTTATCGAATCGAAGTTTTTAAACTAAAAAGGAGAGTGATACGATTGGGTCTCATCCGATCTAAAAAATCTTATTTTTTTAATATGAAGAAATAAAGAAGCCATTGCAAGTGCCTACTAAAGGCACACAAATAGAGGGTAAATTATTGAAAGTTGTCATAAAATGGGGTACTTCAATTTAATATTTGTACTTGTTATTAGGATAACTAACATAAAATGGAAATAAGAAACATACATAAATTGTCATAAAAAGAACAAAATGTCAAATAAGTATTATTTAATTTAATAATGTACTTATTGATGTTCAAAAAAGAGAAATTATAAAATTCAAAAAAATGTAATTAAATATTACTTATATGATTTATATTTTTCTTGATTAACATAATTACTAAATATTATAAAAAGGATATTAGTTTCTTTCTAAGAACTAGAAGTTTTCTTTTTTCAAAGTTTAGCAATTGATTATGAATACGCAACTCAAATTCCAATAGCTTACATAAATTTATAAATCAAAAATATTTTTTGAGAGGCAAAAATAACTTGATAAAGTGATGGCTAGTTCTTTTTTTTTTTAACTAACCACTTGCTTCTTTGTTTTTGAACGAGCTTTAGAAAGGTTTTAACAAGAAATAAGTTTTGGTTAAAGTTATTCACTTCTAGGAGATACGAAACATCAAAAGAGGTTTACTTATGGGTCTTGAACTCCTTCTCATTGATCAAAATGTATTTGCAAATTCATTAATACATCATCTATTCAATATTTAATTAACACAACTACTTATAAATTTTAACAAAATAATGTAGTGTACTGTTATCCACACATTCATATCTGCTAACTGGATATGCTAATATGAATAAAATATTATTTTATAATATAAATAGTAAAATCTAAAAACAATAATAAAATTATAAACTTTATTAATATTGAATTTATACTAATTTAAAAAATATATAATAAGTAAAATTATGAACATGTATCTGCGCGTAGCGCTGATGAAAAACCTAGTATAATATAAAAATTGAAGCTATAGGCATTTGAGAGTGTCCACATAGGATTTTAAAAACTCAATATTATTGGTCCACTTCATCATTCAAAATTGAGAAAAATTTACAAATCATATAAATAGTAAAACTAACTTAGAAATGGAAATAAAAAACATCCATAAATTCTCATAAAAACATAATGTAAAATAAGCAAAATTTTATAAATAGGAAAACTAACATAGAAATGGAAATACAAAACACAATTTTATAAATAGGAAAACTAACATAGAACTGGAAATAAGAAACATACATAAATTATCATAAGAACAAAATGTCAAATAAGTATTATTAATTTAATAATGTACATATTGATGTTCAATAAAAGAAAATTAGAAAATTCAAAAAATATAATAAAATATTAGGTATATAATTTAGATTTTCCTTGATTAACATAATTTCAAACTATTATAAAAAAGAAATTAGTTTCTTCCTTATAATTATAAGTTTTTTTTTAAGTTTAGTTGTTGATTATAAATAAGCAACTCAAATTCTAATAGCTTATAAAAAAATTTAAATCAAAAATATTTCTTGAGAGACAAAGATAACTTGGTAAGGCAATGGCCAATTTTTTTTCTAACCAACCACTTACTTCTTTGTTTTTGAACAAGCTTTAGAAAAGTTTTAAGAAGAAAGAATTTTTTGTTAGAGTTCTTCACTTCTAGGAGGCACGAAACATAAAAAGAAGGTTTATTTATGGGTCTTGAACTCCTTCTCATTGATCAAAAGGTATTTATAAGGGGGTCTTATTAGAATGGTGATTTGGGAGAATTTAAATAAATACAAATTCTAGAAAAATTTAAAGAGATTTGAGATTATTTGAGATTATTTGAGCAAAGTTTTAAAAAATAATTATAGAGATTTAAAGGGATTTGAGAAATAGAAGAAAAAAAATATTTTATTGCTTTTTCTGGCTTCTCGATCTGCTAAAGTATTTATATAAAAAAAACAGTAAATATTTTGCAAACTTCAGCCGTATATCACAAGTATCTCATGAATCGTTGAATGTACAAGCCCCAACTCTCTTCTATCTTTTGGTCATCGAAAGTTAAATTGAAAGTTTGTATTCAGAAGATACTTCGATTATATGAGTATAATATCAGGTATTCTAGTTTATCTGGCATATAATTTCTGAGATGATTATGAAGTTAAATCCAGTTTTTTTTTATTATGTATCACGGCATGCACCGCATCACATTGTCACACGCTCAAATTGAAAAATTGAAGTGCTAAACTGTTTGATTTTGTTGTTTGGCTTTTATGTGATTCTTCAAACGTCATTCATGAGATGCACAAGTGCAGGGATTTTTTTATTCATTTATGCATTCTTTTGTGAATGTGATATTATGATGTTACTCTGAAACTGAGACCTGTTTTATAGAGGTTAGGTAGTGATGTTAAGTATCAGCATAACATTATGCCATGTTCTTTTGAGAATTGCAGCAGAAGCTACTTGTGACAAAAAAAAATGCATTTTGATATGATTTTTAGCTCCATCTCTCAGCAATTTAGTCGTAAAATTTGTACCTTTTCTAATGGAATAGTTTTCCTTATGTTTTGCAGTTGAAGCTGTATACTACAAGGTACAACAGCCTCTTCTTCTTTTTTATGTTAATCAATGGATCAAGTTATTAGTGAGAGAGAAGAAGTACAACTAAAGAAAAGTAGAAAAAAGAGAAGAAGCTTTCAAGCAAACGTGGATATAATTTTGTTATGTAACCACTTGCATCTTTGTCAAAGAAAGATAATGCAGCCACTAGATTCTCCTACTTCAAGCTTGTTCAAGTGGATTGTTGCAGCTAAGAACTCTCCATAGTTGATTGATCCATTTTCATCAACATCAGCCTGACATCCACACACACACAATGATATTGGACAAGGCTTAAAAAAGTTTAGTGAAGGTAAATGAGACGAGAGTTGTTAGAGGGCTAAGCTCAAAAGACAAGAACTTACACAACACATGATGAGCAGTGATCCTTTTCGTTGGATTTCTCTCGAGCATTTTCTTTATAAGATCTTTGGCACTCTCTAAAATAGTAGGCCAAGGATTGGTCTCAAAGTCCAGCTTTCCCTGTAAAATCCTTCTGAAGATACCAATATTACTTTCTGAATACAAAAGACTCCTTTTTCTTTAATTTTCTGACACAGAGAATACTATCAGGGAGAGTAGGTGCAGCTCCAGTAGTAGAACATACTGAAGCCAAGAGTCCATCTCCCTACTTCTCTATAGACACATGCGAACAAAACAATCATGAGGAACCCCTAGATACTAATCATCATTTCATTCGACTACACCTTAGTTCCAAGGTTCCAAAATGCTAATAAACCAACTCGTAAACTAATTTTTCCTTTTTTTTTTCTTTTTTTCTAATTTTTCCTATTTATAACCATATATAGTTTAAGCAAGACAGTGTCAAGCATCCCTTTCTTTTTTGATTTCCATAGTCGATGATTGCATTAATGGAAGGCGTGAACCTATTCAGCAAGGGGGAGAAAAAAATTGAAAAAGACCCAAAGCTTGTCATCTACATATAGACAAATGGTCAAGAGAGTACCTAGTGATTTCATTCATCCAATTACTAAATATGGACCATCTAACCCATTTCCTTTCAGATGAGATAGGAAACCAATCGTTTGGATTATCTTCCCAAGCCCCATTTGATCCGCTAAAATTTCATTCAAGCCATTTTGCCACAAAGATATCAGCCATTTCACACCTTTTAGCTGATAAGACCACAACACAAACACCGCCGCAAGCACGAATCGGACCGGTTCCGCTCCTTGCCACGAATTGTGACACCACAGATAAGAGCACAACGGGAAGCAAACAGTATCCGACAAGGCTAGTACACATATGGATATTAAGGTTCCCATTCCTACACGCAAGCATGTTGAAGACTGCGTAGAGGAAGATAGAGGAGACGACGATCCATCCGAGTATAACGCCGAACTGGATCTTCCCAACGAGCAGCTGGAAAAGGCAAGTGCCACTGCCAGGTACAGAAAGATTGGACCAGACAGATCTGAATCCCGGTGAACGGTTTGGTTGATCCGTAAAGGATTGAGAATCGATAGTCTTCCTTCAGATTTGGGGGTTGCTTGGCAAGAACTGTTACTTTAGACTTTAGCTGTAGACTTTTACTTTTAAAATTTTTGGCTTTGAAAATTGTAGCTGTTAACTTTTTTTTTTTTTATAAAGCTTGTTTAGTAATAAAAGTTGTCAAAACTGTGACTTTTATTTTAAAATCTATAAGTATTCTTTCAAAAATAATAATTGTTTTGTGTTAAACAAAATAATAAACATATTTATAATAGTATAAATAATCAACACAAAACATATTAAACAAATTTAGAAATAAATAAAATAAATAAAATTATTTAAAACATATAAATAAAATGGATATCAAAAGAACAAGAAAAAAAGATAAAAATAATTCAATTATATTTTGTTAGTAATAAATAATATATAAATCTACAAAGTGATTTGAATAATCTTGGGAAAGAAGAAAGAGAAAACAATTTAAATGTATTTATTTTCTTTTAATATTTTTAGTAAAAAGTCTTTCATACGTGACTTTTAAAAAACAAGACAAAAAAATAAAAGTTGGACTTTAAAGACTTTATAAATAAAAATGTAGTATAAGCATACTTGGCAAAAAAAAAGCTTTGAGAACTTTTAAATGTTTTTAAGTCTTAAAAGTCTAAAGCCAAGCGCCCCCTTGATCTGGATGGATTCCGAGCTCGTCAAGCTCCTCGTGTTCGAACGAAATAGCAGGGTCGGTGTACAATTTTCATCGCTCTGATTCCTGTTATGTTTTTAGATTCATTTCAGGGTACTAGGAGGAAGACCCAACTCAGCATCTTTCTTTATCGATACATGGGTTTTGTTTTTACATCAGGGAAATAATTTTTCAATTCTTTACAAATACCATCTCACTAAATGGTATTTTGTATCAACTAAATTTTAACTACAAATCACTTTTCAAATAATCCATAATAATTCTTTACATATTTTAATTATAAATCCTTAATTTTCAATAAGGGGTGATTTGAAAGGATTTGTATAAATATTTAATCCAATAACTTTGGATTTACAAGAAATTTTATAAATTCTAGATCTAATAAGTAGAGATTTGGGAAAATAAAATAAAATCTCCCAAATCACCAATCCAATAAGACCCTCTAAATTTATTAATACATTATCTATTCAATATTTGGTTAACACAACTACTTATAAATTTTAACAAAATAATGTAGGACACTGTTATTCACGCATTCATATCTGCTAACCGGATATGCTACCATGAATCAAACCTTAAACCTGATGTAGTCTACAAAATCAAAAAATTTGTGGTTACTGATAACAAGAACATGTACAAAGTGATTTCCCACAAATTTCAAATTCAATTTACTCAACTTACAACAATGGTTCATGCAAATCAAGGTAACGATATCATTGAAAAACAAAGTTTTAAAATTTGATCTTATGACGAGATTAAAGAAATAATCAACAAGAATGTTGATCTATATGGAAAATATTTTCTTTTAATTTGTCTTTGCATAGTTACACTAATTTAGACGTATATAAGGTTTTAAAGTAATATATTGTTGTTTAAAAGTTGATTGCAGTTTTTAAAGGTTTAAAACAATATTTTTTTTTAAAAAAAAGTGGATGTATATCATGATTAAGTAAATTATTTGATTTACTATTCTGATTACAAATTTATCTTTTATAGTAAATTAGTCATAATATTTTAACAAAATATATTTTAATTTATTTTATTAGAATAAACTTTAACCAAATATGTAAAAATGAAATATCACTGTGTTTTAGTAAAAACTAATTCCAACAAATTTTTCTTACTAAATTTTTTTCTTATTTGTCAACATAAAAATATAATTTTATAATATAAATAGTAAAATTGAATAAACAATAATAAAATTATAAAATTTATTAATATTGAATTTAAACTAATTTAGAAAAATATAATAAATAAAATTATTAATATGTATCCGCGCGTAACGCGGATGAAAGACCTAGTCTCTCTCTAAAGATAGAGAAAGAGAAACAGCAGAGTAATCGATGGATCATTTAATTTTTTTTTTCTCAAATTCAACTCGCATTAACCTGATACAACATTTGTACCAGGTTAAATCGAGGATGATAATTGTAATCGATGGATCATTTAATAAACTTAGGCGGTGAATGGCGAACTATCAAAGGCGTTTTTGAAGCAGAAAATGTGAATACCGCAACTTAGTAGAAAAAGGTTTTTTTTGTTTGTTCAGTTTTCTGAAATACCGCTTTTACTCTCATATATAGTGTGGTCGGAGTGCGTTTTCTATTAAAATAAATATTATATGTTTTTAAAATTCATACATTATAATTTAATTAACATATATAACGTTATTCCATTCAATCGGAGAATGTGTGTACCACTATATAAACATTAAATATGTATATATATATATATATATATTGTTATCTACTATATTAAAACAGAAATGCACTATGGATATTGACTTTGGTACATAAATGTTGTATTCCCGGTATTTGCCCTTGATGCTGTTAGGAATTGTATTTTTTCATTAAAGATAAAACTGTAAAATAATTTATATTTGATTTATTCATAATACCTTATAATATCTTTTGTTTTCCTTTTTCTATCTTAATCATATGTAACAAAAATATTTTTCAAAAATTTAGTAAAATATTAATTAATTTCGAAATTACTAACAAAAACATTCGTAGTCAATCCAATTAAAAGCAAACCGCAATTGTATCTTCTTATCTAAAAATTTAGTAACCTACCATACTTTAATATAGTAGATATTAACGTTCGTAGTCAATCCAATTAAAAGCAAACCGCAATTGTATCTTCTGATCTAAACATAATAGTTACTTAGTATCCAAGTTAGACCATGGTTCAAACTGTAGATCGAACGTAATCAACATGTCCAAATCTACTATTATTTACATTATATATGAAATTTAAAAACTTAAATTAATTGATTCTGAACCAAGTAATGCCAATATATACAAACCAAAGATGGTCTACCTCTCAAATATCCTATTTTAATGTTTTCACTAATGAAGTTCTCAAGTTGGGTGTCGTTTTCTGATCAAACACCAAACGTTTTGGGCCGGCAGTGGACCATAAACAATATGAGGTCACATTCTCATATCTACACATTCGAATATCCTATTTTAATGATTATCACAACCAACAGGAATCGATTAAGCTAATACAATAATTTATTTCCAAAAAACATTTGAAAATTAAAAATCGGTTTCAAAGTGGAACCAAATCACAACTATTCCATTTTTTACGAAAATCGCGAGCACAATATAAAACCAAATAAATGTTAATGTAAACAATTTATTATGTTTCCTTTAACTGATCCAACTAACTTGATTTCAATTTAACCTAAACAAGAATATACCACTATCTCGATTTTGTGCCAAAATAAGAATCTCAACTTTTCTAATTCTGTTTTTAAAAAATCTAGACAAGGATCGCAACTATTTATATCTATCTAATAACAATTAAGATACATATCTAACCATATATTTAAAAAATGCTATCGATCGAGAGCTTTAACCTACCCTATCACAACTATAAATACTATGCCGCTATTCTAACCTAAAACATACACTCATACAACCTTTACGGAAAAAAAAATTCAACACAAAAAATAATTTCTCACGATGATGACATCTCCAAAAGGTGTTACAAACCTCAAAGATGTGAAACCTTTTAAGACCAGCTGGCGAGTACAAGTCAAGGTCCTTCATTCCTGGAATCAATACACACCAGTGAATGGAGAATCTTTAGAGTTAATCTTAGCAGATGCAACGGTGAGTTTAAATGGCGTCTATACTTTTTAACTCAACTATTTTTTTCCAGCTACTAATAACGAAATTTATTTACATATGTTTTGCAGGGGATGAAAATACATGCTTCATGTAAAAAACCTTATATCCTGCGTGTGCAAAGGCATCTTCCTGTTGGTGAATGGCGACTAATTGAGAATTTCTCTTTAGCCCCTAAAACTGGTCAATACAAACCAATCAATCATGTCTACAAAATGGGTATTGTAAGCAATACATCTGTTTCCAAGTGTGATTTCAAGTCAGATGACAATTTTTTGTCTGTTCAAAGTTGTGAGGCGATTTATGGGACTCTTAAAGCACACTTTTTGATTGGTAAGTATATTATATTCTAATAAAAACGCTTCAAAATCTGTATATTCGATTTATTTTGCTTTATAAAAAATGTGCTTAAATTTTTTTGTATCATGTAGATGTTATTGGACAAGTTTTGGATGTGGGAGATATTCAAGCTGTTCAAGTTATGGGAAAGGAAAGGAAGAAGCTAGAGTTTACTTTGCGAGACACAAAGTAAACTCTTAATTATATATATGATAGGATTGTAGCTCTAAAATATTATAGCATTATGATCTTTGTTTTACTTGCAGTGACCATCGTATTGCATGCTGTCTATGGGGAAAATTCGCAGAGCAAGTTGCACATGCTTGGGAAGAAGCCAATGAAAACACAGTTATTTGTTTAATCCGATTTGCGAAAATCAATCACTACAAAGGTTTGTAAAAAAAAACTTTTTTAAAAAACTGATCATTACTACTCAAAAACATCTATAACAACGAAACTATCTAATTGGAGATCTCCAAATTACCAATGCATTTGATGTATCTAATGTCATCATTAACCCGGATTGTCCTGAAGCTGAAGAATTTTTAAGAATGTAAGTATATTTTTCTTACTTTTTCTGTTATCTCTTATATTTATAACTAATATTTTTTGGTTATCAGGATACCTAAAGATGGTCTACCTCTCGCCATTGATGGATCAGAAGATCAAAAACAGAAAAATACAACCAAAATGGTGATTGGTCTATTTTCCCAGAAATATCAATATCCGAATTGTTGATGGCTAATGAGGTGTTTTATTTTTCAAAACAAAAAACGTCTTAATTTTTTAGTTCTAAGAGAAAACAGTGTATATTTAACTAAGTAAAATTCCTATAATACAGGAAGGGAATGTCATAGTTACAGGGACTATCTATGGCAACGATTTTGATTGGTCTTGGTACTATTATGCATGTAAGAAATGCAACAAGAAAGTGACATTGATCAAATCTCTCAAAAAACAGGATGCATCAATCGCAACTAAAACAGATAAGCCGATGTTTCGTTGTGATACTTGCGTAGATAAGGTGACTAATGTCGAGGGAAAGTATGTCTTCCAAATGCATTTACTTTTATGGTCGAGATGTTTATTTATTTAGTTTAACTAACCTTTTCTTCTGAAATGTCAGATTCAAATTGCATCTTCTGGTTAAAGATGACACCGCTGAAATAAAGTTTATGTTACTTGACACTATTGCATCAGCAATAGTTGGACAATCTGCGGATATTCTCCTAGATGGATCATTTGAAGAGGTAAATGTGGAACAAAGATAGCATGCTTTAGTATATAAGTTCTTATTTTATCTACTGTTTTAAACGTAAGTATTTTAAAACAATTTGTTTTCTGATTTAATATAGCTTGAAGATCCAGAAATGCTGCCTGAACCTGTAAAAGTTCTGGTTGGGAAATCTTTTAATTTCGGAGTTTTTGTTAGCAAAAACAATGTGTTATATGGCGATGAAATTTACAAAATCGGAAAAGTCTGGTCAATCGATGAGGTTCTCAAAATTGAACCAAAATCAGAAGAAACCCCATTTTCATCGAACATTTCCAGTAAACAGGTTTTTAATATGAATTTAGTTTGCTTTATAATAGATTGTGTATTTTATTATGTATTCTAAAAAACTTTTTTTTTATAGGTTTCAATGCTTGATGTTAGCAGCCAAGAAAATACTGATAATTGCTCAACTCCAACAAACAAACGCCATCAGGACATGAGAGATTTGGAAGACCTAGCTTCTACTACCAAGAAACTCTGCACGAAGACAATCAAGTTGGAGAAGATGGATCCATGAGATCTTTTAGAAATCAGCTTTTAAAATGTTTTTTTTTTAATTCGGCTTTGGTTTTTAACATTTGCTTTGGTTTGTGTTTTCAGTTCGTTTGTTAGTTTCTTTAATTTCCTAAACTATTGTTATTCTGTTTCAGTATGCAATTTCTTATTCTTTTTTTTTTCAAGCCAATTCCAATGTTTATTTAATAATATCATCAACCTAATCGTTTCCGGGAGACTACACAAATAATTTCCAAACTAGCTAACCTATCTTACACCAAAACAAAGAAAAAAAAGCAGGAAAGTAGTTTCAACTTACTGATTTATATTTGGCATCCAATATGGCAAAGAATATAAATGACTCTGGCCCGATGTACTTTTGTAAAGCCAACTGTACATCTATAAATATATAAACAGATTTTAGAATCGTGACTCAAGAGGTCATACAATGTTTAAATTTTAAAGGTTTTAGGGTGTTCATAACCTCAGTGGTCGATGTTCCATGTATTTAATAAGATCTATTCACAAGATCATAATGTATTACATTTCCTCCAGGTCCCTGTTTAAAAGACAAACGAAAATAGCTTTAGTTGGTATAAAACAACTATTATTTTGAGAAGAACATTATAAAAAATAGCAAACTTTATAACTTGAGTATCATAGTTGAAGTTATCTAATATCATACAAACTAGAAGAAGAACAATAGGTTTTGATACATGTATATTTAAAAATTCGTGTAAATTAAAATTATGGAATGTGAATATATTATTTTTCCTTTCTTAACTAACTGCCTATAGGATAGGAAAATTGCTACATATATAATATAACTAATTCGAAAGATACAAAATATTATATTGATATTATAGTTAAGAAACAAAAATCTTAAAGATTCTACCACACTAATTGATTCTTGAACCCGGACCAATAAAAATAGACATCTCCCAATTCAAAACATTTCGAAAATGCCGCCAAGTTTTTCAGACTCGAGGAATTTCCAAAAACACAACTAAAGCTATTGCATCTGTTCACCCCAACATAACCTAGCCTTTGTCAAAATTCGACTATCAGGTATATCAATAAATTCTATTGAATTCTGTTTCAAAATTTATGCATCTCTGTTAAAAGCTTATGATTATTGAGCATTTGATCTACAATCAGGAAACGAGGAATTTTTTCCAAGCAGCATGAGAAGAAATAGTGACTTCCCTCAGGGAAGTCTCAGTCAGAGAGATTTAGAACCATATAAGAAATATCAGAACCAAAATATAACAATGTCAAATTTACATTCACAACCAGATTCTCTTTATAGCCAAACTTCTATACCACTAAGCTCAGTTTTCAGTAGGATCCTACCAACTGTTTCAAGCATACCTGGTATTAGGATTACAGATTCAGTTGCTGCAGGCGTCTCAGAATCCAGAGGAATACTTACACGCAAACGAAAATTATTATCAGGTGCATATTCGTGTCCTGTTTTCATATATTAGATATGTATGACTATTTTAACACCACACACAATCAGAATGCTGACAATTTTGATTTACAGGAACTAACACGGAAAATGTCCAAGATGCTAAAAAGGCTCGGAACTATATGCGTAATCTATGTATGTATAAACATAAGTTTTGGTTAAAATAGGATGTTGACCGTGGATACCTAAAGATGTTCTAACAAATCTAAATTCTTCCACTATATTTCATAACAAATCTAAATATATTTTTATATTTGACAAATATGCTTACAGCATTCAGTTCATTTTCTGCAACAACCTTTTCACAACTCACTGAAATTGGAGAATCGAGTAACAATACACGAGTTTTTGGTGATGACCTTACTAATATATCATTGCAAAGAAGAAGAGAAGATGGTGATAATGGAAACATATTTCCACGTAATGAACAAGATCAAGAAGATGATGAAAATTTGGCAGAATATGATTTTTCATATGAAGGTATGGTAAACTACTTTGTTGATATATGATAAAGTGATTTATCAGTGATCTTGAATTATAATCCGTTTTAATGATGACATTTTCATATTAACAATTGAAGACTATGAAGATCAAGAAATCGATTGTATTAGCCAATCAAGTTCAGATTCAGATCATATAGAAACTGAAGATATAGCAGAATCTACTGAACACGAAACAGAGGAGAAACATGATCGAATTCACTTAATGGCAGCTATGTTTAAGCAAGCGTTTGGTAATATTCCTCCTAAAAATAATAAGCCAATACAGGAAGATGGTGAGTTTAATTTCGTCCAAGTATAACTAACTTACTAAGTGGTTTTTATTGCTAAATAGTTATGTTCTTAATTTTTCAGACTATATTGATGATGGGGATCCAACTTATTGTTGTGATTCATGTGAAGCGATAATGTGGTACGGCGAACGGATTGGCAAAAACTCAAGATATCTTAAGCCAACATTTACCTTGTGTTGTATGCAAGGCCAGGTACAATTGCCCTATTTGAAGAAACCCCCTGAAGTTCTTCAAAAGTTGCTAGATGGGAAAGACAAGATAAGCAGACACTTTCAGAAAAATACGCGACCTTACAACATGTCATTTTCATTTACTTCTATTGGTGGAAAGGTTGATCGATCAGTTAAGAAGGGACGTGGACCATCGATGTTTCAACTACAAGGAGAAAACTACCATTTAATGGGAAGTTTAAGACCGCCCGTGGGAAATTATGCAAAGTATGGACAGATGTATATAGTAGACACAGAAAACGAAGCCAAAAACAGAGCTACTATTTTGAGGTACACATCTTTCTGATCTTTAGATAAGTCTTATTTTGTATCAAATCATGACTAATTTTTAACCATTATATGACATACAGCAAAGGTAAACAGACGTCATACAAGAAGAAGAAGCATGGTGCTTTGAAAGAAAGTATTATTGAGGACTTGATCTAGATGCTAAATACGGTCAATCCATATGTTGAAAAGTTCAGATCAGCGCGAGAGAGACTTAGTTTAAATCCAGAAGAAGCTTTTCACATGAGAATTGTCAATGATCGGACAACAGATGGTAGAACATATAATATTCCTACAACATCTAAAGTTGCTGCACTTATTCCTCATGATTTTAAACTTGGTATGGACAAGAGAGACATAGTGCTACAACAACAATGTGGACGTCTAGCAAGGATAAGTGAGGTTCATGTTTCATATCTTGCACTTCAATATCCTATAATATGTGTATATGGGGAGGACGGATTCAGAGTTGGGATAAAAAAACGGGTTACTAAGGCTACAAAGAAGCATAAAAGAGATACGATAAGTATGAGGCAGTTCTACGCATTCCGTATTCAAGAAAGAAAGAATGAGTCTCATGTTCTTCTTCGTTCAAGAAGATTGTTCCAACAGTTTTTGGTTGATGCTTACACGACTATTGAAGCTAGCAGGCTGAGATATTTGAAGCATAATCAGAAAAGTTTGCGTTCTGATAGTTATGACTCTATCAAACAGTCTGAAAATGCTGGTATAGAGTACATGAATAAGCAAGGTAGAGAGTTTTACTTACCTTCTTCTCTCACAGGCAGTCCTAGGTACATGAAGAATAGTTATTTAGATGCAATGACCATATGTAAGCATTTTGGATTCCCTGATCTATTCATCACATTTACATGTAATCCTAAGTGGCCGGAGATTACAAGATTTGTAGAGGAGTGTGGATTAAACTATGACGACAGGCCAGAAATTCTATGCAGAATGTTTAAGATAAAACTTGATTCTCTGATGAATACTTTAACCCGAAAGAAGCTTCTTGGAAAGGTGGTTTCATGTAAGTTTCTCGGTTAAACTATATGATTTTCTAAGTTTACAGTTCTACATGACTAACTTGCTTATTGTTTTATTTTCAGCCATGTACACAATCGAGTTTCAAAAAAAGAGGACTCCCGCATGCTCACATTCTGCTTTTCATGCATCCAACTTCCAAATTTCTGACTACAGATGATATTGATAAGGTTATTTCAGCTGAGATACCTGATAAAGATAAAGAGCCAAAGCTTTATAATGTTATTAAGGAAAGGATGATTCATGGACCATGTGGTGCTGCTAACAAGAACTCGCCGTGTATGGAAAACAATCAATGTTCGAAGATGTTTCCAAAACCTTATTCAGAAAAGACTACAGTTAATAAAGAAGGATTTCCAGTTTACAAGAGACGTGAGCAACCAAATCGTTATGTTGAGAAGAATGGTTTAAAACTTGACAACAGATGGGTCATTCCTTATAACAAGAAGCTTTCTTTGCGTTACCAAGCTCACATTAATGTTGAATGGTGCAACCAATCTGGTTCAATCAAGTACTTATTTAAGTACATCAATAAAGGAGCTGATAGAGTTACTGTTGTTGTTGAGCCACCAGATAACATGGGTTCAGGCAATGTTGGAAACGGGTCAGAAAGCATGGAGAAGATAAGGAATGAGATAAAAGACTTTTTCGACTGCAGGTACTTATGAATTGCGTTTTTTACATTAATCTATAACTAAAACTTTATACAAACGTAAGTTCTAAATGGGTTTTTTATATATTGTAGATATGTGTCTTCTTTCGAGACTGCCTGGAGAATATTTAAGTTTCCAATACATTATCGATCTACACCAGTAGAGAGGCTACAATTCCATCTACCAGGAAAGCAAACAGTTGTCTTTAAAGGTAAAGACAAAATGGAAACGGTCGTCAATCGTATACTTATAGAGAAGACGATGTTTTTAGGATGGTTTGAGTTGAACAAAGTCGATTCCTTTGCTGCGACATTGTTATATGTTCAAATTCCAAACCACTATACCTTTGACAACAAACAGAAGAAATGGAATAGAAGGAAGGATCGACGATTCAGTGTCGGGAGAATTAATTATGCTCCACGTAAACAAGAAGACTCATATTATCTGCGAGTGTTGTTGAACGTTGTTAAGGGTCCAACCAGCTTTGAAGATATAAAAACGTTCAGAGGTGTTATCTACTCTGAGTACGGGGAGGCGTGTTTTGCCCGTGGGTTATTAGACGATGATCAAGAGTACATTCACGATATAATAAGGCATAGTTTTGAGAATTCAGGAAGCTATCTCCGACAACTCTTTGTTATTATGCTTCTTGCTGATAGTTTATCTCATCCGGAAGTTGTCTGGGAGAAAACATGGGAGTGTTTATCTGAAGATATTGAGTAAAATATGAGAAAACATTTCAACAGGCCAGGTATTTAAAGTTCATCTAATGGTATTAACAAAGTTTTAGACAGGAATTTACTTGATCTTGCATGCAGGTCTGTTTAAGTTATACTTGGTTTTTTTTTGCAGGACTGGTCTTAAGTGATAACGAAAAGAAAAGTTATGCTCTTGCTGAAATAGAGAAGAGAATGAAGCGTAGTGGAAGTTCTCTGACCAGATATGCAACGTTTCGTAAGTTGCTACCAACATCTGGTAATACAAATTCTAATGTATTGATCTTGGATGAACGAAGCTATGATCGTGAGGAATTATTAGCAACGCATGACAGAGATATGAATATGATGACGGATGAACAAAGGAAGATATATGATGAGATCCTTGATGCTGTAATATATGATAAAGGTGGATTGTTTTTCGTGTATGGATTTAGTGGCACGGGAAAAACTTTTCTCTGGAGATTACTTTCTGCTGCAATTAGAAGTAGAGGAGATATTGTTTTGAATATTGTATCCAGCGGAATTGCTTCTCTGTTGTTACAAGGAGGTAGAACAGCACATTCAAGATTTGGAATACCTATAGATCATGATGAGTTTACAACATGTTCAATTACTCATGGAAGATATCAAGCTGATTTAGTTAAAGAAGCATCTCTAATTATATGGGATGAAGCACCCATGATGAGCAGGCATTGTTTTGAATCTTTGGATAGAAGCTTGAATGATATCATTGGAAGAAAGACAACAATCCTTTTGGTGGAAAGGTTGTGGTTCTTGGAGGTGATTTTAGGCAAGTTCTTCCGGTAATTAATTGAGCTGGTAGGGCGGAAATAGTTTTGGCTGCACTTAATTCATATTATCTTTGGGAACATTGTAAGATTTTGCAGCTAACAAAGAACATGCGTCTGAGTTCTAATAATTTGACAGAAAAAGAGGCGAAGGATCTCAAAGAATTTTCAGACTGGATATTAGCTGTCGGGGATGGTAAAATCGCAGAGCCTAATGATGGTGAGGCTTTAATCGATATTCCAGAAGAGTTTTTAATTACAGAGTCAGAAAATCTGATTGAAGCTATTAACAAAGAGGTATACGGAGATTCTTCCTTTTTGCAGCAAGTAAAAGAACCAGGGTTTTTTCAGGAAAGAGCAATCTTATGTCCAACTAATGAGGATGTTGATATGATTAATGATCATATGTTGAATAAGCTCAAAGGCTAGTAGTGATAAATATAGATTACATTTTAAACACAGACCATGCTAACAAATTCGTTTTGAACAGGTGAAGAAAGGGTTTATCTAAGTTCGGATAGTATAGACCCCTCCGATATAAGCACAGCAAACAATGACCCCTCCCATATAACCTCAGCAGACAATGACGCCCTTAGTACTGATTTTCTAAACAGTATTAAGCTTTCTGGTCTGCCAAACCATAGTCTTAGATTGAAAAAGGGTTGTCCTGTTATGCTGCTTCGGAATATTGATCCCACAGGTATAAATTTTCAACTTTAGTTATTTTGACACAACTAATACAAGTTCTTAGTATATATTTATGGATATTGATTTAACAGGAGGATTAATGAACGGGACAAGACTGCAAATTACAGAGCTATATGATTTTATGGTGGAAGCAAGAATTATTACTGGACATAGAGTTGGGGAAAAAGTGTTTATCCCTCGGCTGCCGATAACACCATCAGATAAGAAACTACCATTCAAGATGAGACGAAGACAATTGCCCCTGTCTGTGGCTTTCGCAATAACCATCAACAAAAGCCAAGGGAAATCATTATCGGAAGTTGGATTATTTCTACCTAGACTGGTGTTTTCACACGGACAGCTTTATGTCGCAATATCCAGGGTTACATCAAAGAAGGGATTGAAGATTTTGATTGTCGACAAAGATGGAAAACCTCAAAAGAAAACAATGAATGTTGTTTTCAAAGAGGTTTTCAACAATCTCTAATTACTTATCTTTCATTTCTGTTTTCATCGTTTCGTTTGGATCTTTTAGTTCTATCTATTTGTTTTTTAAGATTATCTTTGATTACGTTTCAATTCATATTGAATTTCACTTAATTATTATTATAGTAATAGTAATTTAGAAAGATTGCGTCATTTTAACAATGTAATTTAAGTTCGCATAAACCGATATAGACCAGGTTCTGTTCCAGATATCTATTTACATAACAAGACCTAAGATTCTCCTTCAACCTAGCATTGTGATAGGTCAGGTTTTATTCCCTATACTAACTGCAAGTGCACAACAATATCAATGTAGTATATAGGGTTATCGAATCCACAGGGACACTGGTCTCGATAGGTCAGAACAGTAGAGATTAATAATAGGAATAAAAGCAGGTAGTGAATTAAATAAAAGCAAGGCGAGAAAGTAAATCAGTAGCAGGAATTGGTTGTGAAAGCAATAAACTAAAAGCGCTAAGTCTAGGGAATTCTCAGGAAATCAGACAAGCAGACAAGTTAATCAGTCAGGATCAAATTAAACTCAGTTCTAGAACTCAAATCACGGAATTAGAATTAACCAAATCTCTTTGCGAAAATCCTCTAAGTCTAAGTGCAGTAATCCAAATCTCTTTGCAATTACTAACAGATTAAACCAGCATTAATTTCAAGTTCGATATGTTCACAATTAAACTAAACCAAATCTCTTTGCGAATAATTTAATTGCTCAACCTAAATAGTTCAGGTTCTAAACCACACTCTCGTGTCGTATTTAGCAACCTAAGATCTAGATTCTAATTGATCAGGTTAGAACTAGCATTAAGCACAATTTAGTTTGAAGAACATTCTAATCATGTGAATCCTTAACTGAATTAAACAAGTCTAGCAAGTCATAAAATCCTTAATGAGAAACCCTAAACTTAACTATGAATCTACTCAGACATGATTAATGGAACAGAAATCATAGAAATAATAGATTGCATATAAGAAATTAAATAGATAAAGGGGTTCGAAATCTTCTCCAAAATAGATGAAGTACAGGATTAGATCAGCCCCAAAAGCTCTAAAAATCTCTTAGCTCTAAGTATGAAAGCGTATCTAAAATAAAAGCCAAAACTCTAAATATATAGGCATAATCTCGGCTGGGGCTTCTGTGTAAATACTGGAACTATTCTGGGCTTCTCTGCAAATCTTCATAACTTTGTTAAACCGCCGCGTACGGCCCATCTCGCTAGTGTGTCGATCGACACCAAAGGTGTGTCGATCGATGCATGAACATCAAATCGGGCAGTGAGTTAAACTCTCGGCCAAAATGCTCCAAAAGTCCCAAAATACTCCAATTATCTCCAATTAGCTCCAAACCTGATTAAACCTGTAAAAGACTCTAAAATAACACAAAAGACACTAAAAACACATCTATATCATGGCATAAAATGGGTAAAAACCATGATATATCAACTCCCCCACACTTAGCCTTTGCTTGCCCTCAAGCAAAACAGAGAACTAAAATGCAGTGAAGAGGTTTCAAAACTCTTCAGAAACTCTTTTCATCCTAGAAACAACAACACTCAGATTCCCCTTAGTAAACCACATGAAAGAATCAACCTGCAGACATCAAGACCAACATATACTTCCCCCACACTTAGCAACTGTCCTAAGTAAACTCCACAATCACATTCACGCATTCAAATTCTCCCTACTGACTTCTGCAAGTATTTAAGTGCGGTCTCACCTAAGGAGTATCGATCAAAGGGCACATGGATTCTTACCTTATCAGCTCTACACCACCATACTATCTTTCTCTAGTCCCTTTCTTCTCTTTCCCTTCCTTAACAACTGATTTTTCCCCATTGGGTATCATTTTATTTTTTTTTATCAGTGTTCTTCCCGTTATGGGGTGTACTTTGGACACATTCCATAGATGCATAAGAGATAATAGTGTTTGCTACTATTCCCATGACCACTTCGGAGTTACTAACTCATCCTCAGTTTATTATTATTTTTATTTATTTTATGGAAGGGGAGAAGGGAACTAGATAGGACAGGTTTACAGGCTGTGTCAGAACTAACAAGGGAATCCGACACAAAGTATACCAAGCCCTTAGGTGAGAAAATCTAAGTCAGTATTAGGGTGAAGTCAGTAAAAGGATCCTCTGATACCTGAAGTGATGTGGGTGTCCTTAGTAGGTTGATCCGTGTCTGGGTTTTCTAATAGTCAGAGATAATCTGCAGCTTCATCCCAATGGTTACTTAAGTTCCTGCAAGTGCTACTAATCTTCTCAAAAAATCATTGTTTCTTACTTAAACAAATTTTGACTCAATAAAACAAAAAATTTGAAAAATTTAACTGACTCTAAGAAAACAAAAGAAAGAAGTTAGTAGAACCTCCCCCACACTTAAGACACACTGTCCCCAGTAGTGTCAAGCGAAGGATTGGCAAAAGAAAGAAAATAAAAATTTGTTTATGGAATGGTAAGTTCTCTCGGGTTTTACCTCTGTCACACTCAGGCATCGATCGTTGCACTAAGTGCATCGACCGTTGCTAGGCGATTTTTCGTGTATAATCGATCGTTGCTCAGGACCGCAACGATCGCTGCAATGCGATTTCTGTCGTATTGCGTCGATCGACACAATGGTGTGTCGATCGACGCACTGCGATTTAATCCGAGACCTGCAAACAAAAACTCACCAAAACCAGAAACAAGCGTAAAATCCTATAAAAACACTAAAATCAAAATGGAAAAACGAAAACAGTGGGTTGCCTCCCACTCAGCGCTTGTTTAAGGTCATTAGCTTGACGCTTCAGCAGATTTATATTGAGGGTGCATCATCCAGAGGCAGAATCTGCCCTTCTGGAATCTCGGCCTTAGCCCAATAATGTTTCACCCGCTGTCCATTCACAGTGAATTCACAACCGTCCTTACCAGTTAGAACGACAGATCCATATGGACGCACCTCTTTGATTGTGAAAGGGCCAGACCACCTTGATTTCAGCTTACCTGGAAACAAATGCAAACGAGAGTTATACAAAAGTACCTGATCATTGGGTTCAAACTGTCTGGAGACAATCTTCTTGTCATGATATGCCTTAGTCCTCTCCTTATACAGCTTCGAGTTCTCATAAGCAAAATGTCTGATCTCATCCAACTCATTAAGCTGTACCAATCTCCTCTCTGCAGCAGACTTAAGATCAAAGTTCATCTGTTTCACAGCCCAAGCTGCTTTGTGCTCAAGTTCCACTGGCAGATGACATGCTTTTCCATATAGCAGATGGAATGGAGTGGTCCCAAGTGGTGTCTTGAATGCTGTCCGGTAGGCCCATAATGCATCATCTAACTTTGCTGCCCAATCTTTCCTTGTCTTTCCAACTGTCTTCTCAAGGATCTCTTTAATCTGCCTGTTAAAAACCTCAAATTGTCCACTAGTCTGAGGGTGATAAGGAGTAGCGACTCTGTGACGAACTCCATGCTTCTTTAGCAGCTTCTCAAAGACCTTATTGATAAAATGAGATCCTCCGTCACTAATCACTATACGAGGCACTCCAAATCTGGGGAATATGATGGTTTTAAACAGCTTAATGACCACTGAAGAATCATTGGTTGGACTAGCTATTGCTTTAACCCACTTAGATACATAGTCTACAGCAACCAAGATGAACTTATTCCCATAGGATGAGGGAAAAGGACCCATGAAATCTATACCCCAACAATCAAAAACCTCAACTTCCAGAATGAAATTCTGAGGCATCTCATGCTTCTTGCTGATTTTCCCCCTCCTCTGACAGGCATCACACTGAGTGATGAAAGAATGAGTGTCTCTAAACATGGTAGGCCACCAGAAACCTGCTTGCAGAACCTTAGACACGGTCTTGAATATAGCAAAATGTCCAGCATAATCTGATCCATGACAGTGGAAGAGAATGTCTGGGACTTCAGATTCAGCAATGCATCTCCTATAAAGACCATATGAACAGTGCTTATAGAGATAGGGCTCATCCCAGTAGTATCTCCTAAGCTCCCTAAAGAACCTTTTCTTTTCATAACCCTTTAAATCATCTGGTTCAGTCTCAGCAGCAAGGTAATTAGCTATATCTGCATACCAGGGTCGATCAGAGGTTGCTACAGCAGAAATCTCGAAATCATAATTTCCAATTCTGACTCTGAAAGACTCGCGGTTCGTATCAGGCGTGCATCGAACGTTGCGTATGCGTGTGTCGATCGTTGCTTCCCCGATCCCTGTATCGACCGTTGCCAATGTGGCATCGATCGACACAATGCGATTGTCCCGACAGTTCTGCATCTCACTGCCCAAATCCATCTGAAAAACTGTACTGATCATGTTGACGTTTTCCTCAGGCAAATAATCATTTATAGGCATGTCTTCCTCAACTAGCAACCTTGAAAGATGATCAGCAACTCCATTCTCCACTCCTTTCTTGTCCCTTACCTCAATATCAAACTCCTGAAGCAACATAATCCATCTCAACAGTCTAGGCTTAGCATCCTTTTTCTGCATCAGATACTTCAGGGCTGAATGGTCAGTATGAACAATCACCTTGGAGCCAACAAGATAGGGGCGGAACTTCTCAAATGCAAAGACAACAGCCAACAGCTCCTTCTCCGTGGTTGCATAGTTCCTTTGTGCATCATCTAGTGTCCTACTAGCATAATAGATAGCATGGAGCTTTCTGTCCTTCTTCTGTCCCAGAACAGCTCCTACAGCGAAATCACTTGCATCACACATAACCTCAAAAGGTAGATCCCAATCTGGAGGCTGAACTATTGGAGCGCTCACCAATGCTTGTTTGATCTGTTCAAATGCAGTCTGACAGTCTGCAGTGAATTCAAATTTGGTATCTTTACACAGCAAAGCAGTAAGTGGCCTAGCAATCTTACTGAAGTCTTTGATGAACCGTCTATAGAAGCCAGCGTGTCCAAGAAAGCTTCTTATGGATTTAACAGAATCCGGTGCCTGAAGGTTGGTCATTACCTCGATCTTAGCGCGGTCCACTTTGATCCCTGCTTCAGACACTTTATGTCCAAGAACAATACCATCTCTGACCATGAAATGGCATTCTTCCCAGTTAAGGACCAAGTGTTTCTCTTCACATCTAGTCAGCACCTTGCACAGATTATCTAAACATTCATTATAAGATGCTCCATAGACTGAGAAATCATCCATGAACACCTCCATAAAGTCCTCAATCATATATGTGAATATGGACATCATGCATCTCTGGAAAGTGGCAGGAGCATTACAGAGTCCAAAAGGCATCCTACGGTAAGCAAATGTGCCATATGGACAAGTAAAAGTGGTATTTCCCTGATCTTTTGGGTGGATAGGAATCTGAAAGAAACCTGAGTATCCATCGAGGAAGCAGTAGTAAGGATGATTGGCTAACCTCTCTAGCATCTGATCGATAAAAGGCAAGGGAAAATGATCCTTCCTAGTTGCAGCATTCAGCTTCCTGTAATCTATGCACATCCTGTGTCCTGTTACAGTCCTAGTAGGGATCAGCTCGTTCTTCTCATTCTTCACAACTGTAACTCCGCCCTTCTTAGGTACTACATGGACTGGACTCACCCAATCACTGTCAGAGATAGGATAGATAATACCAGCATCAAGGAGTTTCATAATCTCCTTCTTAACCACTTTCTGCAGATTAGGATTAAGCCTTCTCTGATGCTCAACAGACGTCTTAGACTCATCCTCAAGATGTATCCGATGCATGCACAGCTCCGGTGAGATACCTGAAATGTCATCAAGAGAATAACCAAAGAGCTTTGCGATGCTTGCGCAGCTTGCTTAGCAGTAAAGTGAGCTCTGCGTTGTTCAAACTAGCACTAACAATCACTGGATAAGTTGAATTGGGTCCAAGAAATGCGTACCTTAGCCCGGATGGAAGTTGTTTCAGCTCTATTTTCGGAGCTTTATCCTCGGCCCAGTCTCTGTCGACTTGCAATGACCGATGCTTGGGTTGTGTCGATCGTTGCATTGTCGCGTCAGACACTTCCACCTGCATTGCTACTTCAACAGAATCCATCAATCTCGTATAGCACATTGCTGGCTCGTCCTGCAGGTACTCCAGCTCCAATATAGAGCTCAGTAAAGCCCTTTCTAGTGGGTCTTCAGCATTTGATTGGTGAAAGTACTCTGCAGCAAGATCACCCAATGTGTCCACATAGAAAGTTTGTCTGTCGATGGTTGGTCTCTTTACCAGCTTGTCCATATCAAAACTCATCTTCATATCTCCCACATTCAGAACTATTTTACCTCCTTGACAGTCAATCATCGCACCAGCTGTAGCTAAGAAAGGCCTGCCTAGAATTAGTGGATCTTTTGGCTCCTGTCCATACTGTAGAACCACAAAGTCGGTTAGGATCACACATTTGCCAATCATTATAGGCACATCCTCCAATACTCCTTCGGGAATCCTGATTGTTCTATCTGCCAAAACCAGTGATATCCTGGTGAGTATAAAGTCAGTCATCCCGAGCCTCTTAGCAACTGAGAAAGGCATAAGATTCACACTGGACCCAAGATCACATAGAGACCTTTCGAATCTCTCCCTGTAGATAGTACAATCTAGTACAAAGCTTCCTGGATCTTTTAACTTCTCAGGAATTCTGCCCTGAATAACTGCACTGCACACCTCATTGATCATCATTACACTCTCCTCGTCATACCACTTCCCAGCAATCATGTCCTTAAGACATCTTTTCATCACATGAGAGGTTTCCATGGAATCAATCAAAGGCACTTCAACTTTCACCTTTTTGATGAACTCTTTACATTTGGCATACTGCCTATCGTTTTTAGCCTTTCTGGGATTCTTGGGATAAGGTACTTTAGGCTTGTACACCCTCTCGGTTGACTGTTTCGGTTTCTCTGGTTTTGAGCTCTCTGCAGTCGCCTTGCATCGACCGTCACTGGCATTGTGTCGATCGTTGCTGGGTGACTTTGTAACGACAATTTCTTCGTCATCGCCTTGCATCGACCATTGCTTGGTTGCGTCGATCGATGCATTGCGAATGTCACGGATCCCATCTTCCAATTCCTCAATTTCCACGAGCTCTTCAACACTTAACTGCTTTTTCTGACCAGATAACAGCTCCTTACCACTCCTCAATATAACTGCATTGCATTGGTACATGGGATTAGCATCAGTTCTTCCTGGGAGATATCCATCTTCCCTCTGAGCATATCCAGCAGTTCTTGCAACCTTAGTATCAAGCTCCTTCATATGTGCGCTCAGGTATTCAATTTTTCCATTCAGCTCCTCATAGCCTGTACCTATCTTCTTGTCGAAGTCTGCAGCACTCTTAGTCTGACTCTCTAGCAGCTCTTTCATCATTGCCTCCATCCTAATCTCATGAGCAGTGGCTGCAGAAGGAGTCTGATAAGATGAAGATCCATAGGTTCTCTGAGTACCTTTTCCAAAAGGCTTCTGAAAACCACTTGTCTGTCCAAAACCAGCTGAGCTCTGATTGCCTGTGAAGGCACTCTTCTGTCCTCCATTGAAGAATCTGTTTCCCTGCTGATTACCAAATCTGTTACCTTGGAAACCAGATCCTCCAATGTAATTCACATCTTCTTCCTGAGTGTCCTCCTCAGTCTGAATTACTTCTACATCTTGTGCAATGTGGACAGCCTTTTTACCAGTCAGGAGATTGCAAATTGTGTCCATTCTAGATCTCAATTCAGCCATCTCTGTATTCTCTACACTTCCACCAGATTTCTTCCTCCTATCATCCATAGTCTTGCAACTGTTGCTGCTCACTAGGTTCTCAATCAACTGCTTAGCTTGTGCAGGAGTTCTGGTGTTGAAGTTTGCATTACTGGAGTTATCCAGCGCAGACTGATATGGCAGATCTATGCCTCTGAAAAAGATACCTAGCAATGTGACCTCAGTGAATCCATGGTGTGGACAGTCACGCTGGTACTTCCTAAATCTCATCCAAGCAGTCTTAAGTGGCTCAGTAGGACCTTGGGTAAATGTCAGAATGTCCTGTCTGGATTGATCGGAACGCGCATCATCATAGAAGTGACGCAGAAACTCACTCTTCAGGGCTGCCCAAGTAGTATACTGACCAGGTGCCAGTTGCTTCAGCCATGCAGCAGCGTCTCCAGCGAGACTGTATGGAAAGAGCTTGAGGAACAGATAATCTTGGCAGACTCCATCATACTTCATGCCATTGATTAGGTCATCAATTGTATCAATGTGATACATAGGCTGCTCTGTAGGATGACCATGGAATGCATTCTGTCTCATCAGCGAGTAGTAGATGGTCTTGATCTCAAAATCATCCCTCTCAAAACCAGGAAGAATTAGAGCTGACCGGTTTGCATGAAACTCATCCGGTCTGTTGTAGTCAGCTAAGGTTCTCTCATGGACAACCATCTCTCTACCTTGGGCCTGTCTTGGCGCTTGATTCTGCTCCTGTTGCAGTGGCTCAGGAGGGTCAGGGATGACATTCCCTTCAGCATCAACCCTTTGCCAAACAGCATTGTACGGGTTGTTATCTTGGTCCCTCAGAGTACCTTGAGCATCACGTACTAGAATCAGCCTCTGTACTACAATTCTTTCTCTTCTTTCTCTTCTGTTAGTCCTCTCTAGACGTCCAAGTTCTTCTAGATCGAGATTGATTAGGCTTAAGTTCGGATTACTTCGAGTTTCACGCTTCTGCATAAACTGTCTGTAATCGTCAAGCAACGATCGATGCTAACAGTGCAACGATCGATTCAATCTCAAATCGCTTAGTGACGATCGACACAAGAGGTGCAACGATCGACGCAAGGCGAAATCGGTACCTGCGACAGAGAGAAAACAGAGAAGAAATCAGTAAAATAAAATAAAAACGAAAACAAAAAAGAAAAATTCCTAGTAAAAATCCTAAGTTCGGTCCTATCGAAGACTCTAAGAGTCCCCGGCAACGGCGCAAAAAACTTGATAGGTCAGGTTTTATTCCCTATACTAACTGCAAGTGCACAGCAATATCAATGTAGTATATAGGGTTATCGAATCCACATGGACACTGGTCTCGATAGGTCAGAACAGTAAAGATTAATAATAGGAATAAAAACAGGTAGTGAATTAAATAAAAGCAAGGCGAGAAAGTAAATCAGTAGCAGGAATTGGTTGTGAAAGCAATAAACTAAAAGCGCTAAGTCTAGGGAATTCTCAGGAAATCATACAAGCAGACAAGTTAATCAGTCAGGATCAAATTAAACTCAGTTCTAGAACTCAAATCACGAAATTAGAATTAACCAAATCTCTTTGCGAAAATCCTCTAAGTCTAAGTGCAGTAATCCAAATCTCTTTGCAATTACTAACAAATTAAACCAGCATTAATTTCAAGTTCGATATGTTCACAATTAAACTAAACCAAATCTCTTTGCGAATAATTTAATTGCTCAACCTAAATAGTTCAGGTTCTAAACCACACTCTCGTGTCGTATTTAGCAACCTAAGATCTAGATTCTAATTGATCAGGTTAGAACTAGCATTAAGCACAATTTAGTTTGAAGAACATTCTAATCATGTGAATCCTTAACTGAATTAAACAAGTCTAGCAAGTCATAAAATCCTTAATGAGAAACCCTAAACTTAACTATGAATCTACTCAGACATGATTAATGGAACAAAAATCATAGAAATAATAGATTGCATATAAGAAATTAAATAGATAAAGGGGTTCGAAATCTTCTCCAAAATAGATGAAGTACATGTTGGGAATGTCCTGAAATCTACCGTACTATCTCTAGAAAGTATGATAAGTGTCGAGATCAGACATAAGTCATAAATACTGGGTGATCATGATGACTTGCTAGAGCCCGCTCATGATCTATAAGTTTAGGACTTATTACCAGTATTGTATGATCCCAAAGGGTCACACACCATAGCTAACGGGAAAGTTAAAATGGAATTAATACAGTAAGATGCAAGGCATTTAATGTATTTGTACAGAGAATTGGGCCAGACAAAAGACAGTCTTTTGTCTGATTTGGGCCTTGGGCCCAAAAGCCTAATGAGCCATTAGTTTAATTACTTGGGCCCATATAAGGAAGAGGAGAGGCGCAGGAAGCCCTAATGCTTCTGGCATCTGCGATTTCTAGCTGAGCCGTCTTCCTCTCTCTCTGTTCATTCCAGCTTGGTCTAGCAGCCTGATCCAGTAGCTTGTAAGAGTGTGGATACCTAGGAGGAGCTGGTCATCATCAGCTCTTGCAGATCTCGATATTCCTTTGATCAATCCGCTGCAATCACAAGGTAATGATCCTGATCTGTTTATGATTCAACTGCAAATCACCTAGATCCTAGTTGATTATGTGCTAGGTTGTAATCTGACAATTACACCATGAACAGACATAATCCTTCAGTGGTATCAGAGCCTAGGTCATTAGGTTTTTGCTTTTTGGATCATACTAGGTTGTTTATTAGTTTGATGAATCGATTTTAATGAGTAAAATTGATTGAAACTTTGAAAACCTAGAAATAAGAAAATCGATAAGTTTTGATGATTAATGTTCAATATCGATTTCGTCTTATTGTGAGAATCGTAACTTTGCTGTTGACTTTGCTTACGAATCGTTAACAAAACCATCGCGCTGACTTTATGTGTTTGTCATGAAACGATAATGCATAAGTCAAATTCAATGTCATAATCGAAGTTGATTTTGTATGATAATCATAAGAATCTGTTTTGTCCTTTAGTGAATATCATAAGTGCTTCGCTTGTTGACTTCGATTTGATTGGTTTGTTAATAAGCATGAATCGATTGTTTGAATTGAAAAGAACAAAATGGTTTTGTCTTCTTGTGTAAGTCTTGTTACGATTTTGTGAAAAGTCAAAATCACTTTTTGAATTAATTGAAACAAATCGCACATGTTGATTTTGTCTATATAATTAAACAATCGCATGATCTTAAGTGAAGGACAAAATCTTTTTGTTGTTATGTGAATATCATGATTGTTGAATCACAATTTGTATAAGATCGAGTTTTGTCTTTTAGCTTAAAGACAAAATCAATTCAAAGCATTGAATAATTATGGTTTAAGCGGTTAACACAAATCGCGGTTTGCTGGAAATTATTTAATACAATTGGTATTATTTAATTTCTGGTTAAACCGGATTTAAATTCAAAAAAAAAATTGAATTTTAACCTAAACCGAAGGCTGGTCTAAGTTTGATTTGGTTGGACCAAATAATTTAGAGCTGGTCTGGTTTAGTAAATAACCAGTTGGATTTAGTAGTTAATTTGGTCTTGGACCAGAATTAATGAACCGACTCGGTTATGTCAAATTATTGGGCCAATTGGAATTTTGTGGTCTTGGGCCAAGAATTGGGCCTATAATTTGTGACCCAACCGAAAACTTTAATAAAATATTAAATTAGAAATTTCTATTTTTAGCATGTTTCTAAATTTAGAAAGTTTCTAAAATAAGTAAGTTTCCCAAAATAGTAATCTTCTATTTTTGGAAAGAAAACCTAAAATCCTCAAAAACAATATCAAGCTTGGATGTCTTGCCCAATCTTGTCAGCTACTTAACGCTTATTCAATTACAGATATGGCTTACAGTGTGAGGTGTCTGTTTTTGCGTAAGTAAAGTAGTATATAGTCACTGATTTCATTGGGAGTCCCATACTTTAGTGATTATTTGGCTGTAAGAGATTGGTTTCCTTGACTGGGCCATCGGGAGTCCCGGGCCTTGAGACATCTGGTGTATTGGGCCTTGGGCCCAATTCACAACCGAGAGTTATTGGAGATAACTAGCTGTGTGTATGCTTACCAAGTAAAGCTACTTCTGGGTGACGGCCAGTGGCCCACTTTGGATTTAGCTAAACATGGGTCTCGGAATCATTGCATTCTTATGAGGTTAAACAAAGAAATTTTGAATGCAATGCGAGTTTTCTTATAAGTTATTAAGATTACTCTTTTATGAACTAAATAACTAAAACTCTATTTATCTCTAAATTTCAGTTATGAATAGCACAAACAATCAAAACACTTTCTCGATCCGGTCTGTCCTTGAGATGGACAAACTGAACGGATCAAATTTCTTGACTTGGTCACGGAACCTGAGGCTAGTCCTCAGGCAGGAGAGAATGGACTATGTCCTTGAGAGAGCTCTCCCCGAGAGGATCGGGTCCAATGCCTCTCATGCAATATATGATGCTTGGAATAAGCATTATAATGATGCGGTAGATGTGCGTGGTCTGATATTGGCTACCATGGACTCAGATTTGCTGAAGCAGTATGAGAACATGGAGTCGCCAATAGAGATGATCAGCAGCCTGAAATTGAAATTTCAGGAGCAGGTAAGAGTGGAGAGATACCAGTTGGTTAAGTCTCTCACTAGCTGCAAGCTACCAAATGATCATCCAGTAAGTCCTCATGTCAGTAAAATGATGGGTTACATTGATAACCTGAGGAAACTGGATTATCCAGTTAGCCAAGAATTGGCAACTGAGATCATTCTGCAGTCACTGCCGTCAAGCTATGATAAGTTCAGAAGGAACTATATCAAGAAAGGCTTAACGAAGACGCTGACTGAACTGCATGATATGCTCAAGACAGTTGAGCCAAACGTGAAGAGTACCCTGTATAATCTCATAATGGAGAAGGGTAGGTTTACTAAACCTAGTGTTGACAAGGGTGAAGACAAAGTTGTCCAGATTTTGAATCATGGCAAGCGTGTGTCTTCTGAGCCCGAGTCAGATACATCTTACGTTGGTAAGTGCTGCTACTGTAAAGAGACTGGGCATTGGAAGAGAGATTGCATTAAATTCATGGAAGATTATGAGGAGTTGAAGTTGATGTATGAGACTACTTCCTCAGGTATTCATGTTATTACTTCAAGTTCTACCTTATAGGTATTGGATACTGGTTGTGGCACTGATATTTGTTATAATATGCAGAGCCTAAGCAACAGTAGAACGTTGAAGGAAGGGCAAGTGGAACTGCATGTCTGGAAGGAGCTATGGATGCTGCCTCAGCCGTAGGGTTTTCACTTGTAGATGCCTTTGAGGCTTGGTTTTGTATTAAGTAATTGCTACAATGTACCTGCTTTAAGCAGAGTTGTCTTTCCTTTTCTTGTAAGAATTTGAATGTTTTTCATTTTGATAAAAGACAAGTTTTGTTCTTTTGATCTCAATGAAATATTGATTGTAGCACCCTATTCAAGGAATGGGTTTTATATCTTAAACCAAAGAGTGCCTAAATGTAACATAAATACCGAATTGGTTTAAATCTGATGAATTAAACCTGATTTTCTTGGCGTAAATGTTTTGGTCACATAGAGTAAGTCGGATTCAGAAATCCCATAGTTATGGACTTTTGGGCTCATTTGATCGGATATCTTATGAGACTTGAATTCTGCTTACTGGACCAAAAGACAAAGGGCCCATCTTAGCCGAGCTAGAGAAAAGCCCAAAGGCTTATTGGACCTTAAACATACTCATGTATGTGGCCCGATGAGCAGCAATGCCAGAGAAAATTTCCTGTACTTCATTATCTTTACTGATTACTTCAGTGAGTATGACTGTGTTCATTTGATGAGACACGAGTCAGAATTCTTTGAAATGGTCGAAAGAGTTCCAGAATGAGGTATAGAATCTGAGTGACAGAAGTATTGAATAGACTCTGGATTAGATCACGAGTGAGAATACTTAAGTCATTGATGGTGTGATCATCTGAATGAGTGTGAAGTCGTTTCACAGCTCATTTATCCTGAAAACCTGGAGGTGTTTCTGTGAGAAAGAATCAGATCTTATTAGAAATGATTAAAGATGAGTCACACGAATCTTCCATGATATTCTTTAAGAATAACGCTCTAGAAATATCTAAGTTTACGCTGAAATAGTTTCAAACAATATCAGTTGAAAGACACCACATAAATGTGGACTGGAAATGATCCAAATTCGTCTTTACTGAGTATTTGTAGTTGTGCTACTTCGCTGGTTGTCCTAGGGAAACCAAGGCTTGTTACTTTTTACGTCCATTCCGAAAACGAAGTTAGGTTGTTCGGAATTCTGTTTTCTAAAAGGAAAGTTACTTTCCAAGAAGAACAGTGGGAGTAAAAGTATAACTCGAAGAAATTCGAGAAATACAGGAGGCTGCTCAACCTGTTGAGGGAGAGCAGCGGATGGATTTACAGATTTCTGTAGAATCTACACCTGTAGAGCCTGAAGTTCGCAGATCTGAATGAATCCGTCACTAATCCGAGAGTGATTTCTCGTGATTAATTGCCATGATCTGATGATCATTGAAAGTGACGAACCTGCGAAATTCACAGAAGCGAAAGTGAGCCCGGACTCCGAAAAATTACACTGTGTGTAAGTTAGCTTCATCGATCCATTCATGGATGGAAGCAAACATATCGGAGTTGGAATCTTCGTTCTGTTGAAGTAGTCAAGGTTTTGACTTGAACAGGAACGAAGTGGAACTGTGCGTTTGCTAATAGATAAGTGGGAGCGATATTGCATTTCTCATAGTGTATGTCGATGACATACTGATTCTCGGAAATAACGTCCCAATGCTGCAGTCGGTAAAGGACTGGCTTGGGAGTTGGTTTTATGATTGACATGGGTAAAGCCACGTATGTTCTTGGATTTTGGATCTAAAGATAGAGATCCAAAAGAGCTGATAGGACAAAGTCAGGATTCTTATATTGACAATGTCCTACACGTTTTCAGCATTCCAAGAAGGGTTTTATGCCAATGTCACATGGCATTACGTTAAGCAAGATACAGTGTCCTACGATATCTGCTGAGCTTGAATGCATGGATGAGATTCCATATGCGTCGGCAATTGGATCTATCATGTATGCCATGACATGTGCTTGTTTTGATGTTGCTTTAATGTTAAGCAAGACAAGTAAAGACCAGTCAAATCCAGCAAAGAATCACTGGATAGACGTAATGATTATCCTCAAGTATTTGGAAAATACTTAGGATAAGTTCTTGATTTAAGGAGAAAGTGAGGTGCTACAAGTCGGTAGAGTCTGAAAAGCAAGTTTCCAACAGACAAAGATGATTTTCGGTCACAGTCCGGTTATATCTTGTGTCTGTCTGGCGGTGCAAGGCACTGTTGCTGACTCCATGACTTAAGCTGAACATTTCGCAGCTTGGGAAGCGGCGAAAGAGGTTGTTTGGAAAGAAGAGTTCATCACTGAACTTGATGTGATTCCCAGCATAGATGAGACTAGCTGCACATCAAAGGTCCAAACACCTTGAGGGTAGGTATAACCTATTCCGTGAGATAAATGACAGAGGTGTTAAGTAGATCAGCAAATTTCAACGAATGAGAACGTTGCTAATCTATTAACGAAGCCACTCCTTAGGCCTAAGCACGAGTCGCGGACTGTAGCTGTAGGATAAGTGAAATTAAGATGTAGTCTTAATTTCAGTGGGAGTTTGTAAAGGGCTTTATTTAGTTGTTTTGAAAGGTTCATGTAAACATAATATTTTATGTTTGTGAAATTTATGATTTCTGGATTATTTTAACTGTGATATAAATAATCGTTCCAAAATGATTCATGTCATTATATATGGGCCATCGAAGTACATGAGTAGACTTGATCCTGAAACCCCATATTTAACGAAATGACATAAATCATAGTGTCCATAGTCGAAGGTTGTTGAAATTGGAACACCAACAACCACTTGAGACTAGATTGTGTTGAGACTTATGACCAAGTTTCGAGGGGTCATAGATGCGCGGCATCAAAGTCGACACATAGGTATATGTAGGGGAGCATATGACCGGACATGGCCCGCTGATGAGAACTCTACAAGATATTAATATCTGTGTCATAAGAGGTTCTCATATACGACTATAGAGTATAGTCCTTAGACCTGAGTTCGCATGCATGTGGCTGCACATGGAGTGATGCACTTTGATCATTGTCTAACGCTGTTTCGTAACTGGGAGCTATAAGGACCTTGGTTGGGTGTATTATAAAGTGTGTAGTTCATAGTGATGGAACAAGATGGGATTTGTCCCTGCCGTTTAACGGAGGTAATATCTCTAGGCCAATCGGAGACTTGATAGCTGGTAAGAGAGTGGCCACTCCCAAACGGACTTGCCCAAGTCGTTTGCATTGTCAGTATCAAATCTGGTCCGATGAACATGGTCTGGCTATATAAGGATGACACGCATCTTGCCTTATGCCAGATCGAGATATTGAGACAAAAGGATTAGGGAATGTAGGATTCCAGTACAAGTGGGAGATTGTTGGGAATGTCCTGAAATCTACCGTACTATCTCTAGAAAGTATGATAAGTGTCGAGATCAGACATAAGTCATAAATACTGGGTGATCATGATGACTTGCTAGAGCCCGCTCATGATCTATAAGTTTAGGACTTATTACCAGTATTGTATGATCCCAAAGGGTCACACACCATAGCTAACGGGAAAGTTAAAATGGAATTAATACAGTAAGATGCAAGGCATTTAATGTATTTGTACAAAGAATTGGGCCAGACAAAAGACAGTCTTTTGTCTGATTTGGGCCTTGGGCCCAAAAGCCTAATGAGCCATTAGTTTAATTACTTGGGCCCATATAAGGAAGAGGAGAGGCGCAGGAAGCCCTAATGCTTCTGGCATCTGCGATTTCTAGCTGAGCCGTCTTCCTCTCTCTCTGTTCATTCCAGCTTGGTCTAGCAGCCTGATCCAGTAGCTTGTAAGAGTGTGGATACCTAGGAGGAGCTGGTCATCATCAGCTCTTGCAGATCTCGATATTCCTTTGATCAATCTGCTGCAATCACAAGGTAATGATCCTGATCTGTTTATGATTCAACTGCAAATCACCTAGATCCTAGTTGATTATGTGCTAGGTTGTAATCTGACAATTACACCATGAACAGACATAATCCTTCAGTACAGGATTAGATCAGCCCCAAAAGCTCTAAAAATCTCTTAGCTCTAAGTATGAAAGCGTATCTAAAATAAAAGCCAAAACTCTAAATATATAGGCATAATCTCGGCTGGGGCTTCTGTGTAAATACTGAAACTATTCTGGGCTTCTCTGCAAATCTTCATAACTTTGTTAAACCGCCGCGTACGGCCCATCTCGCTAGTGTGTCGATCGACACCAAAGGTGTGTCGATCGATGCATGAACATCAAATCGGGCAGTGAGTTAAACTCTCGGCCAAAATGCTCCAAAAGTCCCAAAATACTCCAATTATCTCCAATTAGCTCCAAACCTGATTAAACCTGTAAAAGACTCTAAAATAACACAAAAGACACTAAAAACACATCTATATCATGGCGTAAAATGGGTAAAAACCATGATATATCACATTGATCATCTAATAACTAATTATTATACTTGATGCCTAACCTTTTCTTTTTGGGAAGCATAAATGTTGGAGATCCCAAAGGTTTTGAATGCCACCAGGATTACAATTGCCATCAACACCTTTGCATTCCTACATAAAAAATTGTAGATATAAGTACAGTAGTAATATCCATATAATACCCATCAAACCCCTTCTATTCGTTCTATCTGTATTTTTGAATGTCGAGATGTATATCAGTAGTCTTTTGAACCATTTAATTGATCAGACAGTGTTTATCTAATATATAAGAAATATGTTTAAGTTTCTAACCCTTTCTTTTTGCGAAGCATTTTGTGAAGCTGTCTACGGATGTATTTTGCCACCATCAGTCACTATTGCCATCGTTTATAGCCTTATGCATACCTATCAGAATAGTATATATTAGCTCGAGTATTGTTTCATTATGAAAGGAAAATTTTTATTAAAAAAAAAAAAGTTAAGGCAAAGATGAACTAATCTTATCATATACATTTAACAAACATGAGCAGTATCCTTTACATTTATGATATGTTCAGTTCATAAGAAACAACACAGAAAAAGTGACCAGAGAACACATTGTAAAGTCTTTCTCATTTAAATATCAGGTATAGTAAAATAAGAATTTGGAGAATAGGTTTACCGTTATCTTCAGAATGTTGAAATCGTACTCTTAACAATGATGTTTGTGTCTCGGATGACCATTTACTGTTGAAAAGAGGCTATGAAAATCCCTCTTGGTTTAGATCACCATTAACCTATCATTGCATTGGAGAACTATAACCTTCAAACAAAAGAAGATACAAGTTCTATATAAATAAGTAATAGTTCTGTTAAAACAAAGAAGTTTTCTTCATGTAATAGCTTTTACTTCAACCTATTGATATTCGACTATGTGTGTTTTTCCAATCTATCTACGTAAATGCACTTGAATAACAATTATACGTTAGTTTCTAACCTTTTGTATTTTCGTAGCTTTCTGTTGCATCATGAAGATGGATTCACTATGGTTCGTAAGACACAATCAACTAATATAGCGTTGGTTTTGTAGATTTAATAATACCTGAATTGACAAAACAGTATATTAGAACATTATAAAAACATGTTCTGTTAAAAAAAACAGAAGTCTAAACTTTGGTAGATACATTGCTTTTGCACAACGAAAAGTTCATACACTTCTTATAAAATGCTCGATGTATGCCAAAAAGGGAGTAAACCTTAACAATATTCTTTTCTATTTTAGTAATAAGCATAAAAGAAAACTAACACAAATTCCAAATCCCAATAGTAAGATTAGCATTTTCCAACGAAATAAAGAAAAGTAAACTTTTACTTACCATTTTTACCAACCGTGGATACTGCCATTGTTTAGGAGAGCCATAGCTGACTGCCAATATTATATCACCAATACTGTAATCGAAAACAATTTTATCATTGGATAAATATATAGAAACTAACACATTAGTTACAATAATCTTGATCCTAAATTTAAAATTTAAAAGGCTGAAAAAACAACTATTTAAAGAATATAATATCAAGTGTACAAGATCATATATCTATAACTTCTCTCTGTTTTAGAACAAAATGCATTTGTGTGAACTGATTCAAATAGAAATCTAATCTAACAAGGTTTATCTAACATTATTACAATGAAAACTTCTTATTGGATCTTATCGAAGCAAGGTTATATTGAGAACCACGGTTTCCAATAACAATTATATTTTTGAGCTACCTCATTTGAAACATAAAATCAAACTTTTCATAATCGAATTTGTAGATGTTATGTATAAGATTTCCAAGATTATGTAACAAGACTAACCCATATTTCTTATCAAAGATAAGCCGATTAGATAGCTAACAATTTAGAGGAGCTTCGGGAAGTTTTTCGAACCTCCTTCACAACTATTATACTGTTGTCTGAAAATCATCAAAAAAAAAAAACAAATTAGCAGAGGATCCAAGTTTAAATCTAACCGACAAATAAAACAACTCAGTATCAGGATAAATCAGCGACGATGATCAGATTTTGTCTATTTTAACTATTGCATGCAAGAAATCAGATTTGGATATGAGAAAAAATTGATTCGTCGAAGGAAACTTACCGTGATTTATTGCTTTTTGTTTTTATCATTACAGATACACATTGGGTAAAGGGATAAGGATTTTGTTTAGGATGATGATTCAGATCTACCTCTCGACAAGTAAGGGAAATCGCTTGTAGAAGAAAGTTGCCCTAATTGAAAATTTCATTACTGAAAATATCTGTCGGTTCTTTTTTTTTTCCTGCGATCCAGAATCTGTATTTTTTTTTAATACCTAATGTTAGACGAAAAGGGATTTGGGCTTTCAAAACAAATAAAGTCACTGTTATACAAAATGAGCTGGGCCTTATTTTGTTTGACCGAAAAACAGAACAAAAATTTGTTATGAGCATAGGTTATACTTTTATTATCCAGATAATGTAATTAGAATAATCGAATATACTTTAAAATTCTATAACGACATGTATATATATATTTAAAATTATATTATCTTTATAAACTTAAAATTTTAATTTGAATTTTTGAATTTTTATTATTAAACAATATCCAAGTACATAATCTTAAATTATACGAAAACAAAAATAATTTTAATATTTATAAAATGAAAATAATAAAACAATATATCACTATAAACCAACGTAACAATCAACAAATCAAAACACTAATAAAAACAAATAAATTTTAATTAAACTATCACACATTCTACAGTAACAAAAAAAATTCAATAACATATGATGTTTAATAAAATAAAATTTATAAATATAAATAACAGTTAATCGATTTATATACCTAATTGATTAAAGTGTTGAACTATATTAATAAAATGTTAAATTTAAATTATAAAATAATAATTAATCCGCGCTCAGGATCTAGTTGGGTATAAAAATAGATGAGCATTATGTATAACAATTAATATAAAAGACTAATTCTGAATTTAAAGATACATCAAATCTTAAAGCTAACATATCTACTTGTTAAACTTTATTTTAATTTTATTTTCTTCCACATTTTTTGACAAAATATGAAAATTATGAGAATTAATTGTATAACAAATAAAAATTATGATAATTAATTGGTATAACAAATAACGTTTTGACATATTTTGATATACCAAATTATTTTTAAAAATCAGAAATTACTGAATTAGACTGAATTAAATGGAAACAATTTGAAGTAACCGAATTATCAAAAATTAACCAAATTAACTAAAATTATATAAAATAACTAAAATCAATCAAAATTCTTTCCAAAAACTGCGCTTGTCCCGCATATCATTTTTCACCAACCAATATATATTATGCACTGTTTATTATATACAACCCGCACTTATCCCGCAATCCGTACGTACCGCATTTAAACCGTCCCGCCTTCTAAAACTGTTCCGCAATAACGCGGTTACCATTCGAACCCTTATTTACTTAAATCAATTTCAAAAAAAAATCAAAGTACACTAACTACAAAATATAAATTGATTGTTTTCACTCATAGCCAAAATGATTTGTTTTTCACTTGATTGTTTTCATGAATCTTAAGAAATTATATGTATAGTAAATTTAATTTTGTTAAATCATAGGTAATGTTTTAAAAATATAAATTACTATAAAAAAAATTCTGCCCACATACTATTGAAGGATTGTTTAGTTTATCCTGATTCAATTTCTCATTGATTGATCCTACTAAACATGCTTGGATCTAGGTTCTCTTGCTGAATCATAAAAGATCTCACCTAATACCTTATTATGCAGCGGAATGGAGAGGTATGAGTCAGAGATCAGCAGAACCGCCAAGAGACAGCTCCTCCAAAGGTTCACACACGCACACTTCAGGAAGTTGGCTGCTAGACCACAGGGAGGGAGGCGCAGAGAAGAGAGAGGGAGGCGCAAACTGCATGGGAGAAAAAGTGGCTAGGTTAAGTTTTAATCATAAAACTTATGCCTAGTTCCTTTTGGGCTTTTGGGCCCAATTCCCAGTCTGATTAAATCCCTTAGATTTAATCAGGCCCTTTAATCTCTCTGAGTACAGTAAATGCCTAGCACTTTTACCGTACTTCTGTTGAACCGTTCCCTTATAGTTTCCTGTTAGCTTAGGCGTGTGACCCATATGGGATCATATAATAAAGGCAATAAGTCCAAGACTTATAGATCATGAGCGGACTCTAGCAAGCCATCATGACCCCCAGTATTATATGACTTATGTCTGATCATTGACATACTCTTACTTTCTAGAGACAGTACAGAGATTACTGGACATAATTCCAACAATCTCCCACTTGTACTGGAATCTCTGTATTCATATTCCTTTTGTCTCAATATCTCGATTAGTCATAAGGCAAGATGAGTGTCATCCTTATAAAGCCTAATCATGTTCATCGGACTCTGATTTGATACTGACAATCCAAACGACTCGGGACAGTCCGTTTGAGCATGGCCATGCATTTTCCAGTATTCAAATCTCCGATTGGCCTAGAGATATTCACTCCATTTATATTGGAGGGACAAATCCCGTCTTGTTCCATCACTGTAAACTACTCATTTCATAATACACCCAAACAAGGTCCTTATAACTATCGCTTAACGACAGCGTTAGACAATGATCAAAGCGCATTAGTTGATGTGCAGTCACATGCATGCGAACTCAGGTCTAAGGACTATACTCTATAGTCGTAGTAAGAATCTCTTATGACACAGATATAAATATCCTGAAGAGTTCTTATAATCGGGTCATGTCCGGTCGTATGTACCCCAACATACACCTATGTACTGACTTTGATGCCGCGCATCTATGACACCATGAAACTTGGTCATAAGTCACATACCAATCTAGTCTCACGCGGTTGTTGGTGTTCCAGTTTCAACAACCTTCGACTAGGGACTGGATGATATAAGCCATCTATCAAATATAGGGTCTCATGATCAAGCTAAATGACTTTTATGACTCAAGATCAAGTCACTTACTTCAATGACCTATAAAATGGTTTATATCATTTTGGAACGATTATTTCATCACAGTTAAAATAATCTTGAAATAATAATTTTATTTAAACATCTTAAAATGTTTTACAAGAACATATTAATAACTAAATAAAGCCCTCAAACTCCCACTCAAATTTAGATTACATTTCAATGTCTCTAATGCCTACAGCTTCAGTCAGGTACTCGAGCTTAGGCCTTGGGAGTGGCTTTGTCAACGGATCAGCGACATTATCATCTGTCGGAACTCGGCTGATCTTGACTTCCTTTCTATTAATGATATCACGTATCAAGTGAAATCTTCTTAATATATGCTTGGATTTCTGGTGTGATCTTGGTTCCTTTGCCTGAGCTATAGCACCATTGTTATCACAAAACAGTGCCAGAGGCTCAGCTGCATTCGGTATCACACCTAGTTCAATAATGAACTTTCGTATCCAAACAGCTTCCTTCGCTGCTTCTGAGGCGGCGACATATTCAGCTTCTGTAGTGGAATCAGCAACGGTGTCTTGCTTGGAGCTTCTCCAACTGATTGCACCGCCATTCAGACAAAAGATATAACCGGACTGTGACCGGAAATCATCTTGGTCTGTCTGGAAACTTGCGTCCGTGAATCCACTGACTTCAAGCACATTACTTCCGTCGTACACCAAGAACTTATCCTTAGTATGTCTTAGATACTTCAGGATATTCTTGACGGCAATCCAGTGGTTTTCACCTGGATTTGACTGGTATCTACTCGTCATGCTCAATGCATAAGCAACATCAGGACGAGTACAGATCATGGCATACATGACAGATCCTATTGCAGATGCATAAGGAATATTCTTCATGCGCTCAAGCTCAGCAGCCGTCGTAGGGCTCTGCTTCTTGCTTAGCGTTGTGCCATGTACCATTGGCGTGAAGCCCTTCTTGGAATCTGTCATGCTGAATCTATGCAGGACTTTGTCAATGTATGAATCTTGACACAAGCCTATCAGCCTTTTAGATCTATCCCGGTAGATCCTTATTCCAAGAATGTATGCGGCTTCACCCATGTCTTTCATGGAAAAACAACTTCCAAGCCAGTCCTTTACCGACCGCAGCATTGGTACGTCGTTTCCGAGAAGCAGTATGTCATCGACATACAGAATAAGAAATACTATCTTGCTCCCACTAGTCTTCTTATACACGCATTGTTCTTCTTCGTTTCTGATGAAGTCAAATTGCTTGATCGCTTCATCAAAACGAAGATTCCAGCTCCTCGATGCTTGCTTCAATCCATAAATGGATTTATGAAGCTTGCATACTTTCCCAGCATTCTTTGGATCTATGTAACCGTCAGGTTGTGTCATATACACATCCTCTTCCAGAATTCCATTCAGGAAGGCGGTTTTCACGTCCATCTGCCAAATTTCATAATCATGAAAAGCTGCAGTTGCTAGTAGAATCCGAATAGATTTCATCATAGCCACTGGGGAATAGGTTTCATCATAATCCACACCGTGAACTTGTCTGAAACCTTTTGCCACCAACCTGGCTTTATAAATCTGGACATTTCCATCCACGTCAATCTTCTTCTTGAAGATCCATTTGCACTCGATGGCTTTTACACCAGCGGGTAAGTCAACCAACGAAAACACTTGGTTGACCGACATGGAGTCCATTTCGGAATCAGTGGCCTTACGCCACTTAGAGGAATCTGGGCCCATCATGGCTTGATTGAAGTTCGATGGTTCATCACCATCAATGATCAGAAGATCATGACAGTCAGTCACGAGAAATCCTTGATATCTCTCGGGTTCGTGACGGATCCTCCCGGATCTTCGAACTTCAGGTACCACAGGTTCAGGCTCTACAATTTCTTGTAGGTCCTCCTGCTGCTCTTCCTCATTAGGTTGAGCAGTATCCTGTTCATCTTGAATTTCTTCAAGCAGTACCTTACTCCCACTGTTTTTCTTAGAGAGAAACTCCCTCTCAAGAAAATTACAATCCCGGGCAACAAAGATCTTGTTCTCGGATCGTAGGTAGAAGTAATAAGCCTTGGTCTCCTTCGGATAACCAATGAAATAGCATTTATCAGACTTTGGTGTAAGCTTGTCAGAGATCAATCTCTTGACATAGGCTTCACAACCCCAAATTCTAAGATAAGACAGCACTGGAGTTTCTCCAGTCCATAATTCATATGGTGTCTTTGCTACTGCTTTTGATGGCGCTCTATTTAGAGTGAACACTGCTGTTAGCAGAGCATATCCCCAAAGGGATATTGGAAGGTCTGTGTGACTCATCATAGACCGAACCATATCCAATAAGGTCCGATTTCTCCTCTCAGATACACCATTCCATTGAGGTGTTCCAGGAGGAGTGAGTTGGGAAACTATCCCACACTCTCTTAGATGATCACTGAACTCTTGGCTCAAGTATTCTCCTCCTCGGTCGGACCGAAGAGCTTTAATGCTTTTGCCAAGTTGGTTCTGTACTTCATTTTGGAATTCTCTGAATCTCTCAAACGATTCAGACTTATGTTTCATTAAATAAACATATCCATACCTACTGAAATCATCAGTGAAGGTAATGAAGTATTGATAGTTTCCTCTTGCATTTGTGGACATTGGGCCACACACATCTGTGTGTATCAGGCCCAATAATTCACTGGCCCTCTCGTTAGGTTTGTTAAAGGGGGCCCGCGTCATTTTGCCCATCAGACAGGATTCACATTTCTCACATGACTCAAAGTCAAACGAGCCAAGAAGTCCATTCGTATGGAGCCTCTTAATGCGTTTCTCGCTGATGTGCCCTAAACGACAATGCCATAGAAACGTTCGGTTCTCCTCATTAGGTTTGAACCGTTTGGTATTAATGTTATAAATTGGCGCGGATTGATCAAGTATATAAAGCCCATTCGTAAGAGGGGCACAACCATAGAACAAATTGTTGCGATTGAAGGAACATAATTTATTCTTAACTGAAAAATCATAATCTTCCAAATCCAACAAAGAAATTGAAATAATATTTCTGCTTATCGCAGGTACAAAATAACAATTATTGAGTTCTAAAACCAATCCCGAAGGTAAAGACAACAAGTATGTGCCTACAGCTAGTGCAGGAACTTTCGCTCCATTCCCAACTCGTAGCTCCACTTGTCCTTGCTTCAGCTTCCTACTGTTGCTGAGTGCCTGCATATTAGTACAAATATGAGCCCCACAACCAGTATCCATAACCCATGAGGTATTATCAGAAGTAGTTGTATTAACTTCTATAACAAAAATACCTGATGAAGAAGTCTCCAGAGTCTTCTTCTTCAATTCCTTTAGACCTTCCAGGAATTTCTTACATTCTCTCCTCCAATGCCCTGGTTCTTTGCAGAACCTGCAGATGTCAGTAGGCCCAGCCTTGGACTTGGGCTTGGGCTTTGGCGTGTCCTTGTCCGAGACTTGAACAGCCTTAGCCTTTCCCTTGTCCTTGGCAGAGGATTTCTTAAAGCCCTTGCCCTTTTGCACCATAAGCACATTGGGGTCCTTGGCTTTCCTCAAGTTGGGCTCTGCAGTCTTGAGCATTCCGTGAAGCTCAGGCAATGTCTTACTCAAGCCATGCATATTGAAGTTCAGGATGAACTGATCATAGCTTGCAGGTAAAGACTGCAAAACGATGTCGCAGGCAAGTTCCTGGCTGATAGGGCAGTCGAGTTTCTGAAGATGATCGAGATAACCCATCATCTTCAAGACATGAGGACTCACTGCCGCATTTGCAGCCATCTTACAGTCTAAGAGGTTCTTAACTGTCTGGAACCTCTCAGTCCTTGCCTGCTCCTGAAAAAGCGATTTCAGGCTTGCCATTATCTCGATGGGCGACAGCACACTCTCGAACTGCATTTGCAGCTCAGAAGTCATGGTCGCCAACATCAGGCAATAGACATCATTTTCATCTGACGAATGCTTTTCCCAAGCATTATGCAGATTCCTGGCGGCATTGTTAGGAGGCCTCTCGGGGAGGGGATCACGAAGGACATATTCCTTCTTCTCCTGCTTGAGGTCCAGCCTCAAGTTCCTTGACCACGTCAGGAAGTTCGTTCCAGTCAGCTTCTCCTTGTCGAGAACAGACCGGATTGAGAATGTGTTTTGTGTGCTTGTTGTAGTCATAGCTGAAATATAAGATAAAAGGATTTTAGTTAATATGTTCAATATGATTAATCTCGCATTATATTTAATATGATTAATCTCGCATTATATTCAATAACATCAGTTACCCTCAATAGAATATAATGATTCCAAGATCCACATATAACTAAGATCAAAGTGGGCCACTGGCCGTCACCCAACTTTAGCTTATATCGGTAAGCCCTATCTCGGCTAATTATATCCGTGATATAACTCTTGGTTGTGAATCTGGGCCCGAGGCCCAATCCACTCTGATGTCTCAAGGCCCGGGACTCCCGATGGCCTAGTCAAGAAAACCAGACTATACAGTCATGTAATCACTAATGTCTGGGACTCCCAATGACATCAATGAATCACAAACTGTCTTACCCACGCAAAAGATAGACACCCTCACACTGTAAGGCCGTGTGTACGATTGAATGGGCTTCAACAGCTGACATAATCTGGAAAAGACATCCAACGCTTGATATTATTTGAGGTTTATAGGTTTTCTTAAAATTTCATTCCCAAAATAGAAGATTATTATTTTGGAAACTTTCCATTTTTGGAAACTTACTATTTTTGGAAACTTTCTAAAATTGGAAACTTCCTAAAATTGGAAACTTTCTAACTATAGAAATTTCCTATAATCCAAAACATGCAAATCTAGAAACTTCTATTCTAAGAAACTTTCTAATTTCAGATTTTGGAAACTGATTAATTTTAAAATCAAATTTTAATTATTAAATGAATTTTAAAATAATCTGAAGAAAAGACTCAAATAACTGGCCCAATTGTTTTAACTTCTTGGCCCATGGCCCAAGAATTGATCTATGTCCAAGACATAACCCAATTGTCCAATTAAATGACATAACCGGTCTGGTTCATTAAAATTGGTCTAACCAAAATTAATTACTACGATGACCACAATTGTCAACCGGTTATTTACTAAACCGGATTTTCTCAATTTATTTGGTCCAACCAAATCAAATTAGAAAACCACTGGTTTAGGCACTAAATCCAATTTTACGACTTTGGATTTCTTATCACGGTTTAACCAGATCTTAATAAATTTTATTAAGTCTGTAATTATTAAACCGTGACGATTAAGATTTTAATTATTTTTAAACCGAACCATCACAAGCTAAACCGAACCGGCACGAGGCAAACCGAACCGACCATTAGGTCACGTGAAACGATCACGTTCGGGATGGCCGCTTGCATCACGCGATCGGGACGGCCGCAAGCCTCACACGATCGGGACGTGACGGGTTGTGTGATCGGGACGGGATGCGTGATCGGACGAGAGGCAGCGGGACGGGACGCGATCGGTTCGGGTCGATCCATGCGATCCACTCGGTTGATCGGTCCACCGTGCCTCACACGATCCGGACATGGTGATCCTTTGGCGATCATCATTCCGACGCATACCGATTCATATAGATCGGATCATGCGATTTCTAGTTTAGGTTTTAATTCTTTTGTTTCTTAAGTGTTTTCTTATCATAGATTGATTCAAACACTTCTAAACAACCTAAACATGATTCTAAACAAGAAATCCTAATAGAACCAATGGCTCTGATACCACTGAAGGATTGTTTAGTTTATCCTGATTCAATTTCTCATTGATTGATCCTACTAAACATGCTTGGATCTAGGTTCTCTTGCTGAATCATAAAAGATCTCACCTAATACCTTATTATGCAGCGGAATGGAGAGGTATGAGTCAGAGATCAGCAGAACCGCCAAGAGACAGCTCCTCCAAAGGTTCACACACGCACACTTCAGGAAGTTGGCTGCTAGACCACAGGGAGGGAGGCGCAGAGAAGAGAGAGGGAGGCGCAGACTGCATGGGAGAAAAAGTGGCTAGGTTAAGTTTTAATCATAAAACTTATGCCTAGTTCCTTTTGGGCTTTTGGGCCCAATTCCCAGTCTGATTAAATCCCTTAGATTTAATCAGGCCCTTTAATCTCTCTGAGTACAGTAAATGCCTAGCACTTTTACCGTACTTCTGTTGAACCGTTCCCTTATAGTTTCATGTTAGCTTAGGCGTGTGACCCATATGGGATCATATAATAAAGGCAATAAGTCCAAGACTTATAGATCATGAGCGGACTCTAGCAAGCCATCATGACCCCCAGTATTATATGACTTATGTCTGATCATTGACATACTCTTACTTTCTAGAGACAGTGCAGAGATTACTGGACATAATTCCAACAACTATCCGAGTTTATCATGAATTTTTGTTAAGTCACTAGGTCTGAGGCGGCTGCATGTTTACTAAAAAAAGTGTAAACAAATTTGTGTAGGATATATTAAAGCTACAATAGTAAGATATTATCCCTAAACCCTAAACAAACCCTAAAACCCTAAAGTATAAGAAAAGTCTAAAAGAATTCTTATTTTCCATATCCATAATATTCACACTTATAAAAAAATTTCTTATTTTATAAATCTACTATTCAAACATTAACTTAAAACTTTTAATATAACACTTCAAACTTTATACTATAAACCATAATTATATTCTAAACCTTAAACTATTAATCATAAACTATAAAATCTAAATATAACCATTAAATTAATTATATATGTATAAAATAATATTAAAACCATTTATAATCATTTATAAAAAGAATTCTTATTTCTTAATCTAATATTCCCAAACAATATCTTAAAAGCTTAAACATAATCTCTCAAACCCTATACCTCTAACCATAAATCATAAACTCTAAACCTTAAACTTTTAATCATTAACACTAAAACTTTTGATTTAACACTTATAAAAACATTTTTTTATTTTCTTAATCTAATATTCCCAAACAATATCTTAAAAGCTTAAACATAATCTCTCAAACCCTATACCACAAACCATAAATCATAAACTCTAAACCTTAAACTTTTAAATATTAACCGTAAAACTTTTGATTCAACACTTATAAAAAGATTTTTTTATTTTCCAAATCTAATATTCCCAAACAATATCTTTAAAGTTTAAACATAATCTCTCAAACCCTATACCCCAAACCATAAATCATAAACACTAAACCTTAAACTTTTAATCGTAAATTGTAAAAAATTTAAGATTCAACATTTACAAAAAAAAAATTTATTTAAACTCTTAAAATTCAACATTACATACATTTAATTTATATTTTATTACTTATGTGTATGAATATTTTTTTTTGTTAAAGTGGAATAATATTTATATTTGTATCTTTCCACATAAAGTACCAAATAAAAAAAATTCAATTCATTTTCCCACCACGTCCTCAATTCAGTAAGCGGCAAATATCTTCAATCAATTTTTTTACCCAATTCCAAATTCATTAACCCGGGAAAATTTTATTTTTCCCCCAATTACATTGAATTTTGTTTTGGTTCAGAAACACAACTCATTTCTTTTGCGAAGTCTCTCAAACCCTAACACCAACCCAGATTTTCTCCGTCACCTTTGCCGTCTCTCACTATCACTTGTCCGATCTACCTCATCTAACCACCATTTCTCATCGTCTTCTTCCACCAAGGTAAACGACCCACTCTTCTATGCATATATCGACCACACAACCGCTGAACACCACTCTCGATTCCTGGAGTGTTTGCTCTTTGAACTGAAGGGTTAAAGAGATGAACGGAGGAAGAATGAATCTGAAACGAGTGGCTTCGGATCATGGTTTCAAGCTCAACCGATGTCAGAGTATTGCCCAGGTCGTCTCTCTCAGAATATTCCAATCAAGTTGAGGTGATTAAAAAAACAAATCTTTTTGTGTGGGTTTCACTCCTTTATCCAATCTCGCCAATTCATATCGTTTCCTTCGTATCTTTCTATCTCTCAATTGGATGGCTTAGTTCGTTTGTATGTATGTACTAATGAAAGTTTGAATATTTTTACATCATTTTCATGTTAGAGCTAGTTTCAGGCCAATGCATTGTGATAACCGAGCTTGTCACAAAGGTTTGAAAGTGCGTCTTGCTCGGGAGAGTTGACGTGCTCGGGTCCGGAGGTCAAAGTTTTTCTAAGAGAGAACTGACTAGGCTCGGTGATGAGTAAAAGAGGAGTGTTCGGTACGCAAGTAGTAAAGAAAGAGGTATGCTCGGTAACGAGCGTGTTGTATTCAAGTCAAAGCCCGAGCTTGTCGAAAGACGAGCTCGGTTTTTACAATTCGGGAGTGTTCACTTTAGAGAGAGAAAGTAGTTAGAAATGCACAAATCCCAAAAAGTTACCTTAATGTACAGTGACGACTCCTATTTATAGTAAAATATGGTCGTAATTTTTACAGGCCGTTGACCGCTTGTCGAGCTCGTGCGGGTTGGGCCGAGATGGGCTGAGCCGTACGTTCCCTTGGCTGTTAGCGTAGCCGAGCTGACTTGCTATCGTTCGGCTAAGCCGAGCCGAGCCGACGGTGATGGGCTCGGCTCGAGCGTGTATGTTTGGGCCTCTGTTGCTTGTTGGGCCGGCCTTTGTATAAAGAATAAAACCTGGGCCTTCTAAGTGGGTGGGGTGCTAAACCCACCTATAACAGTAAGCCCCCCCCCCCCCCCCAGTTCGTCGATCTTCGTGATACTTGGAGTCGGCGAATTTGAAGATGTCTTAGTTGGGCCGGTGTTTATTCGGTATGGGTCTGGTCGACTAGCTTTGTCGTTTCTTTCTTGGGGAGTTCAAAGGGTTTCTTGGGAAACAGCTGGACACTGAAGAGTCGTGTTGGTGTAATGATGATGCCTATAACCGCCGGAATCCGAAGAGTTGTGTAGGGGTCATCATTGCGCTTGTCTCGAAACCTTCCCGCTTCGCTTTTAAATACATCGCACTATTCCTTCCCGTTTTCATTTCTCTCCTTCCGCAGGTATTTCGCTCTCCCTTCTCTCTAGAATTCTCTCTCTAGATTGTTGTTTGTTGTATAATTTGTAAACATGAGGGTTGAATCTCATTCTCAGTCATCATCCGATCGTGTGGATTTGTACTCGGTAAGATCATCTCCGGGCAATTATGCTCGATCTAGTTCATCCGCTGCGCAGTCAGATTCCTCGACTAGTTCGGGGCGGACAGAGATTGTCGGGTCGTCCCTCCGAGAAGATCCGGCTGGTTCTGTCTCTGCTGTACTCGGTGCTTCGAATATTCGGGTTCCTCATTTGATAGATTTGGACGATGAAGGATCGAGACCTTGGCGTCCATCGGTGATTTTCCTTTGAAAGAAGAGGACGTTTGGCAGGTTGATCAGGTGCTTCTTGGAACTCTTTCTCCAGTTCCGAGCAGGCCAAAGAAAATGATGAGTCAGCAAGCCTCGGGAGATTCTGAGGAGGCGAATAAAACTCGTCCTCCTCGTCCGGTTCTTCCCACTAATTGTACCGACGACGACTTGAAGTGGATAGTGGAGAATTGTGTTAGTGGTGGAGCCGAGCCGCATCAGAGGCCTTGGGATTGTCCGAAGGGATGGGTATGTCTGTACGACTTCTGGTTCAGACAAATCCATCTAAGTTTCCCTCTCCCGAAGTTGCTCGTCGCCTATTGTGAGGAGAGGAGGATCGCGTTATCTTAGCTGAGTCCTTCGGCCGTTCAGAATTTAGTCGGTTGTACCATTTTAGCTGCCGAGTGTGGCGTGGATATGAGCCTTCAATTTTTCGAGGAGATCTCATCTATTTCTTCGAACAGGATGACTCTTGGGACTCGCTATGTGAGCATGAGGACTCGCTTCGATCTCAATGTTTCTATCGCGAAGCCGTCGAAGGTCGATAATTGGCAGGATCGGTATTTTTACGCTCGGGTGAACGAGGCTTCGGTTCCAGACCCGAACAGACCGTATAGGACGAAATGGAATCCTTTTCATGGTAATTATTTCTGCTTTGCTGTTCCTTTAAATTGACTAACTCATGCTCGTTTCTTCCTTTTTGTAGATCGTCATCCTACTACGCTTCCTCCTCCGGAAGATTTGAGAAAACTTGTTGCTCGGGGGATTAAGAAGTGGCCGGAAGTCAAGGTTGATCGGGTGAGGCGAGCTTTCGAGAACCTTGACCAGAGTATGTATTATCCGTTCTTTTTTTTACTTCTGGTCCTCTTCTCGGCTTTCCTTTTCTGATCGGGGATTTTGGCAGATTGTCTTCTCCGTTCGATTGAATCCTTGATCGAGCTAAACAATCAGCCTTAGTATCTCTATACGAAGGGAGGCAGACAAGTGAGAGAGATGGGTCAGATGGACATCGAAGTTTTCGATTATGTCGGGGAGAACCTTATCAATCCGCAGCCCCCGATCATCCCTCCGAACGAGGAGGTAATATCTGTTGATATGGATCCCAATCGTCCTTTTTCTCCGTCGGTCGGGCCAGTACCTTCGGGAATGATTTTTGTGAATGATTTTCATCGAGACTTGTTTCGTCAGGTGAGTGCGACGGTGGATGCGATTGAAGCCGAGCAGGCTGAGAAGCGTCGGAGGAGGAAGAAAAACAAGAAAAAGGCTCGAGTTGACGACGCGACTGATGCCGAGCCGGGTGAAACGGAGGAGCCCTCTGAAGTGCCTCCTTTGGAGAGGAAGAAGAAAAAGGCAATTGTCGATGCGGCGACGTCGGCTAGGGATCGAACGGATGAGCTCTTGGTCGAAGCTCTCGAGCACCCCGTTATAAGAGGGGGTGAATTGGTGGTCCGTCCCGAGAACGTGGATCCTCAACTTGATCCTTTAGAGCACGCTGGTGCTGATGCCGGTCGGGAAGGCGATGAAGATGGAAATCACTTCCCTAGAGGTCAGAGTGAGGATGTGGTCACCGACTTCGGCTTTGCTTTCAGCTACGAAGGCTCCAAACCGATTATTCGCGATGGGGAAGCTTGTGGAGACTTATTTCGCATGCTGAGGGATAGTCCTCCAAGGGAGCTTCTTCCGGTTGATTGTACGCCTTTCGCGGAGAACAAGAAGGCGGCGGCGAAGAGTTTTGCTCGGGTAAGATTTTTCTTATCTTTCCTTCATGATTATTTGGCTCTGACCCGGTTATCCTTGTTTTCTTCAGGGGCTTGCCCATTATAATCTGCTTTTCGATGAGTATGAGAGGGATCGGGTTGACCTCGAGAGGATGGTTAGCGGTCTGAAGAGGGATCTCGGCAAGGCCGAGAGGATCATTGCTGAGCTCAAAGGATGCCGAGAGATGGCGGCTGCTACAGAGGCTCTCCGTCTCTCTCAAGGTCGAGGAGGAGAAGGTGTCTGCTTTGGAGAAGCGCGTTGCGGATCTTTCTACTGAGAACGCTCGTCTGGACACTGAGAACAAACAGTGTTTGACTGATTGCTCCAACGCTCAGGCCGAGGCTGATGAGTTGTCTCTTCGGGTATCTGATCTCGAGGGCAGGTTGGAGTCGGAACGTGCTTGTTTCCGAGCTTCTAGTTCGAAGGAGAGAGAGCGTATTTCGAACAAAGCGCAGGCTCGTCTTTCGAAGATCAAGAAGGCCAACGAAGAGAAAGAACTCGGGAGGAGGAAGCAGATAACCATGAATCAGGCTGCCGCTGTTGCTGCCATGTTGAAGGCTCTTGTTGAGGAAGGTTTTGCTATTCCTGCTGAGAGGATAGCTAGGGCTGAATCCGATTTTACTCGTCTCAAGCAGGAACTGGTCGAGATCCGGTATACGGATTTGACTGGTGGTGACTTCATCATGACTCCTCCTAATAGTCCGAATCGAATCGAGGAAAACTCAGCGGCGGAGGTGGACGCTCTTCGGGCTGCTGGCTTGATCGGGGATGAAGATCAAGATTGAGACTTGCGCTTCTAGTCAACTCGAGGCTTCTTAGCTTTTCCCTTCTCTTTTTTTTGATGTAATCGGGATCACGCTTTCGGGCATGTTAGCACTAGTTCGGGTTTCTTATATAACCGAACGTATTTTGTCCTTCCATGTTTTCTTCCGAGTAATATAAATTGGATTCCGTTTGTGACCTGTTCGTACTTGGTTTTTTTATTCCGCGTACTTGGTATAATCGATGCATTTTTGATTTCGTTGAATGGTATGCTCGGCTTTAGCTGGCTTAATGGGAAGCGAGCAGAATGCTCGGCTTGTTCCGTAGGATGGACCGGGACAGTCGTACCACAGGACGGGTGCGAGTAAGTGCTCGGCTTACCCCTGAGGTCTGATCGGGACATTATGCGAAAGCTATGTTTGGCTTATTTACTGTCGATTAGCCTTGTGCGGGAACTTGGCCCGGCTTGCTTGGTTGTGGGATTCGAGGCTATGCTCGTTGTACCACAGGTCGGGCGCGAGTAAGTGCTCGGCTTACCCCTGAGGTCTGATCGGGACATTATGCGAAAGCTATGTTCGGCTTATTTACTGTTGATCAGCCTTGTGCGGGAACTTGGCCCGGCTTGCTTGGTTGTGGGATTCGAGGCTATGCTCGTTGTACCACAGGTCGGGCGCGAGTAAGTGCTCGGCTTACCCCTGAGGTCTGATCGGGACATTATGCGAAAGCTATGTTTGGCTTATTTACTGTCGATCAGCCTTGTGCGGGAACTTGGCCCGGCTTATAATGTATCGAACATTTGGCCAGAATGTCGATTTGTTTGAGCGATTGAAACAAGTATATAGCTTGATAAAAATTTATTATTGATATAGCTGAGCCTCGTGAGAGGTTGCCTACGTACCCCGAAAGGGGATCAAGCCGATCGTAGTTCACTTTACATATTACTCGAACTCGTGTATAGCGAGCTCGGTTTGGAGCGAAATGCTCGTTTTTTTTTTGAGGGCGATGCTCGGCTTTTTTTTTTTTTTTTTTTTTTGGGCGCAATGCTCGGCTTAGTAGTAGTACCTCTTGAGCTTGTTTGCGTTCCACGAGCGTGGAATGGCTTCTCCCTTCATCGTCACGAGCTCGTAGACGCCGGGTTTTACTACCTTCGAGACGATGTACGGGCCTTCCCAGTTTGCGCCGAGTTTCCCTGCTCGGTACTCCCGCGTATTTTCGAACACTTTCCTGAGGACGAGGTCGCCTTCTGTGAAACGTAGACCCTTAACCTTTTTGTTGTAGTGTCGGGTGATCTGCTGTTGATAGTTTTGGAGACGTAGAAGTGCTTGGTCTCGTAATTCTTCTGCTTGATCAAGGCAATCAATGATCATGTTGTTGTTAAGTTCTTCGTGCTCGGGCACGATGCTCAGGCGTATCGTCGGGACGCACATCTCGGCGGGGGACATTGCCTCCATTCCATGAGAGAGTGAAAAAGGTGTATGGCTGGTTGATGTCCTCGGGGTAGTCCGGTGAGACCAGAGGACGCCATCGAGCTCGTCGGCCCAGAGGCCTTTTTTACTTTCCATTCGTTTCTTTAGCCCATCGATGATCGTTTTGTTGGTCGCCTCGGCCTGCCCGTTTCCTTGTTGGTATCTCGGGGTAGATTTGCTCAGGCGAATTTTCCATCTCGCGCAGAATCCTTCAAACAGATTGGAAATGAACTGGGATCCGTTGTCGGTTATGATCTCGTACGGGACACCGTGGCGACAGATTATGTATTTCCAAACGAACTTCTAAACGTCGAGTTTTTTGATCTCTGAGTAGGATTCGGCTTCGACCCACTTGGTAAAGTAATCGGTCATTATCAGGATGAACTTCTTTTGATGCAAGGCCGGGAGAGGTCCGACGATGTCCATCGCCCACCGCATGAATGGGTAGGGCGTGGCCGCAGTGGTGAGGAGCTCGGCTGGTTGGTGTATGCTTGGTGCGTGCCTCTGACATTTCTCGCATGGGGCCAAATAGTTTTCGCAGTCTGCGATCATGGTCAGCCAGAAATGACCATGTCGCTTTATCTTTGTGGCTAATACTCGGCCGCTTGTGTGGTTTCCGTCTGCTCCTTCGTGAGTTTGCTCGGTGACCCATTGGATCTCCTGCCCGTCTATGCAGCCCAAAAGGGCCTTGGACGCGCAGCGGGCTTTCAACCGGCGAGCTGCCCAACGATCCTCGGGAACCTTCCCGGTCAGTATATAATCTTTAATCTCGTCTCTCCAGTCGATGATGTTGGTATGCTCGGTGTCGGCGTTCTTAATGATCTCCTCGTTGCTTTTATGAGCATCATCCAGTCCCTCTTCTTCCTCGGTAATAAGCAGTACATCTTCGTCTGGTGCAATGCTCGGTCGGGCTATGCACTCGACTGGGATGACTCGCCGGAGGTCGGGATCTGAAGTCGAAGCTAGGGCGGCCAATGCATCTGCGGAGGAGTTGTCGCTTCTCGGGATCTTTGTTAGCGTGACTGACCTGATTCATGCAACAATTTCCTGGACGAGCTTTAGGTACGCATCCATGCGCTCGTTTTTTACTTCGTATTCTCCGTTGAATTGGTTTACAACGAGCTGTGAGTCGGCGAATGCGTCTACTTGCTTTGCTCCCACTACTTCGGCCAATCGCAGTCCTGCGAGAAGTGCTTCGTATTCGGCTTCGTTGTTAGAGGCTGGAAATCCTAGACGGAAGGATTGTTCGATCAATTCGCCGGTCGGAGATGTCAGCTTGACTCCTACTCCTGAACCATTCCTTGATGATGAACCATCTACAAATAGAATCCATTTCTCGTTTGGGCCTTGTCCTTCGGCTATGGTGAGATCGGGTGCAAGTTCGATGATGAAGTCTGCGAGAACCTGGGACTTGGCGCTTGTCCTGGGCTTGTACTCGATGTCATATTCGCTTAGCTCGATTCTCCCTGATTGACTCGGGCTATGTAATATTGTTCTAATTGGTTGGTTCGTGAGCACGACCACCGAGTGTGACTGAAAATAAGGGCGGAGCTTCCGAGCTGAGACGACGATGGCCAACGCAAGTTTCTCAAGTGTGTTGTCGCGTGTCTCTGCATCGTCAAATATCTTGCTTGTGTAGAAGATTGGCCTTTGGTCGCCTCGGTCATCACGGACGAGCACACTGCTTACTGCCGAGGATGATACCGAAATGTATAAGTAAAGCGTCTCTCCCTCCTAGGGTTTGGCCAAGATTGGTGGGGTGGAGAGGTAGGTTTTGAGCTGTTGAAACGCATCCTCGCATTTAGCATCCCATTCGAATTTCTTATTTCCCCGGAGGAGGTTGTAGAACGGGAGACATTTGTCGGTTGATCGTGAGATGAATCTATTTAAAGCCGCGACGCGCCCGGTTAAACGTTGGACTTCTCTGGTGTTCTTCGGGGTTGGAAGCTCGGTGATTGCCGTTATTTTCTCCGGGTTTGCTTCTATTCCTCTTCTTGTGACGATGTAGCCGAGGAATTCTCCCGACGTGACCGCAAATGTGCACTTTCCGGATTTAGTTTCATTCCATACTTGTTTAAACTCGCGAAACATGTTGTGAGATGATCGATATGATCGTCCGCCGAGGTGGACTTGACAAGCATATCGTCAATATAAACTTCCATTGTGTTGCTGAGCTGGTCAGCAAACATGTGATTCACGAGGCGTTGATAGGTTGCTCCTGCATTCTTGAGCCCAAACGGCATAACCTTGTAGCAGTATGTGCCGCGGTCGGTAATAAAGGAGGTCTTTTCTCGGTCATCAGGGTGCATCATGATATGGTTATACCCTGCAAAGGCATCCATGAACGATAGCATCTCGTGACCGGTGGTTGCTTCTACGAGCCGGTCGATGTGTGGCAGTGGGAAACTATCCTTGGGACATGCTTTGTTGAGGTCGGTAAAATCTACGCACACTCTCCACTTACCGTTCTTCTTTTTTACCACAACGGGATTTGCCAGCCAGTCAGGATACTTCACCTCGGTGATCGAACCTGCCTTTGAAAGCCGTTTTACTTCATCGTTGACAGCTTTGGCGCGCTCGGGGCCGAGCTTCCTTCTTTTTTGTTTGACTGGTTTGAAAATCGGATTGACGTGCAGTTCATGGCATGCGATGGTCGGGTCGACTCCGGTCATATCACTGGTGGTCCAGGCGAAGGTTGTAGCGTTTTTCTTGAGAAATTCTATTAGCTTATCTCACAGGTCTTCGCGGAGATCGGCTCCTATTCCGACGCAACGCTCGGGATCCCTGATGTCGATATTGACTTGTATTACCGCATCTTTCTGCGGTCGATCGGGCGGCGGTAGCTCAATTCGAGGTTCTGCGACTAGATATGCCTGTGATTTGCGGCGCATCTTGTGCTCGATACGGAAGCATGTTCGGGATATCCTCTGATCTCCTCATAGTGTAAATACGCCGAATGGGGTTGGAAATTTGACGCATTGATGATAGGTGGATGGGACTGCCCTCATTTCGTGGATCCAAGGCGTGCCGAGGATGACATTGTAGATAGCTGGTCGGTCGACGACCACGAACTTGATCAGCTTGGTGATTCGGCCGACATACACGGGAAGTTTGATTATTCCGATTGTGTTGATTGAGTCCCCCTAGAAGCCGGTTAGTGGTCTTGTCGATGGTTTGATACGATAATCGTTGAGTTCCATCCGTTGTAACGTCTCTCTGAAGATTAGATCTACCGAGCTTCCGGTGTCGATCATAATCTTCTCGACTTCGCAGTCGCCGATCCGCATGGCGACGACGAGTGGATCGTTGTGCGGTTGGTCTACTCCCTCAGAGTCGTGCTCGGTGAAGCTTATTTCGTTCCTGATTTTGAGCTCGTCAGTGGCGTTTCGTCGGTAATGCTGGGCAGCCGTGGCCCGTCGCTCATATTCCTTGATTGATCGTACTGAGTCGTTTACCATTGGTAGTCCTCCCATAATCATATTTATACGTCTTCTTGGTGGATGCGCTCCCCCTTCATCCTCTTCGTCGCGAGCACGTTTGTCCGCAGCGACTGTGTTTGCGTTGATTTCCTCGGCGAAAGCCACCTGCTTTTTTCGCTCTTCTTGGACGAGCCTGAAGCGCTCGGCTTCGTTTTTTGGTTGTGTTACTTTGTTGATTTGCTTCGGGGGAGGCTTTTTGCGATCTAGTATTAGTTTCTTCCCGTCTTTTTGATATTCAGCGTAGAGCAAAGCCTGAAGGTTTCTGCACTCATCGGTGATGTGGCCTCCTCGTTGATGGTATTCGCAGAATGATTTGCTTTTGTCGCCTCCGCGAGTTGATCTGTTCCACGTCTTGTTCGAGTTTTGTCCTTGGTGACCTTGCGATGATCGCTCATGCTGGTGGTCTTGCGAGCGATCGGGGTGATCTTGCCGACGGTCTTGGTAAAGGAAATCCGCATCCTGTTGCCGTTCTATTGGCTGATCGCTGACGTAGTAAGACTTTCCTTTCCGTGCGATTTCTTCCTCTTTGGTTTTCTTGTAATCTTGGTCGTAGTGTTGCCGCGGCTCGTACTGATCGGCAACCTTCTCGGTTCTTTCTTTTGATGTCGAACTCTCCGGGCCGTACTTTTTTGCCAAGGTTTCCTTTTCCTCTTCGAGGTCGATGAAGATTGACGCTCGGTGGAGGGCGTCCTCGAGCGAACTGGGTTTGTTCTTTTTCAACTCTTCTCGGAAACTTGACTCGTACCATAGACCGTTTCGAAGAGCGGGTATACCCTCGCTGTTAGTGATTGTGAGTTTGGCGAGTACGCTCTTGAATCGGGTTATGTACGATCGGAGGCTTTCTTTCTGTCCTTGTGTCACGGCCCATAGGTCAGCGTTGGACACTTCATCATGTATGTACATCGAGTAGTGCTTTACGAAGGCATGTGTTAGATCGTCGTATCCATCTATGGAGTTTGGTTCGAGGCGAGAGAACCAATCCAATGCTGATCCAGTTAAGTGTTCTACGAACAGTTGGCAAAAGCCTGCGTCTCGTTGTCGGGGACTGAAATGAGTTCGGCCCATTGCTATGCGGAAGGTTGTTAGGAATTGTCTTGGATCAGACTTTCCATCGTACATCATCATTTTGATCTTGACCTTCGAGGCTGGATGCTCGACTTGGAAGTTCATGAGTCGCTGTGTGAAAGGAGTGTTTTGGGTTTCTTCTATTACGCGGTCGATTTTTGGTGCCGAGCTAATGGCTTGATGGACTTTGGATGTTATGTTTTTCAGCATTAGCTTCAAATCTTCAATCTCGCTATCTCTGTGCGCGTCGAGTGCCAAGCTACTCGGGATTCCCGTGTTGTGAGGATGCTCGTCCTCGTTCTGCTGTGATACCCCCTGGTTTCTTGGATTTGGGGGCGTTGTTTCTTCGAATAACGCTCGGTGGAGGCGAGTTCGGGGGACGGATCCTTGTTGGCTTGCCATTCGCAAATCGTTGATTTGCCCTTGGAATACCGCGTGTGCCGTTGCAAGTTGGTCGAAACGTGCATTGCTTCCCTGGGAGAGCTCGGTTACTTGAGTCATGAGAGTTTTGAGTAAGGTGGACATGTCCTGCTCGTTCGTCTGAGCTTCTGCGGCTAGCTGAGGTCGTTCGATATTCTGAGGTTGCTGCTCGGCGCCGGCCGGCTGGATGATTGGATCCGCAACTTGAGAAACGTGCTGGGGTTGCCCTCTTGCTCTCGGAGTTGTTTCTGAGCTTGTTATATCTTCGATGATGACGTGATCCCTGTTCGGTGGTGCTCCTGCCATCGTTGAACCTCTCTGTTAGTGAAGAAAAAACTTATTTCTGTCGGAACTTCGAGCCAATTCTACCAGATTCAGAATTCTCGCGAGTTCCAGATAGCCTAAGATCTAGGGTCTAGTTAATTGAATCATGGATCTCACCTCGTGATTACCTGGAGTTTTGGCAGCGGAAGATTCAGGTAACACGAGATCTCTGTAGCGCCTCAGATGTTGCGCCTCTACTGATAGTCCACACGCACACAAGCTGGAATCCGCCGGGATGCTAGTACCGGTGCTCGGATCTCCTGGGAACTGAGTTTCTTGAGGTTTCTGTGTTTTCTCTCCGAGAAAACACTCTGGGCGGCGCACTCGATCAACTAATCGGTCGAGTCAATAAACATGTTTATATATTGACCTCGAGGTGAACCGAAACATTTGTCTCGGTTTCGCCCTTGTGTCGACGACACACTTAGTGGTGTCGATCGACACACGTCTTGTATCGACCGACGCACCCAATGGTGTCGATCGATACACCTCTTTGAAACTTATATTCGATGTGTATCCAATACATATCGACCATATCATATGCCAATGATCAATCCCATATGAACTATGTCCAACTTTCTTAGGTGTGTGACCCTGTAGGTTCACACGATACTGGAAATGAGTTACAACTCATTTGTCATAAGCGGTTTCTAGCAAAACATTATGATTACCCAGTATCACATGAATTGTCCGATCTCGACAATACAACTATCTCTAGAGTGAGTACAATGTGATTTCAGGACATAATCCCAACAATCTCCCACTTGTACTGGAATCATCTATTCCTACAATCCCTTCGTCTGTATATCTCGATATGGCAGAAGGCAAGAGACTGTGTCATCCTTATTATAGCCAACATCATGTTCATCGAATTCCTGATCTATACTGATAAAACAAACGACTGACAATCACCTCGTTTGAGCACGGCCATGCATTTTCTCAGTATCAAATCTTTGATGGGCCCTGAGATATTTATCTCCCGTTATCCAGGAGGGACAAATCCCATCTTGTTCCATCCCTGTTTCTACACATACTTCATGATACGCCTAAGCAATGCCGTTATAGCCGCCAGTTACGGAACGACGTTTGACAAGGTCAAAACGCACCAATTCATATGCTAGAAAGCATGATGAACTCAGGTCTAAGGACTATACTCTATAGTCGTAATGAGAACCTCCCATGACACTCATATAACTATCCTGTGGAGTTCTCATTTTGCGGGTCATGTCCGATCATATGTTCACCAACATATATTTATGTGACTGACTGTGATAATCATATCATTGACTCCATGAAACTTAGTCCAACAGTCACCTCACATACTAGTCTCGCGCGGTTATTGGTGCCCCACTTCAACAACCTCGACTAGGGACAATCATAATTTATGTCATCTTTTACTTATAGGGTTTCATGATCAAGTCCTCAACTTGATGACCTATATGATGAACATAAATTACTTGGGACTATTATTTAATTATCCAATAATTAAATAATTCCGATGTCAGTTTGACTTACATAAACACTACCATAGCATGTCTATGTAAAGTTTACAACATAACTAAAATTACTCCCACTAGAATCAAGATCATCTCTTCAGATATCTTATACCTACAGCAACAGAATAAATCTGGTGCTTAGGTTGTGGGAGAGTCTGCGGTGTTTTGTTTGAAACAATTCCAACAAACCACACCGCCATTCAGATAAAATCACTATTCTACAGATAACACCGCTATTCAGACAAAGAGACATAACCAGGTGGGAGCCGGGAATCGTCTTTGTCCGTCTAACTATTTTCAACTGGTTCGTCACTTCCTCAGTTCACCACGAAACTATCCTTAGAGTTCCTCAAACACTTGGGATATTTCTGGTAATCGATCAGTGACTATTACCGGAACATATTGGTATTTTCTCGTCATGCTTTATGCATAAGTTGCATCTAGACGAGCGCAAAATATGGCATTCATGATGGATTCTATTGCAACAGCATTAGCAATCACACTCATTAATACTAGTTCAGCCAGTGTTCAAAAAACACTTCATCTTGCTAATATTAATGCCATAAGACCTTTGGTATGAAGCCATTCTTGGAATCATGCATATTGGAGCTGTCCAATACCTTATCAACATAAGGATTTTGACACGATCCAACTAGCCTTTCTGATCCATTCCAATGGATCCTAATTCCAAGAACTCTCACGGCCTTCTCCAATGTCTATCGTTAAATCTGACTTCCGACCCAAATCTTGATAAGACTTTGGCGTTGGAACGTCGTTTATGAGATTAAGTATGTTGTCTACATACAGTGTGAGAATTGCAATTACGCTCCCACTAGTCTTCTTGTAAACGCATGGTTTCATTTCTTTCTGATCAAGTCAAAACTTTTGACCACATTATCAGAATGTTGATTCCAACTCCAAGATGTTTGCTTCAATCCTGAAATGGATCGGTGAAGCTAACATGCATACCCAGCCAATTTTCGGAGTTGGGGCTCACCATCGCTTCTTTGAATTTCGCATGCTCGTCACTTTTCAATGATCAATAGATCACGACAACTCGAGTTAGTGACGGATCCTTTCGGATCTGCGAATTTCAGGCTCCACAGGTGCAGATCCTACAGCACTTTGTAGATCTCACCGCTGCTCTCCCTCAACAGGTTGAGCAGCCTCCTGTGTTTATCGAATTTCTTCGATGTGTACTTTTACTCCCACTGTTCCTTTTGAAAGTACGATCTTTCTCAAAAGACACAGTTCCGAACAACAATACTTTGTCCTCGGATTGGTTGCAAAAGTAGCAAGCCTTGGTTTCCTTAGGACAACCAGCGAGGTAAACCTTATCAGATATGGGTTCAAGTTTGTTTGTTGACTACTGTCTTACACAAACCTTGCATTCCCAATTAATCAGAAAAACAAATTTGGAAATCACCCAGTCCACATCCAATGTGGTGTTTTTCACTGATTCTGATAGAAACTAATTTAGCGTAAACATAGATATTTTAGAACGTATTCTTAAATGATTATGGAAGATTCCTGTGACTCATCATTAATCGGAGCATATCTAATAAGATCCGATTCATTCTGTTATATGATCACCCAATTCTTGACTCAAGTATTTTCCTCCGCGATTCAATCGAGGATCTCAATACTTCTGTCAAATTGGTTCTACACTTCATCTTGGAACTCCTCAAGGGATTCCTTCTCGTGTCTCATCAAATGAACACAGCCATACTTATTGATGCCATCAATAAGGTAATGAAGTACAGAAGATTTCCTTTGGCACTAATGCTCATCGGGCCGCATACATCAGTATGTGTAAGGCCCAATAAGCCTCTGGCCCGTTTCTTTTAGCTCTGCTAAAAGGGCCTTAGTCATTTGGTCCAGTGAACAGAATTCATATCTCAAATGATTTATAATCGAATGAGTCCAAAACTATGGAACTTCTGAATCCGCTTCACTCTGTATGGTCAAACGACTATGCAAAGGAAAAGTCGAGTTCAAGTCATCAGACTTAAACTTTTAGTATTTGTGTTATATTCTAACTTTCGCTGGTTTAAGATATAAAACTCATTCCAAATGGGGTGCTACCATATGATATTTCATTAAGATGTAAAGAACAAAACTTGTCTTTTATCAAAATGAAACACATTCAAATTCTTACAAGAAAATGAAAGACATTTCTGCACAAGGCAGATACATAGTAGCAATTACTTAATTTCTAAAACCAAGTATGAAAGGCTCCTACAAGTGGAGAATCTCTACGGCTCATGCAGAAACCATTGCTTCATACCAGACATGCAGTTCCACTTGTCCTTTCTTCAACGTTCTACTGTCGCTTAGGTTCTGCATATTTCAAAAATATCAGTACCACAACTAGTATCCAATACTTATGTAGAACTTGAATTAATAACACAATACCTAAAGAAGAAGTACCATACATCTCCTTCATCTCTTGTGAATCTTCCAAAAATTTAATGCAATCTCTCTTCCAATGCCCTGACTCATCGCAGTAGAAGCACTTTCTAACACCAGATGGGCCTGACTTGGGCTTATGAGATGACACAGGCTTATCCTGATTCCAAATCTGGTCGGCCCTGCCTCTGCCCTTGCCAGCACAAGATTTCTCAAATCTTTTACCCTTTATGATGTCTTGCTCTACTGTTTTGAGCATGCCATGCAGCTCAGTCAACTTCTTCGTCAAGCCTTTCTTGATATAGTCCTTAATGAACTTATCATAGCTTGACGGCAGTAACTGCAGAATGATGTCAATGGCCAACTCTAAGCTGACAGGACATTCCAGTTTCCCCAGGTTATCAATGTAACCCATCAGTTTAATGACATGAGGACTTACTGGAGCATCCTCTGGTAGCTTTCACTCAGTTAGAGACTTCACCATCTGGAATCTCTCAACTCGTGCCAGATCCTGAAACTTCAGTTTCAGGCTGGTGATCATCTCTATTGGCGACTCCATGTTCTCGTATTGACTCTTCAAGTCCGAGTTCATGGTAGCCAACATCAGGTCACGCACATCTACCACATCAATATAATGCTTATTCCAAGCATTATATGCTGCATGCGAGCGATTGGTCTCAAGCCTTTCTGGAAGAGCCTTTTCAAGGACATAGTCCTTGCTCTCCTGCTTGAGAATGAATCTCAGATTCCGATACCAATCCAAGAAGTTGGATCCATTTAACTTGTCCTTCTCAAGGACGGATCGCAACGAGAAATTAGTCATAGACATAAGCTGAAATCCAAGAAAAACAAAGATTTAGTTATGTACATGATGAGAAATCTTATCTAATAAGAAAACTCGCATTATATTCAAACAATGTTTCCTCCATGAATATAATGATCCAAGATCCATACTTCACTAAAATCTGAGTGGGCGACTCGCCATTACCCAAAATTTAGTTATCCAGGTAAGCAAATCATTGCTAATTGTACCCAGTACAACTCTTGGTTGTGGGTGAGACAAACTATGTCTAATCCACTCTGATGTCTCTGGGTCCAGAACTTCCGATAGCCCAGTCAAGTAAAACCAATCTCTTCTGCCTTGTGATCATTGACAGTCGCACTGCAAGTCTATCAATGATCATCTGTCTTACTCATGTTGCAGTGGATACCAAGGACTCCAAGACTATCCAACTACAACACGAGTCTTGACAGTAGACAAGATCGGGCAAGACATCAAGGTTACTTGATATTTAGTTGAGGAAACTAAACTCTGAAAGGTTAGCATATCAATCTCTTAGGTCATGTAATTGTTGATGTTAATGCACTGCAAGTCCATCAACATTATTACCTGCCTTACTCACGTAATTGTGGACACCAAGCTCTTGGCTAGACATCACACAACGAAATGAGTCCTGACAGTTGACCATATTGATGCTAAGCTTTAATCAAGGTTTTGGTCGAGTTTGGTTTCTGCAAATTCAAGGTTCAATAACCAGAATTCCGAGCACTGTATCGATCGACGCAGACTGTGTCTGTCGATCGACACCACCAAACAAAACCGGACTTCAATAACCAGTTAATTCAATTAACTCGGTTCATCGAACCGGTCATGTCGATCGACACTACCCGTGTGTGACGGTCGACATAGACCTTAACCGAAGACAGTTTTGATAATTGGTTCAATCCAATTGAACCGACTTATCAGATCAAACTGATCTTAACCATTCAAATCGGTTTATTCTAATTGGGATAATCAGTTCAATCCAATTGAACCAATTCATCCAATTTAAACCGTTTAAACCAGTTTCAACTGATTGCGATAACCGGTCCAATTCAATTGAACCGTATTATCCAATCAAACTGATTTAACCCATCGGTTCATGCTAATTGAGATAATCAGTTCAATCCAATTGAACCAATTCATCCAATTTAAACCGATCTATTCGGACTTAACCAAGCATGATAACCGGTCCAATCCAATTGAACCGATTAACCATTCGCTAGGTCTGTGTCGACCGAATTTGTTCTGTGTCGACTGACACTCAACCTGTGTCGATCGACACAGAAGGCTTTCGGTTTTTCTTCGCGAAAAACCCTAGCCGCCGATTCTGTCGAATTCGCCACTCTGTGTCGACCGACACACCTAGTTTGTCGATCGACACTGTGCGAAAACACAGAATCGGAGATCGATCAGATCGATCTCACCTGTTCTAACTCAAACAACCTAGCTTGCGAATTTAACTCATCGAATTCAATCAACAAGTGCGATTCAATGGAAAACCCTAAGGCTCTGATACCACTGTCGGAACTTCGAGCCAATTCTACCAGATTCAGAATTCTCGCGAGTTCCAGATAGCCTAAGATCTAGGGTCTAGTTAATTGAATCATGGATCTCACCTCGTGATTACCTGGAGTTTTGGCAGCGGAAGATTCAGGTAACACAAGATCTCTGTAGCGCCTCAGATGTTGCGCCTCTACTGATAGTCCACACGCACACAAGCTGGAATCCGCCGGGATGCTAGTACCGGTGCTCGGATCTCCTGGGAACTGAGTTTCTTGAGGTTTCTGTGTTTTCTCTCTGAGAAAACACTCTGGGCGGCGCACTCGATCAACTAATCGGTCGAGTCAATAAACATGTTTATATATTGACCTCGAGGTGAACCGAAACATTTGTCTCGGTTTCGCCCTTGTGTCGACCGACACACTTAGTGGTGTCGATCGACACACGTCTTGTATCGACCGACGCACCCAATGGTGTCGATCGATACACCTCTTTGAAACTTATATTCGATGTGTATCCAATACACATCGACCAGATCATATGCCAATGATCAATCCCATATGAACTATGTCCAACTTGCTTAGGTGTGTGACCCTGTAGGTTCACACGATACTGGAAATGAGTTACAACTCATTTGTCATAAGCGGTTTCTAGCAAAACATTATGATTACCCAGTATCACATGAATTGTCCGATCTCGACAATACAACTATCTCTAGAGTGAGTACAATGTGATTTCAGGACATAATCCCAACAATTTCCCCACAGACGGCGCCAATTGTGATAACCGAGCTTGTCACAAAGGTTTGAAAGTGCGTCTTGCTCGGGAGAGTTGACGTGCTCGGGTCCGGAGGTCAAAGTTTTTCTAAGAGAGAACTGACTAGGCTCGGTGATGAGTAAAAGAGGAGTGTTCGGTACGCAAGTAGTAAAGAGAGAGGTATGCTCGGTAACGAGCGTGTCGTATTCAAGTCAAAGCCCGAGCTTGTCGAAAGACGAGCTCGGTTTTTACAATTCGGGAGTGTTCACTCTTTTTTTTTTTTGACGTCGACCCATCTTCATTAAGCCAAGTTTAATCCGCTAGAAGGAAGACTCCGAGAAGATCCTTCAGTCGAGACAGTCTGGCTTATATGGGAGAATAACACGCCTCGAGCCCGGGCTTCCTTCGCTAATGAGTCAGCACGGAAGTTCTGGGCACGGGGGATACACCGTAGATCAAAGAACTCAAAACTCTGTTTCAAAGAGAGTAAGATATCTAATTCTGACAAGAATAAAGGCCAATCATCGGGATCGTCAATCATCTTTACCAATGATGAGCAGTCAGTCTCAAAGTGTACCCTCAAGAGCCCCTTCTCATGGAGACATGAGGCTGTCCAGAGAAGGCTATCTAACTCGGCGTGTAATGCCGAAAGGCTTCTACGACACCCTCGGAGACCGCTTACTTCTCGCCCCATATCATCCTTATAGCACCATCCTAAACCACTGATAAGGCCATGGTCAATCCATGATGCATCAACTTGGCATATCAGGGTTTGGATGTCAGTAAGGGGGGCGATAGGCTCCTGAGACTCTTGTGTCTCTTCGCTATCCTCTTCATTGTCTTTAGCTCGGGCTATTCTCCAACTTTCCGCTTCAAGAGAAGCCAGTTGGAGGGTGGTCCTAGGGGAAATTTCTTTCCCGTTGAAGATCTTATCATTCCTCGCTTTCCAAATAAACCATAAAATCCATGGATATGTGGAGTTTTGAGGCTCTGAGAGACCCAGCTCTCTTGTTCTCCAAAAGAGAAAGTCCATATTACGGTAAATAGAGGAACTGGGGAAATTCCCCGGAATGGACGGGAAGTCCGATAGGGCCCAAACCTGTAAGGCTGGTGGGCATTCAAAAAGAAGGTGGTTTATAGATTCTTCTGTGCTACCACATCTAGGACAAGTCCTATCAGTGGCCAGATGCCTATAAGTGAGTCTCTCACACGTCGGAACACAACCCGAAAGTACTTGCCACATAAAGTGTTTGAGTTTCGGGGCTGTTTTTATCTTCCAAACTTGCTCTATTAGGACTGTAATACTTGGCTCACAAACTTCTTCAATTAAAGGTCTCGTATTATGCTTGCAAAGCAAATCGTATCCCGATTTAACCGTATAGACTCCATTTATCGTATGATTCCAGGCATAGCCATCCGGGGTGGCCCCCTTGCTAGGTCTCAGACCTAATATAAGAGGTATATCATTTGGATGAAAGAATCCGCGTAGGAGGGGATAATTCCACTCTTTAGTCTCTTGACTAATGAAGGGACGAACTGTCATCAGGGGGTTACAGATGGTAACTTGGGCCGAGGGACGAGCGGGGCGAGCCGACACATCAGGAATCCAAGGATCACTCCACACCAACGTGTTTAGCCCTGATCCTATGGTTCTTCGTAAACCCATCTTCAATAGTGGTTTCGCCGCCATTAGATTACGCCATCCATACGATGGGGAGTAGACTCTACGGTCTTCCAGGGGGTCCGATCGATTGAAATAACGACCCTTAAGGACACGGGCTAAGAGTGATGATGGGAATTGGAGTAATCTCCATCATTGCTTTGCTAGCAGAGTGATATTAACGTTATGCCAATCACGGAAACCCAGTCCGCCTAAATCATGAGGTAAACATAATTTATCCCACGCAATCCAATGAATACCATCATTCTTATGACTGGAGCTCCACCAATATCTTGAAACCGAGCTCCTAAGTTTATCTGTTAAACCTTGAGGGAGGAGGAAACATGACATGGTATAGTTTGGGACAGATTGAGCTACCGATTTTATCTGGACTTCTTTTCCCCCTTTTGAAAGTAAGCAAGCTGACCAAGTGGAGACATGGTAATTAAGTCGATCATGTACAAAGGAAAAGACTTTCATCTTAGAGCCACAAATCTGTTCAGGGAGTCCCAAGTACATTCCCATACCGCCTTCTATAGATATGCCTAAAATGGTCTTAATATCTCGTTTTCTTCCAATCTCCAATTTGTTTCCAAACATAATGGATAATTTTGCCGGGTTGAGGAGTTGTCCTGACGCTTTACCATAAGTGTCAATAATATTTAGGATCTATGTACATTGTGTGGTATCTGCTTTGCAAAAGAAAAGGCTATCATCTGCAAATAAAAGATGTGAGACTCTCGGGCTAGCCCTTGCAATATGAAGGCCCGTGATTCGTTGCTACTCTTCTGCTCCCTTAATAAGGGAGATTAGCGCCTCAGTGCATAAGATAAACAAGAATGGAGAAAGGGGGTCTCCTTGTCTAATGCCTCTCGAGGGAATAATCTTGCCTTTTGGCTCGCCGTTGATCATGACCTGGTAGGAGACTGACGTCACACAGGACATCACAAGAAGGACCCACCGAGGATCAAAACCCATCTTAAGCATTAGCGCCTCAAGGAATTTCCATTCGAATCTATCGTAGGCTTTGCTCATATCAGTCTTTATCGCCATGAAATCTTCTCTACATCTTTGATTCGTTCGGAGGGCATGAAAATTTTCCTGAGCGAGAAGGATGTTATCTGTGATCAATCTCTTTGCCATAAAGGCCGACTGAGTCTCTGAAATGAGAGGTGGAATAGCACTCTTTAATCGCTTACACAGAAGCTTAGAAATGATCTTGTAACTTACATTACAAAGACTAATAGGTCTGAATTCCGACATTTCTCTTGGCCTTTCCCTCTTTGGTATAAGACAAATATTGGTTTGGTTCAGTCTTGGGTCGAACTGTCCTGATACGAAGAAGTCTTTCACCAGTTTTATAATATCTTTGCTCAAGTGTTACCAAAAACGTTGGTAGAATCTACTCGTCATACCGTCCGGACCCGGAGCCTTATCAGGGTTTATGTCAAAAAGCGCCTTTTGATTTCAGACTCCGTCGGGGTCTTCACTAAGGAACGATTAGTAGCTTCAGAGATCTTGGTGGTAATATATCGAAGGGAGTTTTCAAGTTCTGTGTGGGAAGAAGAAGAGAAAAGGTTTTGGAAATAGTGAGTATAGACTCTTTCTATTCCAAAAGCACTTTCTACCAAGTTCCCGTTGTGATCTTTCAAACTAACTATGCGATTTCTTGCCCTTATTTGTTTTGTTAAGCCATGATGGAACTTAGTGTTCCTGTCCCCATCCTTATGGCGGAGGTTCCTGCTTTTTTGTTGCCAAAAAAGGTCTTCTTCTCTAAAGGCTGCAATCAATTGTCTCATTAACTCCTCCAGTTCTTCTAATGAGGTATTATCATCATCTTGTGCTAAATCAATCTTGGATTTTAACACTTCGATCAACTTTGCAGTATTTGTAAAGTTTGATTTCTTCCAAATAGCGATTTTCCTACGGCAAGATCCTATCTTCTGATGAAAGTTCCTTAACAGAACTTCATCAAAAGGGCCCCATCCCGTGATCACTGTTTCCTTAAAACCAGGTTTGCCGATCCATCTCTTATCAAATCTAAAACTCTTTTTTGGTCTGCCGAGTCTAGATTGGATTCGAGCAAGAACCGGTCTGTGGTCAGAACCCCAAACCTTTAGATATTCTGTTGTCGTATGAGAAAAAAGCGATAACCATTCGCTATTGGCAACCGCTCTATCCAATCTGCACTTAACTTTTCCACATTTTCTTTTTCCCACCCACAAGAATGAATTTCCTTTGAATGGTAGTTCTATCATTCCGCAATTATCCAACATTGTCCGAAATGGAATGAATGAACTTTCTGCCCTCTTGCGTCCTCCTCTCTTCTCATGGTTGCCTAGGATCTCATTAAAGTCACCAATCATGAACCAAGCATGTTTACGGTTAAGGCTAATCCTTGTAAGTCTTTCCCACACAAGCTCTCGGAATCTGATAGTCGGATTTCCATACACGAATGACATAAATATTTTATGGCCCTCAAAAGAGGTCTCAATATCAATAATATGATCATCCGTATATAAAATAGAGACCGATGGATCATCCATATAAAAAAGGGCTAGACCTCCGCTTAAACCTCTCGGGTCCACGGTACAAACTTGGTCGTAGCCAAAAGTAACTTGCATGTCTTGAAGTATAGTCCGATTGTTTTTAGTCTCCGATAAGAATAAGAAATTAGGCGCGAAACATTTATGAATTTCTTCGAGATGCTCTTTCGTGAGATCGGCTCCCATTCCTTGACAATTCCAAGCAATCGTATTCATCTCGATATTATCTGTCGATTCCGAGAAATGTATGTTTCCAAGTTATTTTTTGTTCTTCTTTTGAAGTGGTATTACGGAGCCAACAGACCGGTTACACAGAACCAGAGCCGTATGCTAGGCTAAAAAGTCTTAAAATCCAGTCACCAGCAGGTCAAATGCCGAGAAACTCAACCAATCCTACAGAACTTAACCACTGAGCAAACAATTTGGTCTTTATTCGAGCTGTTGTTGGCTCCACTCCTTTACTTTTTGGCCGATTAGCACATACGCAAGAATTTATAGTTTTTATTGTGAACTTGGCTGGTAATTAGAAACGATGACCACACAGGGCCAAATTGCTGAAAAGTCAAGTTTTATTTTAAAAAAAAATAGATCCTCTTGGTAGATGGGCTGCTCCAGACCCAGCGGCAGAAGAACTTATTTCTTTAATAAGGCCTGGCCCAGAAACACATAAACCAATGTCTCGTTGCTTCGCCGGAAATGGAGGATGGATGACTTTTTCAAGATTCTTGACGTCGTCACCGGAGGCTTAAAATTCGACCTGTTTCCGGCACAAACACAGGCCGCGTTTAAACTGAAACTCGTAACTAGGTTGGGATGATTTCGACGAGCTTTAAGACTGAGCACTGGAAATAGGGCCACCGTTTTCTTCCGCAGAGGGTGGCGTACCAGATCCACCCCTACCGCCTAATTTCGGAGAGCATGGACCGGAGGACAAGAGCGGCAGAGAAGATGGACGGTGCGGAGAGAACACATCCTAAAAATCAAAACTTTTCAAAGAGTACATCTAGATCTGTAAAGCTTTTTCCGTAGCTTCCGACGACGACCATTTGTTGAGGACATGAGGACGAGAAGGCGACATGGAGGACGAGACAAACCATCTCGGGGCTCGAGCGTCACGGGCACCACCGGAAACTGGAGAAATGAGTCGAAATGGAGATGTCGAAGAGCTGAGGCAACGGTAACACAGTATGGGATAGCTGGAAAAAGTCGAAAAGGCCAGACCGTAGAAGAGAGGGTCGCCGGATCTTGACTTCCTTCCACATAGGGAAGAGAAGTTAGATCGGAGGAGATACTCTTGACAGTAGATCGGAAACAGGGAGGAAAAGTATATCGGGCCAAGCGAAGACGGAGAGGCGGAGCAGGCTTTATGATGAAATCGGATGAAACGAAAATCGAATCTCTTCCCACGACGGTAAGGAAGGAGAAGGAGATGAACTATGGGAGACGGCGTGACGGGGGAAAGGGGCGGAGGGGAGCATCGTCGGTTGGAGCAGAGGCAAAGGCTCGAAGTATATCGGGAGTGTTCACTCTAGAGAGAGAAAGTAGTTAGAAATGCACAAATCCCAAAAAGTTACCTTAATGTACAGTGACGACTCCTATTTATAGTAAAATATGGTCGTACTTTTTACAGGCCGTTGACCGCTTGTCGAGCTCGTGCGGGTTGGGCCGTACTTGGTGACGAGATGGGCTGAGCCGTACGTTCCCTTGGCTGTTAGCGTAGCCGAGCTGACTTGCTATCGTTCGGCTAAGCCGAGCCGAGCCGACGGTGATGGGCTCGGCTCGAGCGTGTATGTTTGGGCCTCTGTTGCTTATTGGACCGTTTTGCTTTTGTTGGACCGGTCTTTATATAAAGAATAAATCCTGGGCCTTCTAAGTGGGTGGGGTGCTAAACCCACCTATAACATGCATAGAGTTTTCAATTGATTTGTTCTGAACTGTTGGTGTCTTTGATGCAAAAAGAGACAACTCATCAGGATTGTTTAAACTGAGCCGAATCTGTAAGTGTGTATTTGTTCCTCCTCTATTTGTCTTTTGACTTTATCGCAAAAACCAGTGACAAGTTACAAATTCTTTTCATTTCAGTGTACGAACAGAATAGTGCTTTTCTTAGCAGCATCACAACAAAATTAAGTGTATCCAACAAAGAATCATCACGCAGGTTGAGACATAAGGCATATGCTTCATTGCTTCAATCTCAATACTGTATATCAATCAATTGGAGAATGACAACTACATCCTTGGTTATGAGTCTTATGACTAGTTTTATGTACCAGTGTCTCTACACTTTTGTGTTCAAGAGAGTAAATACGACTAGTTAAGTGCTTAAACTGCTGCTTCTTGTGAATGGTCCTTCTTCTTTGGACACATCCAATGTACAATTGCTGATATGCTAAGAATTGAAGCTGTTAAAAGCTACTCTTCTTCTTCGATTCACGAAACCAGAACAAACATCATCAATTAGAGACTCTCAGTTCTCAACCAAACCTTTTTTTTTGGTGTTTGTGATATTGGGAGATATGTGCTTTCACCACTAATGCGAATGTGCCATTTCATTGTTGTGTTCTCGTGTATGTTTTTGATCCAGTGAGGCATATTCTGGAGAATGTGCCAGATGATCAAAGTGAACTAGCTTTTTTTGAGAAGCATGTACTAACTCCTCTCAAGTAGCTGAGTATGTCCTTCCTTTCTCTTCTGGGTGTTAGTGTGGGTTTCTTCTTTTATTTAGTTACCAATACTGTCTGTTGAAAAATGCATCTATCCGGAAATAATAAGAATGCCAATGAATGTTTTGTTTGATAAGGTTTGTCTATTGTATAGGCCACGCTGAGGTTGGTTCAGCTGGATAGAGTAGCAGAAAATCTGTCTCACCATGTAACTTAACCAGGCCCGGCTTTGAGGCAGTGCAAGAAGTGCAAATGCACTAGGTCCAAGAATTTTTTTTTCAATTTCTTAAGGATTTAGGGTCCTGAATCTTTTAGAAAATAGTAAAGAAGGTCCTAAATTACTAAAAATGTTACAAAAACTTCCAAATATTTTGATTTAGCACAGGGTTCAAACTATTTTTGAGCCGGGCCTGAACTTAACCACATCAAACATGTTAGCCAGTATCTTGAGAGAGTCTTATTTATATATGTTCATTGGATTAGTAAAGAATGATTGCATCATATATGTTTGTAGAAAATGATTGAAACTGAAAACTATTGTATCAGGTTGTGGAACATGGAAAGTGTCTCGTTTCTCTTCATGAAAAGGGTATATGCTTTGTACTTACGGTGGAGAGAGCATGTAAAATGTTCTAACAGGTTGCTGCAACGGAATTAAGATTGGAGCACGTGTGATTTAATTTTAGCTGGACATTTAAATTTAATTTTTATGTTTTGTAATTTTTGTTTATTTATTTATGTATTGTAATTTATTTTTAAATAAAAGATTATATCAAACTAAATTATTCCTATTTTTTATTTTTTTATTATTTGTAGTTGCTAAATAGTCGCCAATATTGTCGTCAATTAGTCACTAAATATTACGACCATGCTACCACTACTCATGTTAGTCATTAAAATTGTCGTAGACCGCCGACTATTTTTACGACTATTCATTATAGCGACTAAGGATTGACGACTACAAAATTTAGTTGCTATTTAGTCGTAAAACACTGTTAAGCTACTATTTAGCGACTAATAGTGTAGTTAATAGTGTAGTCGTAAAAACTCTTTTTTCTTATAGTGGATATCTGATAGTTGATAGCGTGCAAGGATAATGGATTTGAGCAGATCATGTTCTTCTGGAATGATATGAGCATGGAGTGCCGGTTGATCCCAAACGCTAATATTCCAATTCACAAAAATGCCAGGACTAACCCAAGCATCAATATTAGTATGCGAAATTGGAATAGTTACCAATGTTGATGGAGAAGAAGGTAGCATTTCTTCACACGATCAACGAATAGAGTCCAGCATTTCTGATGTTTTCCTCCCAAGTTGTTCAGGTAAACTCAAATATTTACAACCACCATCCACTACAAGAAAACATTGTTTTTACGACTGCACTTTTAATCGTAGAATAGTCGTTAATCGGGGTTTTACGACAAACATACGACTAAATGTGGTAGTCGTCAATCCATAGTCGTTAAATCTAGTAGTCGTATTATTAGTCGGCGAGTTACGACTATATATACGACCAACATAGGTAATCGTAAAATAGACGCAGCGTTGTCGAAAGATACATGGACCAATCTCCGACTACGTTAGCGACAATTGTGCGACTATAAAGGAAGTGCACGTGACGTCGGGTATATGTTTTCATCAAATAGTCGTAACTTCAGGTGACCATGGGGCGATTAATATGCGACTTTATTGTATAGTCAGAAAGTAGTCGTAACTATTAGCCACTATGGAGCGGCTGGATAACGACCCTTTTAACTACTATCCCGCGACTAATCTAAACACCCATATATGATTATGGTAATGATCTCGCCACTATGTGGCGACTGTTATGTGACTGAGTAGTATAGTCGCGCCTTAGTCGTAGACTATAATGACGTTTTGGCGACTCAACAGTCACACTTTTACGACTGTTTTAGACTATACTTACGGCTATGCAGCGACTATGCGGGACATCCAGATACCATTAATTGATGATTGTTAAGTTTGCTTAAAAATAAGAATTTGGTGTGGTTCCATTTGTCAAATTTACGATTTGGTAATTGGTGATACTTCAATTAGAATGCAATAGGAAATGTATAAGATAAGTGCTTCAAGAAAACATTGATAACCTTGATAGTTTTGCGTTGCATACATACACAAACGATTATCTACATGTGCAATCTCCAATATTAAGGAGTTTCGAAATCATACGCCAAAAATGAAGTTCGGTAGGCAGAGCAAAAAGTAATCTATGCAGCAGATGGAGTTAAGTTGTACCTGTTGGGGGACGATCGTTTGTGTTGGCTGCTGGACTCTGAGTATGAAGGAAGTCAAGAAAAAGCGGATCAGTTTCCATCAGATACTTTTCTACCAAGGAAATGCCCTCGATCTTTTTCTTCTGCTCATTCGCAACTCGGGCGTGATCTGCTTCACGGGCAGTTTGCTCTTCGATTTTACATTGAGCTTCCTTCAACTGATCTTGTAAGACCAAAAACCCTGAAGAGTCTCCCGGCTGCTTGCGCTTGCCCCTTGAAAGAGACTGTTTCAGGCTTCCAACTCCATAAGGATTTCCTCGTTTATCCATCACAGTGGCCTGTATTATTAACAACAGTCCTCAAAACACGATTAAATAAAGAACATAACATGACTTTATAAATGTCAATTGTGAAAAAATATTACTTTACCTCAAGGAAGATGCTCTCATATTCTTCTTGTGAGAGTTCCTGATGTCTAGAAGCAACACCGTTCGAAACTTCTGAAGTCTCTCTATTGAGATCTGACAACTTATCGGCCACGATCTTTCGGAAAGTTGCATCGATATCCTCTGCTTGCCGATCAACAAACGTACCGTCTGCCTTTGTATGTGTCCTGACGAATTCCTCACCAATATGAACCGGTCTTCCATATTCCTCTTCCTGCAATGTTATACATCAAACAAGGATTATTACAGAAATTCTAGTTGCAATGCTTCCGATCAACATTTATATAATATAGGTTACTTGCCATATCAAGCTTGATTTCTGGCTACGACTTGGGCCCTGAGAAATGGACGTGATGACCGATACCTCCATGGTCAGACATACAACAACTGGCATATGTATTACTTTTAGCCTTTGCTTCTTCACTTTCCCAATGGTCGGTCATCGTTTTCCAGAGAGTCGCACTGATCCACTTGGGTCGCTCTCGTTTAGTCCGCGCAGTGCTAATCATGTCTTTTAACCATCGTTGACAGATCTCCTCGAAATATTGTTGAACTGCCCCTGTTATCAAGGGATCCCAATGGTGGGTTTTCTAGAATACATATAGAATAAGCATAACATTAGTAAAAGCAACACATGTAAGGTATATATATGAAAGGTATAGTAGAGAAAACTGTACAGCGAACTCGAGTATCTTTCTGCTTTATCACGGGGCACACGCGACCAGCTATAGTATGCTTTATCAAATTTGTTTGTAAATTTTTTTGTAATCTTCCGTACCAATTTGGATCCTCTGTCACGAGTAAACCTGAAATATATACAAGATTGAAATCTTAACCATCAGAGACTCGAATTCCTTACACCAGCATAAGTCATAAGCAAACCAACAGACATATTCATAAACAATTTAGACGGTCTAAAACACACCATTGCGAAAGGTATAAGACAAGAACAAAAAACCATACAGAGAATATCAGCAGCTGAAGAAACAGTACATGACAATAGCCATACCAAGTCGTGCCTGGTATCAGTGCGGGAGAGAGTACGGTGGTAAACTCTCCCTGTCTGGTACGCGAAGCAGCGCATTCAGAGCCCACAGTGTGTCCTCCGCAAGGTCCAGTAAAACATTAATAGATTCATCTAGGAATTTGTGACCTTCAGAAGATGGATGACTCTGAGCCTGAGATTGGTGAACTGGCGAGGGTGGGGCATCCTCAGCAGATTCCTGGTTGTTCTGAACTTCTTCTGACACCGGCGCAGCTTCAACTTCAGGCTGATTAGTAGTCGAGTTCTGGAATAGTTGTTGATGAGGACATCAAGTCATCATCAACCAAGGATCATGGAGAGGACATAAATCAACCAGCCAAGACCTTTGGAGAGAAGCAGCTTGAATGCAGCAGCATGTCTTCGAGCATATATACCCAACCAGGAGGAGTTAAGCTACAAATCCATCTTTTGCAGAACCGTAAACCACCAAGGATTCATCACAAAGTTGAATTGGTTCAATAGCTTTCCACATGAGTAAGATATTCAAGTTACAATTCAGAATATTTCCCATGGATCCAACGGATACATACGACCACACACTGAATCACTGCCACTCAACCAATATGAATCAATCAACAAAGTGAATTGTTCTGTAATCTTGATTTATCATGGAATCCAGGAGAGTTGGAATCAATGTAATCCCATTTCGGATGTAGAAGTTATTCAACTTTTAAAGCAGATGATGCTCGGCTTGCCTTATTTGGAAGCTCACGAATTCAGTACACTTAAAACCCATATATGGCGACCTGGAAGGACATATAAGCATTCATGAGACACATCTAACTATACAGGAGAGTCATATACCAGAGGATCAAGCAAATCTTATTGTTCTTAAACTTACCATATATGGTGGATGCATTCACATTATGAGCCTTAAGTGACCAACGGCTCTTTCGTCCAATATTCTGCATTTTGATGATCAAAAACATTAATCTGGACGTCCTTATGCACCATGGGTTCAAGCCAAAACTATCAAGACTTAAGCATCATCACAACTTACCAATTTCGGTTTATTTTGCCATAAAGTTTCCAACGGCTAGTTTTATTTAATTCCTATGATTTCTCTCTTCTCAGCTTATTAGCAGTGTACTTGAGCTCCTATATAAGATCCATTTCGTTCTCTTTGTAAATCACCTTTCAACCTTTTCAGAAATTAATCAAGTATCTCATTTTCTTTCAAAGTTCTATCTTTTGAAGAAGTGTTCTTTCTTTGATCATTGTGAAGGAATTTCTAGCAGATCCTAATCCAATTAGGCAATCCTGGTCTGAATTCCGAGCCTAGAATCTAGGGTTCATGTAATTGAATCATTGGGATCTCAGATTTACCTGTTGATTTGCAGCGGAAGTATTAGCAGATAATCGAGATCACGAAGCGCCTCAAATGCTGTGCCTCTACTGGTATCCACACGCACACAAACTGGACCGCAGGGATGCTAGTGCCTTACAGAGATCTAATCTCCAGAGAGGTTTTTTTTTTCTATGTTCTGGTGGCTGTGAATTAGGTTAGAAATCAGTTTAGGTCGACCATATATCTTATATATGTCGACTTAAACCGTAACGGAATTAACCAACGATTAAACCGAATTAATCTGATTAATCCCCCAGAATATTGATATCGAATGCATATCAAATATGCATTCACTGGATCATTACATTAATGATCAACCTCGTCTTTAACGTCCAGTTTGCTTAGGTGTGTGACCCTGTAGGATCATATAACACTAGCAATGAGTTCTAAACTCATTGATCACAAGTGGCTTCTAGCAAAGCATTATGACTACCTAGTATTATATGATTGTCTCATCTCGACAATACAACTATCACTTAGAGCAAGTACAATAGATTTCAGGACATTCCCAACAATCTCCCACTTGTAATGGAATCATCTATTCCCATAATCCCTTCGTCACTATATCTCGATCTAGCATAAGGCAAGAACCGTGTCATCCTTATTGAGCCAAGATCATGTTCATCGAACTCCGATTTATACTGACAAGACAAACGACTGACAATCACCTCGTTTGATTGTGGCCACACATTTCTCAGTATCAAATCTTCGATGGGCCCTGAGATATTTATCTCCTATTATATAGGAGGGACAAATCCCATCTTGTTCCATCCCTGTCTCTTCACACGCTTCATGATACGCCCAATCAATGCCTTTATAGTCACCAGTTACGGCTGACGTTTGACAAGGTTAAAGCGGACCAATTCACATGTAAGAGAACATGATGAACTCAGGTCTAAGGACTATACTCTATAGTCGTAATGAAAACTCTCATGACACTTATATAACTATCCCGTAGAGTTCTCATCAGTGGGTCATGTCCGATCCTGTGTTCTCCAACACATATCTATGTGATTGACTTTAATACTCTTATTAATGACTCCATGAAACTTAGTCATCAGTCACCTCACATACTAGTCTCACGCGGTTGTTAATGTCCCACTTTAACAAACTCGACCAGGGACCAACATAATTTATGTCATTTATTACATATAGGGTTTCATGATCAAGTCACATACTTGATGACCTATAAAATGTCATAAATTACTTTGGGACTATTATTTAATAACCATTATTAAATAATACAGATGTCAGATTTCAATAACATAATCAAATTATGTTTATACGAACATCATATCATAACTAAAATTAATAACAATGACTCCCACTAAAATTAAGATCACATCTTAAGACATCTAATGCCTTTAGCAGTAGTCTGGCCCTTATTCGCTCTTGCTCAGCGTGTGTCGAAAGACACTGCGTCTTGCTAAGAGTAATACCAAGAGTCATTTGCACGAAGCCCTTCTTGGAATCCTGCATATTGGACATGTGCAAGGCCTTATCACTATAAGTATCTTGACACAATCCAATTAGCTTATCCAATCTATCTCTATAGATTCTTATTCCAAGAGTGTATACGGTTTCTCCCATAATTTTATCGAAAAACAACTTTCGAATCAAGTCTTAACAGGCTGAAACAATGGAACTTCATTTCCGAGAAGTGGTATGTTATCAACATACAATACCAGAAATGCAACTGCGCTCCCAATAGTCTTCTTGTAAACACACGGTTCCTCCTTGTTTCTGATAAAGTCAAACCTTTTGACTACTTTGTCAAAACGAAGATTCCACTCCGAGATGCTTGCTTTAATCCATAAATGGATCGATGAAGCTTGCATATCTTCCTAGCTTCTTTAGGATCAATGAAAAACTTCAGGTTGTGTCATGTACACATCCTTTTTCCAGAATTCCATTAAGGAAAACTGTTTTCACATCCATCTGCCAGATCTCATAACCATTATGAGTGGCAGTTGCTAGGAGAATCCGAATGGACATAAGCACGGTGTCTGGGATTAGGTTTCTTCACAGTCAATACCATGAATTTACTTGAAACCTTTTGCCACCAACCTTGCTTTGTACATCTGAAAATAACCATCCCATTTCGGTTTCAGCGGCTTTCAGCCACTTTCGGAGTCAAGGCCCATCATTGCTTCTTCAAAATTCACAGGCCCATCAATTTCAATGATCAGTAGATCATGGCAATTGGTTACGAGAAATCCATATTTCTCGGGTTCGTGACGGATCCTTTCGGATCTGCGAGTTTCAGTTTTCTGTAAAATCATGCATACATATCTCATATGTATACTTTTACCACGACCTAATTAATCAAGATTTAAACCGTAGTTAATTAAGTCATAAACCAAAATCAACATTTGGTTCGCGATCTATGCCGATCGATGCAACTTTTGTGTCGATCGACACTTCTTCAGAAACTCGCCATTTAAATGTATATCGAATATACATTCACCAGATCCTTTATAAACTCTAGGCACCACAGGTGCAGGTTCTACAACTCTTTGTAGATCCAACTGCTGCTCTTCCTCATCAGGTTGAGCAGTCTCCTGTGATTTTCGAATTTCTTCGAGTTGTACTTTTACTCCCACTGTTCTTCTTAGAAAGAAAGTCTTTCTCAAGAAAACATAGTTCCGAGCAACAAACAATTTGTTCTCGAACTGGTTGTAAAAGTAACATGCCTTGGTTTTTTGTTAGGACAACCAATGAAGTGGCACTTATTTGGGTGTGAGCTTATCAGAGATTAAACGTTTTATATAAGTCTCGCAACTCCAAATCTCCATGATGGATAAATCAGAAACATTTACATTCCACATCTCATGTGGTATCTCTGTAACTGATTTTGATAGAACTCTATTTAAAGTAAACTCAGACATTTCTATAGCGTATTCTTAGAAGGATAATGGAAGATCTAAGTGACTCATCATTGATCGAACCATATCTAATAAAGTCCGATACAGGAGGAGTGAATTGTGAAACACTTTCACAATCTCTCAGATGATCACTAAATTCTTGACCTAAGTATTCACCTCCATGATCTCATCGTAGAGGTTTAATACCTTTGCCAAATTGATTATGTACTTCATTTTGGAACCCTTTGAACTTTTCAAAGATTCTGACTTATGCCTTATAAATAAGGCATAACCGTACCTTCTGAAAATATCAGTAAAGGTAATGAAGTACTGAAAATTTCCTCTAGCATTTGCGCTTATCGGGCCATGTACATCCGTATGTATAAAGCCCAATAATCCTCTGGTCCTTTCATTTTATCCGTTCGTTCGTAACCTGTATCGATCGTCACTACCTTTGTTGAAAGGGGCCTCTGTCGTTTTTCAATAAACAAGATTCACTTTATTCATTTTGATTCATAATCAGATGAGTCCAAAAGCCCATCACTATGGAGCTTCTGAATCTGTTTCTCATTTATGTGGCTTAAAACGACAATGCCAGAGAAAAAGTTTGATTCGTATCATTTGACTTGAATCTCTTGGTACTAATGTTATAGTTAGGCACATTCTGGTTTAGAACATAAAGTCCATTCTCTAATGGATTGCTACTATAAAATATATCACTGTAATCAAATGAATAACATTTATTCTTGATTTGAGAACTGATATCCTTCCATATCCAAACAAGGATTAGAAATAATCTGTCTGCTCATAGCAGTTACATAGTAGCAGTTTTAAGTTCAAAACATGCCATAAAAGGAAAAACAAATGAAATACTCCTACGGTTAATGCAGCAACTCTTGCTCCATTCCCACTCATAGGTCCACTTGTCCTTTCTCCATAGTCCTACTTTTGCTCAGGCCCTGCACATTTTCACAAAATATGAGTACCACAGCTGGTATCCAATACCCAATAAGTAGGATTATAAGAAGTAACATTTACTTCTATAACATAATACCTGAAGAAGAAGTCTCGTACGTCTTCTTCAGCTTCTCATAATCTTCCAAGAATTTATTGCAGTTTCTTTTCAAATGCCCATAACCATTACAATAACGGCACTTAACATCTTCAGAAGGACTGGTTTTAACCTTAGGAGCATGGCCAGACTCGCTTGGATTCACAATCGAGCTCGCCTTTCCATCACCTTTGTTCTTACCAAGTTTCTTAAACTTTTACCCTTTTGTACCATAAGGACATCTGGGGTGTCCTTCTTGATGTTAGGTTCAGCAGTCTTGAGCATCCCATGCAATTCAGTCAACGTCTTCGTCAAGTTGTTCATGTTATAGTTCATAACAAATTGATCATAGCTTGACGGCAGTGACTGTAGAATGATGTCAGTAGCCAACTCTTGGCTAATGGGACAATCCAGTTTCCCCAGGTTATCAATATAACCCATCATCTTAATGACATGAGGACTAACTGGTTCGCCCTTTGGTAGCTTGCACTCAATCAGAGACCTTACCGTCTGGTATCTCTGAGTTCGTGCCTGCTCCTGAAACATACTTTTCAGGCCAGTGATCATCTCTTTTGGCGACTCCACGTACTCATATTGCTTCTGCAATTCCGAGTTCATGGTAGCCAACATGAGACAACTCACATCCACCGCATCATTAGAATGCTTATCCCAAGCATCCTTATCTAACTGCCAGGCATTGGCTCGGTACTTCTTGGGGAGAACTTTCTCAAGGACATAGTCCTTTTTCTCCTGTTTGAGAACAATTCTCAAGTTCCGATACCATTCAAGAAAGTTGGATCCATTTAACTTGTCTTTCTCAAGGACGGATCGCAGGGAGAAATTGTTACGATGGTTTGTGCTAGACATAGCTGAAAAACAAGGGAGGTTTTAGTTATGATGTTCAAGAAATGAGAAGTCTTAACTATTAAGAAAACTCGCATTATATTCAAACAATGTTTCCTCAGATGAATATAATGATCCAAGACCCATACTTCACTAAACTTGAGTGAGCCACTGGCTATCACCCAAATTTAGCTATCTAGGTAAGCAACAACTTTGCTAGTTATATCCAATATAATTCTTGGTTGTGGATTGACATCTTATGTCCAATCCACCTGATGTCTCTGAGCCCAAAACGATTTTGATGGCCTAGTCAAGTAAACCAATCTCTTAAGTCATGTAATTGTTGACGCCTTGCACTGCAAGCCCATCAACACGATTACTTCCTGCCTTACTCATGTAATTGTTGATACCTTGCACTGCAAGCCTATCGTACAATGAAACAAGTATTGACAGTTGACAAGATTGGAAAGACATCAAGTATCACTTGATATTTGGTTGAGGAACGGAACCTTAAAACGTTCAGTTTTATTATGTTTTAATTCTTATAATTAATTGATTTATCTTGCTTCGGTTCTGTGATTTCAGGTTCAATAACCTAATCATCAGATCTGATGTCGACCGACACTACTATAGTGTCGATCGATGCAAGATAACCAAAAGCAATCCGCGATAACCGATCAATCCAATTGATCCGGTTTTGAATACCGGTCACCGTCGATCGATGCTACATTAGCATCGGTCGATGCCAACCTAATCAAACCAATCGCAATTAAACCATTCACAGAGTTCAACCATTATTAACCAAGCTCGATAACCGGTCCAATCCAATTGAACCGATTCATCAATCTCGCGAGGTTTGTGTCGACCGACACAACATTTGTGTCGATCGACACTAGGCGAAAACTGAGTTTTATTCAGGTTTTCGCCCTGTGTCGATCGATGCCGGATTGGCAACGATCGACACCATGCGAAAAATCCCTAAAACGTTTTCGAACAGAACCCTAAACTAGGTTTTCATGAAAACGAATTTTAGCAAGTTTGTATCAACCATACACAGATTCAGATTCAACTAATCTAATCAACATGCTACAGATTCAATGGAACCCTAAAGCTCTGATACCACTGAAGGAATTTCTAGCAGATCCTAATCCAATTAGGCAATCCTGGTCTGAATTCCGAGCCTAGGATCTAGGGTTCATGTAATTGAATCATTGGGATCTCAGATTTACCTGTTGATTTGCAGCGGAAGTATTAGCAGATAATCGAGATCACGAAGCGCCTCAAATGCTGCGCCTCTACTGGTATCCACACGCACACAAACTGGACCGCAGGGATGCTAGTGCCTTACAGAGATCTAATCTCCAGAGAGGTTTTTTTTTCCTATGTTCTGGTGGCTGTGAATTAGGTTAGAAATCAGTTTAGGTCGACCATATATCTTATATATGTCGACTTAAACCGTAACGGAATTAACCAACGATTAAACCGAATTAATCTGATTAATCCGCGAGTTGCATCGATCGATGCACTACTGCAACGATCGACACTGCCCCAGAATATTGATATTGAATGCATATCAAATATGCATTCACTGGATCATTACATTAATGATCAACCTCGTCTTTAACGTCCAGTTTGCTTAGGTGTGTGACCCTGTAGGATCATATAACACTAGCAATGAGTTCTAAACTCATTGATCACAAGTGGCTTCTAGCAAAGCATTATGACTACCTAGTATTATATGACTGTCTCATCTCGACAATACAACTATCACTTAGAGCAAGTACAATAGATTTCAGGACATTCCCAACACATTGTGTGTGATTCACTTTGTTCATAGAATTCTTGGACCAGATTACTTGTGAGATTCAAGTGCTTTGTTCCATAACAAGCTGAGAGAATCAGTTAAATCCACCGGTTGAGAGAGTCAATCAGCATCACCACCACTACTACCTTCATTCATCTTTCCGCACCAAGCTTTCTGATCATTTTTGATCACCATAGGGTTGTGGAGTGCAAGTTAACATCCGAGACTTGAGATGCTGACGCTGATGTTTGGGGGATATCCTGTTTTTTCTTTGGACATTGAGTGGTCTGAGTCGGAGCATCAACGGGTTTCGGGGTGAAGGTGTATCAGGATGGCAGAGGGCTCGTTGTTTTTTTCAAACCACTGGGATTGGACCCGACGGCTCTCTGAGTGACGTTTGGAGTGGTTAGGATCTTACGATTTCCTCCTCCTTTCTTTGCCTTTTGAGGCATCGTATGGCGGAGAGTTTCAGAGAAGAAATTCAGAGGGTCGATAGCAATGAAATTGAGAACCTCGATTAAGAGATTCAAAAAAGAGATGTCAGTTAAAGATTAGTCGGTAGGGAGGAGGATCTGCAGAAGAAAAAAATATCCGAGATGATTCGAAGGAGATTTGGAGGGGTGGAAGAACAAAATAAAATCGGGCTTATGTTTTCGTAAATGATGGTTTCTCGACACTTCGTCGAATTTTTTTGGGTTAAGGCGCGTAATTGAAAAGTTTTGGGCTAAAAAATTAGGTTTGGTTTCCCGGATTAATTACACGAAATATTTAAAAATTTTACTCACGCTGAACAGGCCGCCGTGGTGATGCTTAATTTCATATATAATTTTAATAATCTTTTATTAAGTAATATTATTATTATATATATAATTTTATAAAATTTTATTAAGTAATAGTGTAATAGCATTTATTAATAATTTTTGACAATATCTAGAACAAAAAAATGCATATGACCCTATACCCTAAATTTTTTTACCCAAAGGCTAAACCCTAAACCCTAAATACTGAACCCTAAACCCCAAAACCTTAGACACGCCCATTAAAACTTAAACCCTAAATAATAAACACTAAACTATTAACCATAAACCTTTGACACCACCATTCCTCCCCTGTTTCAAAGATAGATATGTGACTCGGTATAATCATTGTATATACATAGATGATTAAGATGAATTACTAAATAACTACTCTAAACCTTAGACGAAAGATATGCAGATAATAAGAATATTGAATGTTCATCACAACCTTTGACACCCACATTCTTCTCATGTTTCAAAGATAGATATGTGACTCATTAACACCATGTTCCTAATCATGAATGTTGTTAGTTGGGATTTATTGATAAGAATAACTACATATTTAATACAGATTAGACAACCCAAAGGTTGCATTGACTCCATAAATAAACTATGGTGGTTGCTTCGAACTCTCAAATATTGAAAGCCTTTTTTATTTGACAAAATTCCTTTTGCCTTCCATATTTTACCAAATTCGTAATGGATTACCTTCCAAATGATGTTCTTTCAAAAATCTTTCTTGATGTCATTGACGGTGAACAAGATGTACGTTATTTTATAAGGGCGAAGACAACATGTAAGGCGCTTCAAAGCTTCGGACAGAGTCAAGATTTCTGCAAGTCGATCAATTTATACTACGGTTTTATTAACGTAAATCTCTTTGATTGCCCACTTCATTATAAACAAGATTTCGTCGAGAGGTGTCTACAATCAGGAAACCCTTCAGCTCTCCTCCTCCGAAGTATGTGTTGCTTTATCTACATCGACCGAATGGTTGAAGGAGAGGCAATGATCAAAAGAGCAGCAGATAGCCGATGGGAAACATGGATATATGTGTACTCCATGCTCTTGCGTGTTTTTTATGGAGATGGTGTAGTGTTGAACAGTGGATATGTCATCGACCGTGAATTTGCCACTCGGATACGTATAAAGATAACTAGAAGGGATAGGCATGTATGGCTAAAAACGCCTTCGGCTCTGTTCTTTGAGAAGAAAGTGAGTGTAGATATCAACGGCCTTTATAGTTGCACGTGTGCTCCGATAACAACCGTGAAGGGTTAGTGGGACTTTGGTTTCAAGGGTTCAACCATGTGCGACAAATGATTTTGGTCCATAGAGTCGCTTTTTTACTTCAGACTCCTGCTGAACAATTTCGGAATCTGGCCCTGTTTAGATTCTTGATTATCCTTCATTTGTGTCTACTAGGACATAATGTGTTAAACTGCGAATAACGTTGAATATGCTGTTTTCATTTATGTGCAAATTTTTATCGTAAGAAGTATATGCATAGATGGCTATTTGCAAAAAGAGAGTGATGATTAAATTGAAAGAACATTTACCTAAATATCTTTTCAACAATATATCATGCAAGTAACAACACGTTTTATGTAATAAATTTTGAATTGTAATAAATAATGAAGCGACAATACATATCACTACCTAGCGAATTAGATTCATCATGTACATACTTAATTAACTTCAGCCGAAGATGTACGCATACATATGCATATTAATTAATAAATAACAATAACATAATACTACTATTTAAATTTATGGAAAACCCAAAGGTTGGATCCGATCTATAAATAAACATATGTGGATGCCTTAGAAAAAAATACCTATCTCTTTGCCTGTTTCCATATTTTCTAACCAAAATCGGCAATAGATTTCCTTCCTAGTGATATCCTAAAAAAATCTTTCTTGACGTCATTGACGATAACCAAGGGATACGCTATTTGGCTCGGATGAAAGAAACATGCACTGAGATGCAAAACGTCGGAGAAAGTTCAGATTTGTATAAGTCGGTCGATCTATACTTCTCCAACATTACTGAAGATATCTGGTGCCCACCTAGGGTTATAACTAAATTAGCCTACATAATGTCTGGAATCCGAAAACCCTTATGCTCTTCTCCTCAGAGGTATGTGTCTTTTGTATATTGCGACTGTTGGGTCGACCAATCGTTGAACTCCATCGACCGGATGGTTAAATGAGAGGCTATGATCAAAAGATCGGCATATAGTGGATGGGAGACATGGATATACGCGTACTCCATGTTTCTGCTGGTGTTTTATGGAGATGGAGAAGTTTTGAACCATGGGTACATCATCGAGCGCGAATTTATAACTCGAGTACGTGTTAAGATAACTAAGAGACAAAGGTATGGACGGTCAGACAGACGGTGTAAATTGTTCTTTAAGAAGCGGAAATGATTAGATATCAAAGGGCTTTACAAATGTCTGTTTGCTCCAATAAAGACTGGGTTGAGTTGGTGGTACAAACATCTGCGATACATGCTTTTGGACTCTGGAGTCACTATTCTTCTTCTCAATCATGAAAGATAATTTCGGAATTTGGCCCCATTATCTTTTTGAAGATCCTTATTAATATAATGTTTGTTAAATGTAGTAGATTATGTAGCTATCAACCTTTCAAATAATGAAAAATAAGCAAGTTATAAACCTACCGAATGTGTAAACAATAAACCTACCGTATAAACGAACTTATCATGTTAAGAAAATTTAATAATATCGGTTGAGAGGAACATTGAATATTCATCTTGTCTCTCATTTAATGTGTAAACAATAAACCCAAGCATACCAAATGAAACGTTAAAACAAGTTTGGAGCGTTGCTGCATCATAAATGTCCCGCCGAAAAAATACTCCTTCCGTTTTTTTTATTTGACGATTTAGGTCCGGACACACATATTAAGAAAACATTTATTTTGTTACATTTTCTAAGCAAAAATATCATTAATTATCTACCTAGACACAATTCAACCAATAATAAAATTAATTCCATAATATTAACAGTCAAAAAACATAAAAATGTAATAAATTTTTCATCGAAAATTGAAAATGTCAACTAATTTGAAACAAAAAAATCTCAAAAACGTCAACTATTAAAAAACGAAAGGAGTATCATTAGCGGTTGTGGCCCAAATAGTTTTTCTAGACCAATGGTTGTGACTTCTAATTTTTACACCTTTTACTATTTTTAATTCAAAGGTTTTCTTTTACTGCTCCACACCTTTTACTCACCTATTTGGGAAACTACTTAAAACCTTAAACGCTTCATTTTTCTACCGCTTACTGAGAGAAAAAGACCTCTTTACAAGATAATTTATGCGAAAATTTCTCCGATTCTCAACCATGACTCCACAGACTTTCAGAAAGATTTCTCAAATCAACAACTTCATTCCTTGCTTTTGGGACCTAAAAAAGTTATTCTTTTACGTGTTTGGATGTGTGTTTCAGCCATTGGAGAACCAATAATCCAAATGATTTTAGTCGATGAGGAGGTAATATTCCTTTTACTCTATAATCTGTTTTATTTATTGGGTTATTGCATGTTTTATTAAGGTATTCGTTTATTGATTTAGGGTATGAAAATAGAGGCAACTGTTCCTGCCTCTTTTATTAAGAAATTTCGTTTCTCTACATGGTATGAGGGTCGTTGGTTTAAACTTGTGAATGCTCGAGTTGTACAAGCACCGGAATATGTGTCGTTGACCCCTCACGATTTCAACTTCATATTCGGGTTAAACACATCTTTCTGCCTCGCTTATGATAATATTCCGGAAATGTCATTTTATGCAATTTGAATCGTTTTCAGATATATTAGATGGGAGAGTCTGTGATGAATACCCTATAAGTATATATTACAATTTTTAGGTAAACTCGATAGAAATGAAAAAAAAAATTGATAAACATCTTCCCTCAAACTTTGATCACATTGTGCCATATGTGACAAAAGTTGTAAAAGGATGGGAAAAACTAGATCAAATACAAAATAATAATGAAAGTAAAAATGAATAAAAATAAGGATAGAATGATGAAATCGTATTGATGATTATGTTGTAGGTTTGATCGACGGTGGCATAGTAATTTGAAATGTTTGATAATTCACCATGCGAAGAATGGTCAGGTTTGCGGAACGGATATGTGGAGTTCCGGTTTGGATCATGTCGGTCAAAATATGAAACCGAAAATAAAGTCAAAATGCTTTCGAAAACAACCCCTAGCCAAATGCAACCAGAATGTACTTCAAAACCTGAAAAAGAGAAAAGAGTTGGATGAGCAATCTAAGATCACCCAGTGAGTTAGATCCTAACTAAACACGCTGGACACTCCCACCCGATAAACCCAAAATAACAAGCAATAACAATCACGTAAAGAAAACAGTCAATCACGTACTGCCATCACGTAATAAGATCCACACCTTACACAAGCATTCTTTACCAACACAAATCATCAACAAATGAAATCGAGAACACTGCGGCACATGCCCTCGATTATACTTGATCTATGCTAGTGCATCTCAAATGCAATCTCAACACCATGGGCCCCTGATGCGAACTCGGTAATCTTCCTACGGAACACCTAGCTGCCTACAGCTATAACCTCCTAGACTCCTAGACTTAGATACACATTCTTACGAATAGGACACCATTCTCTGTCTATCGATATGCAGTGACTCGAACTACCATACAATAGCCAAACCATCAATAATTAAGTTTAATTCTCAAATTTAATTAAATTATCTAACTCCGGTTTAGTTTCGCTATATTGGAGTTAACAAAATTACTAAACATGTAGCCCCAATAATTATTCAAATTCAATTAATTCTTAGATTTAATTCTGTTTTAATTCTTTAGTTTTAATTCCTAATTATTTATTTAACTGCTAGATTGGAGTTAGTAAACTTACTAACCCCTAGACGGTTAACCCCATTTCTATAAGTCTTTTGATTTCTTACTTCTTTTATTTCTAGTTTTAAAATTACTTATCTGTCAAATTGAGGTTAGTAAACTTTAATAACCTCCTAGCCCCAATTTAGTTACTTAATTCTTTAATAACCCATTTAATTAACTCTAGCTTGGTTATATAATATTCTAAGGTTTGTTAAGTTTTTATATATATTTTAATTATATATATATATATATATTCATTTAAATGCTTCTCATATTATTTATATATGAATATATTTTCTCTAAACATGATGTTCTATATGCAATGCAACATTAAACCATCAAGCAATCATGCAACAATCACTACAAGAAAACAATGTTTTTATGACTGCAACCTACGATTATACTTGTAGTCGTAACATTTAACAACTATTTAGGGACAAAACTGAGACTACTTTGTGATTACATATATATGGTCGTATATTGTCGCTAATATACGGCCAAAAATGGTTGTTGCCAATTTAGTCGCTGATTTACGACTGATTAACGGTTATTGCCGAGACCGGAAATATAAGTCGCAATATAGTCGCTAATTTGGCGACTACGTTGCGTCTGCGGTGACGGTCTTATATAAGTCGAAAATTAGTCACTATTTGGGCGAATATTTGCTTCTCCGTTTATAGTAGTAACAAAGTCGTTAATTTGTCGCTATTTGTAGGACTAATATGCGACTCGTTATTTGTGTCGCAAAGTAGTCGAGTATGAGTCATATCATATAGTATGTTTTTGATTTATTAATAATAATAGAAGATAGTTTGGTTATATATGCTAATAATCTTAATTGATTATCAGTGCTAATCTATACTTGCAATATTTAATGTGTACAATCGCTTTTTCTAACTTCTAATAATCATTTAAAACTTGCAATATTTTGAACTAAATTTTAAATAGAATTTAACCTTTAGAATAAAAACCAAACGGTTATCAATCATTACAATGGTTTTAAGAAATTGAAACTTAAAACTACATAAGTTCTTAAGAGTTTAGAATAAGAGTAAAAGGGAATTAGTAACGATCAAGAGCATGTTGCTCATGTGAATACCATTTTATATTATGCTATTTTTGATTTTGCGGATTTGTTTCATACTAAGAAAAACAAAAAACTATTGATTTCACATTATTATCATGGTTCAAATAATAATAAGATAATAAAAAAAATATCATTAGTGGATAAGGTCCAAACATATTAACTAAACCAAGGGTTGTATCTTTTGGTCTTTACATTTTTACTCATAACTTTAGAAACTATAAAGATTCTTGCCCTAGACGATTCATATTATACTATTTACCGAAAAGTAGTTCCTTTCTAGATTTTGTGTGAAACATCAGCGAGAATCAATAATGTCTCTTCAGATTATTCGAAGAGTTTCCCAGATCAACAATGTCCCATCTCTTTCATTTGTTGTCTTTTTATTCTTGTTTTATTAAGCGAATCATTTTTTTTATTTAGGGTATCATGATAGAGGCATATGTTCATGCATCTTTTGTTGACAATTTCTGGTGGTCAACTTGGTTTGAGGGTCGTTGGTTTAAGCTTTAAAGTGCTCAAGTTGTTCTTTCACCACATTATCCTTCCTTGACCCCTGACGACTTCAAGCTGGTTTTCGCGTTAAAGACATATTTTTGTGTGACTTATGATAATATTCCGGAAGGTTATGCTATGGTTTTCACATCAATTCCCGAGTATATTAGATCGGAGAGTATGATTCTTACCCTAAAGGTACAATGAAACTAATATTTGTTGTGCTTAGGATTATAATAATCATGTTATTTGCATGCAATCTCTAATTGATATTTTTCACCATATAGATGTCTTTGGCGTTGTAACCCATGTTGGAAATCTCCAAAATTATTGGGCATAACCAAAGTTTCAGTTTACCATTCGCGACAAAAGTGAGTTAATCTTAGTCCTATATTTTGATGAGTTGTTTTGTTGTTTGTCTCTAATAATAGTTAGCTGTTTTTTTTACTAGCCACCAGAGTCTACAAATTTTATTGATTGGAAAAGATGGTGAATAATTACTAAAAAAAAGTTTTTAAAAGGATGCAGATAAACATGTCTTTGTAATTCTTAGATGCTTCTACATAAGACGAGAATAAAGTAAGAATTGAAATTGAATCGGTAATTAGATGAAAATTATTGTATTGTGTATGAAATGTTTAGATTGATTCGTATATCAATTTCTCCATTGTATTTAATGTTTATGAAGTTTGTTCTTGGTTGTTATAACTTAGGTTATAATTGGCTTAAAGGAATAGAAGAGCAACAATTATCTATGATCAAACTGAGAATCTTGACTTTGTTCGATTCCTTAACATGATGTGTTCAGAAAACTATTTCAACTCATTTAGTTGTTATACTTTTAGATATCTTGTAGTAATACATGAATTTATGTTTTGTAGCTTTCCAAACCTGGTACCTGAGCAATATCCTGAAAAAGATCTTATGTCCCATTTCATCTTCTAAATCATGTATCTGTTTTAGTAGACCCTTTAATCTTTTATTTTTCGGTCGATCCTCTTTATGTTTGTTTTTAAAACCTATATATCGCTAATGTTTACAACATATGTATAGATATTTAAATATCATAGGGAATCTTTGACAATCAATTTGGTAAATGTCTATGATAATATGGATTTGAGTTGAATCTTTAATGTGTAAGTCATAAAATGGAAACAAATACATTTTATAAAACTAAATAACAATTTAACTGAAGTTTAATAACGTGATTTTAGAATAATAAAATGGTTCAATGAATCGTAAACACTTCAACCAAATCTTAATGATTTCAAATTATCATATGATATTTTATTAGGCCATCTATGTAACATCTTAATAATCACTACAAGAAACAACGTTTTTGCGACTACATTTGGCGACTATATTTGTAGTAGTTAAATTTACAACTACAAAGAGACTAATTTACTACTGTATTAAGACTATTAAAATATGGTCATATATTAGTCGCTAATTTACGACCAACAAAGTTAGTCGCCAATTTACGACTAACTAACGACTATTGTCGAGAACGGAGAAATTAGTCACCAAAGAGTCGCTAATTTTGCGACTAAATTAGCGACTCTCTTCGTTGGTCGTAAATTAGCGACTAATATACGACCATATATTGGTAGTCGCAATACATTCGTAAACTAGTATCCGCGTAGTCGCAAAATATACGACTAATTAACGACTATTGTCGAGACCGAAAATTAGTCGCCAAGTAGTCGCTAGTCTCAAACCCTATACCCCAAACCGTATATAATTTTTTTGAAATCTAGTAATAATTTAGTACGTATAATAAATTAAATCTCTAAACTCTAAACAAACCCTAAACACCTAAACTATAAAATCAAAAATCTAAAATAATTCTTATTCTCTAAACCATAACCCTAAACCCTAAACAAACCCCAAAGTATAAACAAAAACAAAAACAAAAACAAAGATTTAACATTTATCAAAAAAATCAAATCACTCACACTCAAACCCTATATCCTAAACACAAACCCTAAAGCTTTAATTTATGTAAAAATATAACTATTATAGTATATCCAAAAATAAAGATTCAACATTTATCAAAGAAATCAAATTTTAACCTTATACTTATACTTACACTTAAACCCTAAATCCTAAACACAAACCCTAAAACTTTAATTATATTAAAATATAACTATTATAATACATCCAAAAATAAAGATTCAACATTTATCAAAGACACATTTTAACCTTATACTTATACTAACACTTAAACTCTAACCCTAAACCCTAAACACAAACCCTAAAACTTTAATTATATAAAAATACAAATACTATAATATCCAAAACAAATATTTAACATTTATCAAAAAAATCGAACATTAACCTTATACTTACACTTAAACGCTAACCCTATACCCTAAACACAAACCCAAAAACTTTAATTTATATAAAAATATAACTATTATAATATGTATCCAAAAACAAAGATTCAACATTTATCAAGAAAATCAAATCTTAACCTTATACTTACATTTAAACTCTAACCATATACTTTAACACAAACCCGAAAACTTTATATTATATAAAAATACAATTACTATAATAAATCCAAAAATCAAGATTCAACATTTATCAAACAGATCAAGCCTTAACCTTATACGTTTCGTGCCAAAACAACCTTATACTTACATTTAAACACTAAACCTTATACCCTAAACACAAATCCTAAAACTTTAAATTATATAAAAATAATATAATATAATATATCCAAAAATCAAAATTCAGCATTTATCAAGGAATCAAATCTTAACCTTATACTGAAACTTAAACTCTAACTTTATACCACAAACTACAAATCCTAAATTCTAAACTTTCAATCTTAAGAGTTTAAATATCTTAATATTAACTGAGAAGTATTTTTGGTCTTATATCCGCTCTCAAAATAGTTGATTACTAAATTGTCATTAATAAAATTAGGTTAATTATTGTGTTAACTTTAATTTATATTGATAATTTTATTATGTTTTTTTAAAATTTTATCATGGAGATATACATAATTTGAATAAAAAATGAGATGATAAATATGAAATTTTTACGAAGATTTTTAAAATTTATTTCAGAGATATACATAATCTTGAATAAAAAAATAGAAAAGTAAGATGAGATGATAAATATTAAAATATTCATGAAGATTTTTAATTTTATTTTAGAGATATACATAACTTTCAATAAAAAAATAAAATGATAAATATGAAAACATTTATAAATATTTATAAATATTAAGAAATATTGTTTTTTGATTTTATATAGTAAATTCGTATTATTTATATAAATTTTGATTTTATATACAAATGATAAAATATTTTAAATAAGATATTTATATATTGATTTTTATACATAAAAGTATATAATTACAATTTATTTTATTACTATTAATTTTATTTATAACAAATTATAAAATATTTTATTAAATATAATAATGTAAATATCTTATTAAATATAATAATATAGGTATGATTAATTATAATCAGTCTCATATTGATTTTTATAATATTATTATTATTGTTAAAATAATTTTATAATTTTTTATTTTTAGAAAATTTATGTTTGATAATATTTGTGCTCGCACATGGTGCGAACGAATCATACTAGTTAATCATTAAAATCAAATTACAATACATAAACCCTAAATTCTTAAATTGAATCCTTAAATTTTAAACTCTTAAAAATTAAAAAATATTTTTATGATATATACACCGATAATTAAACTACTTTATATACACCTACACTTCAGAAAAATTTAGACTCCAAAATTCACTTTGGCTCCAACCAAAATCCCCGATAATTAAACTCTTTTTGCTTGATTTTCGTTCTCCCTCTCTTTCTTGTTTTTCAAAAATCTCGTCTTTGACAAGAAAAAAACAAATCCGAAAGGACGAGGCTAGGCTCCAACTCTGCCCCATTCGGTCTCAATCCTCCGACGCTTCTCTCGGAAATGCATCTCGAGGTCTCAGGCGAGAGATTCTTAAGATCTTTTCCTATGCCAATGGTGAGTGATTTTACAAGAAAATTGTACTTCTTTTACTGTATCAAATGATTCGATTCCGCGTTTTCATATGTGACAGAAACTAAGATCTCCATCTCTTGTCAAGATCTGGAACTGGTGGTTTTTTATGACGACTGCAGCTCCGGTGATGTTCCTCCTGGAATAGCAAAATCGATGGCGACGCTAGATTCTGGCACCACCTGGAATGTCCGATGTACCTCCTCTAACCACCATTTCTCGTCAGCCCAAGGTAAACGACCGCTCCGTCTATTCTATGCATATATCGACCACACCAATCTCGATTCCTGGAGTTTTTGCTCTTTGAACTGAAGGGTTAAAGAGATGAACGGATGAAGAATGAATCTGAAACAAGTGGCTTCAGATCATGATTTCAAGCTCAAGCGATGTCTGAGTATTTCCCAGGTCGTCTCTCTCAGAGATTCCAATCAAGTTGAGGTGATTAAAAAAACAAATCTTTCTGTTTGGGTTTGACTCCTTTATCCAATCTCGCCAATTCATATCGTTTCCTTCGGATCTTTCTATCTCTCAATTGGCTGACTTAGTTCGTTTGTATGTATGTACAGATTAAAGTTTGAATATTTTTACATCATTTTCCTGTTAGAGCTAGTTTTATGCCAATGCATAGAGTTTCCAATTGATTTTTCTGAACTGTTGTTTTGTTGTTGGTGTCTTTGATGCAAAAGGAGACAACTCATCTGTAGTTAAGTCCGCTACATCGCTTGGACTCTTACCCTCCTCTTCTTCCTCCTCTGGTCGCCCTTAGGTACTCTCTTTCTTGGACTGACTCATCTGTTATTTTTGGTGTTTGTGATATTGGGAGATATGTACTTTCTTCACTAAAGAGAATATGCCATTTTATTGTTGTGTTCTCGAGTAGGATGCGTCTATCTTGAAATATTAAGAATGCCGATGAATGTTTTGTTTAATAAGTTTAAAAGTTTTGTTATCAATTGTATAGGCTACGCTGAGGTTGGTGCAGCTGGATAGAGTGGCAGAAAATCTGTCTCACCATGTCATGGAGCACCATTTGAATACTAATATTCACTTTTGGCCAGTGAAGGGGATGGATTTGGTCAGAGAATTGGAAAAAGATTTGAAGATTGCAAATGTCATTTGCAGGGTAAGGGATATCATTTTCTTATCCTTAATTTACAAAAGTAAAACAGTGATTTCATGTTCTATTTTGCCTGTTGCTGGTATGACCTTTGGTTGTGGCCGTTTTTGTGTGTTATTGCTAGAATGGAAGAGGCTTCTTCTATGAGTGAGGGCTTCAAGAGATCTTATTGTACACACTCATTCCAAAAATAAGCAAGCTCTTCTGGTAGGCTTCTCTATTTATTTCAGACATCTAGCATCCACTGAGAGTTTCTTCAATCTGGTTACTTGAAATTTCTCCATGCGTTATAGTTTCCTGCTGATAAGTTTATGCACCAACTGACTCTGGAATATCGCCTATGTGCGAATGGTTAATACTGTTATGACAAGTTCTACATGGAAGTAGTTTCTTAAATACATAAGTACTGTGTACTGTCGGCTGATCAGCAACGGTCCAAGTGTCACATTATTAAAAATATTGTGAAGACTTTTTTCATGCCTTTTCGCTTCTCTGGAAACCTTGTAATTATAACTGCATGAATGTTTAAACAATTTACTCTACTTGCAGGACATGCTTCCTATATTAACCGATCTTCGCCATGCAAGAGTAATGCAGTCAAGTCTTGAAGACCTTGTTGAAGAAGGAGACTATTGCAAGGTATATTTCCTTGGTTTTCTTTTAAGAATTATGGTGATTATAATGCTTTGAAACTAACAAGAACCAGGAAATGTATTCCATATAATGTAGGCATTTCAAGTTCTATCCGAGTATTTGCAGCTGCTCGACAGTCTATCCGAGTTCTCAGCAATTTATGTTTTGTAATTTTGTTTATTTATTTAGGTATTGTAATTTATTTTTTAATAAAAAATCATATCAAACTAATTTTTTTATTTATTTATTGGTACTCGCTAAATAGTCGCCAATATAGTCGTAAATTAGTCATTAAATATTACGACTATTCTACGACTATTCATGTTAGTGGTAAAGATGGTCATAAACTGGCGACCATTTTTACAACTATTCATTTTAGCGACTAAAGATTACCAACTACCAGATTTCGTCGCTATTTAGTCGTAAAATGTCATTTTAGCTACTATTTAGCGACTAAGTGTAGTTGCAAAAACATTGTTTTCTTGTAGTGAATAAAATTATTTAAATTATTAGAAGTTTTATTAGTTATATATCGAGTGCAATATATACCTAAAACATTTTTGTTAAGAATTGATTCTAAAAATCAAATTTATGTTTTAGTATGGTTGTCATATATTTTCATAATATATATTAATTTATTGAATGATGATATGAATGACTTAAAAATAAATAAAAGAATTTATATTCTGCTATTCACGATGAATATGTTTATGTCTCGAGCGACGCATCAAATGTGTGAGAGAGAGAGAGAGAGAGAGAGAGAGAGAGAGAGAGAGAGAGAGAGTAAACGCCCCACATGTCTTTGTAATATCAACAAAGTTGAAATTGTACACAAACTGCTGCCACGTAACAAGTGTCTTTCTTCGAGACTCCCATCAAATCAACACTAATCATGGTTTAATATCCTGGTAAATGAGAGTTATGTGCTTGGTTTATAACTTGCTATGTTTTTCATTAAAGGTTGCTATAATTTGTCGACTTGATTTCCATGGCACCACTACAACTGTTTTGATTAAATTAATCATCCCACTGTCGCTTTGAAAATATAACTAATTTCATTAAGTACTTGTAAACAATACTGTATACAATACTTGAAAAGTCGAGCGTTACATAATCTACTACTTATTACTGTATACAATACTTGAAAAGTCGAGCGTTACATAATCTACTACTTATAACTTTTGTTCGAAAAATCGTTAGGCGCTTGTCGGGCGGTGGGGTTGGCCTAGCGCCTAACGAATAAATCGATGCAATTGCTAATTGCTAAGATTATTGAGTAAAAGTAATTGAAATTAAAAAATTTCAATTCTAAATGAAAATCGGGGATTAAGCGGGGATTACTCGGGATGGAATTTTAGGACTTTTATTAATGTATATCTATAAATATTAGATTAGCATAACATTCACAAGGATGTACGCCGGCTCAGTTGGCAGATGGTCGTTTAATATACTTACGCAACTCGAGTTCGAGTATAAACAGCTATGTTTTTTTCCTTTTATGTTTTTTTCCATTAAGGGTAAAATGGTAAATTTATTGTCTTCTTCTTCCTGCGAATCTCTAATCCTTTTATCGTTTTTCCCAAAATTTTTGCAGATTCACTTTATTTTGTTGTTATTATTACTCTAATATAACAAATTTATCATAACATTTGAGATTTCAAACTAAAAACTTCAAAAAAGAAAGAAAAATACAAGCACCAATTTTTTGGCCGCCGAAGGCCAAATCACGGCGGCTCCGGTCCGACCAGCGACTTTCCGGCGACTAATCGACCCTCCTCGCCGACTTTTAGAACATGGCTTATAACAAACAACATGTATTAATTAAGGATCTTCATAATGGTAAGAGGGCCAAATTCCGAAATTATCTCTCATGATTGTGAAGAAGAATAGTGACTCAAGTGTCCAAAGGTATGTATCGCAAATGTTTGTACCTTTGAAACTATAGCCCCACCAAGCCAACCAATTCTTTATTAAAGCACACGTTCATTTATAAAGCCCGTTTATATCTAAACTTCATCACTTCTCATCGAACACTGCACACCGTCTCTCTGACCTTCCATACCTTTGTCTCAAAGTTATCTTAACACGTATTCGAGTTGCAAATTTACGCTCGATGATGTACCTATGGTTCAAAACTTCTCCACCTCCATAAAAAACCCCCCAAGAACATGGAGTACACATATATCGACTATCTACCGATCTCTTTATCGTAGCCTGTCCTTTAACTAACCGGTCGCTGGAGGTCGATGATCCGTCGACCCAACAATGGTAATATACAAAAATACACATAGATCTGAGGAGAATATCATAAGGGTTTTCGGATTCCAGAAATTTGTTTACGAATTTAGTTATAACCCTAGGTGGGCACCATATAATTTCAGTAATGTTGGAGAAGTATAGATCGACCGACTTATAAAATATGAGCTTTCTTCGCTGTTTTGCAGCGCCCTGCATGTTACCTTCATCCGATCCAAATACCGTATACCTTGGTCATCGTCAATGACCTCAAGAAGGATTTATTTAAGGATATAACTAGGAAGGCAATCCATTACGATTTTGGTAAGAAGAGATGAAAACAGACAAAATAGAATTTTAACAATTAATATTGTAGAGTATTTGAGATAGATATTGTTTCAAAGGCCACCCCTTAGAAGTACATTTATAGAGAGGATCCAACCTTTGGGGTTTCCATAAATTTAAATAGTATTTATGTTAGTGTTATTTATTACTTAATATGCATCTGTTGGCGTGCATCTTCGACTTGAGTAAGTATTTGTACATGATGGATCTATTTCACGAGGTAATGATATATAATGTCGAGTCATTATTTATTGAAGTTCAAGATTTATTACAAAAAGTGTTGTTACTTGTATGGATTGTTGAAAAATAAATTAGATAAATGGCCTTTCAGTTTAATTATCTCGCATGTTTGCAAAAAGTGGTTTAGTCAGTCATAAAATAGCAGCAAAGTAGTTGCAGTGTACTAAAAGATGATGCATTTATGTACTCTTTATGTTTAAAATTTAAAAATTAATTAAAAAACAATATAATATTTATAGTAGTTTAATACAGTCTAACCAACACTAAATAATATTTAGAATACAAAAGATATTCAAGAACCTAAACAGGGCCAAATTCTAAAATTGTTCAAAAGGAGTCTGAAGTAAAATAGTGACTATATGGTCTAAAAGCATCTATCGCACATGTTTGAATCCTTGAAACCAAAGTCCCACCAACCCTTCCAAGTTGTTATCGGAGAACACATGCAGGTATAAAACATGTTGACATCTACACTCACTTCCTTCTCAAAGAACAAAGCAGAAGGCGTTTCTGGCCATACACGCCTATCCCTCCTAGTTATCTTCATACGTATTCTATTGGCAAGTTAACGGTCGATGAAATATACACGGTTCAACACTTCTCCATCTCCATAAAAAACATGCAAGAACATGGAGTACGCATATATTCATGTCTCTCGTCGGCTATATGCCGATCTCTTGATCATTGCCTCTCCTTCAACCATCTGGTCACTGTAGATAAATCAACACATACCTCAGAGGAGAAGAGCTGAACGGTTTCAGATTGTAGACTCCTCTCGACGAAATCTTGTTTACAGTGAGGTAGGAAAACAAAGATATTTAAGTTAGTAAACATAGTATAAATTGATCGACTTGTAGAAATCTTGACTTTGTCCAACATTTTGAAGCGCCTTGCATGTTGTCTTCGCCCTTATAAAATAGCGTAAACCTTGTTCACCGCCAATGACGTCAAGAAGAATTTTTGAAAGAACACCACTTGGAATGTAATCTATCATGAGTTTGGTAATGAAGAGATGGAAGACAAAAATAATTTTGACAAATCAAAATATATATTTTTCAATATTTGATAGTTTGAAGCAACCACTAGAGTTTATTTATGGAGACAATGCAACATTTGGGTTGTCTAGACTGTAGTAATTATGTATATGTCTTATCACTAAGTCCCAACTATCAGTATTCATCATGATCATGGTGTTAATGGCTAAAACTAAGTAATTTTTCTTTTCTGCTTTTGGTTTTAAATTTTTTTTTCTTTGGGATATTTGATATATATCTATTTTGTTAATGGCTTAATCTATATATATTATTTAATAGTTCAACTTAGTCACATATATATATCAACACCATATATATAATTAATATAATAGCATATGCGATTAAAATTTTTGTAGGCTAAAATTTTGGTCTAAAACGACCTTACATGTACTTGTTAAGAAAAAAATAATTACAAGAATGCCATTACTATTTTATTTTCACATCAGCAAAAACGAACTTTATTTACGAAAATGCCACCTTCCCGAAATAATAAATCCGCACGGATTTATGACATTCTTTGTTACAGATTTAATAAATCTGCACGGAGTTATTTTCTTTTGTTGCGGATTTATTGTCTTTGTTGCAGAGTTTTATAATTCTGTAACACGTTAGAAGGTTTTGAAAAATTACTATACTAGCATCATAGTGTTACAGATTTTTAACCGTGTTACAGATTTATGGTCTCATGTTGCAGATTTGTTTCTTTTTCTGCTGACGTGGCACGGATTTATATTAACGTGTTGCAGACTTTTGCAGATTTTCCAGATTTGTTTCCTTAGTTTTGAATAAATCTGGAATTTCATGTTACGGATTTGTGTTACGTGTTACAGATTTATTAAAGTCCGCAACAAAGAAAATTGTTAAAATTAATTACTATTATAGCACTGCTATGTTACAAACTTTCTCTCTTTGTAGCAGATTTATTTTCAATGTTACGGATTTATGTTATGTTAGATATTGATTTTAATGTTACAGATTTATTGAAGATGTGCATAATTCGAATAATTGTTGCCTGATTTTTTCCTGATTTTTAGGAACCGTTTATGGTAATTAAATATTCACTTAAGAAATTTAATATTTGGCAAAAAAAAAAGATAACCAACAAAATAAACTTTTCAATTAATTTCTTATTTAAATAATTTATTTAATATTTTTTTTTGTTTTTTACAAAATAAATATAATAATAAAAATAACCAACGAAATTTGTTTCTATTAATTTCTCATTTAAATGATTTATTTATTATTTTTATATTAAATTCTTGTTTTCAAAATCAAAATAATAAAATATAAGCAACAAAGAATATTTTTTATCAATTGTTTATTTAAATTTTAGATTTATTAAAACATTATGTTGTATTTATTTCTTATTTTTGAAATTTAAAAAAAAACAAAATTAGCCAAAAAAATTAATTTGTGTTAATTTATTATTTAAATGATTTATTTATAAAATATATTTTCTATTTTTTTTGAAAAGAACAAAATTAACCATAAAAATATTTGTATTTTGTATTTAAATAATTTTTTATAAAATTATTTTTATTAGTTTCTTATTATTTATTTTTTAAACGAATGTATATTAATTATTTATTTTTTAAAAACAAATTTATATTAATCGTTTTTTAAACGAATTTATATTAATTATTTATTTTTTAAAAACGAATTTTATATTAATTGTTTATTTTTTTAAAAAGTATATTAATTATTTATTTTACTTTAATGATTATATTTTAGGATAAAATAGTATTTTAAACCATTATAGAATGCTACTCTAGTAAAAAACACACCCTAGTGCTACTGTAGTAATTAACCTTAAAATTTGTGCTAACATGAGTAATTTTCACACATATATATATATATATATATATATATATATATATATATATATATATATATATCACATATCTATTTTAGAAATAGGGGGAGATGACAGTTTTCAAATGGAACAACGCTTATAATTCTCGAAAATATTTTTTTTATTTAAATAATTTTATATAAATTTCTGAAAAATATCTCTGTTAAAAGGTTGTTTAACACAAAGCAAATGGTCATCTTCGTCGTACCAATAAAAAATGAGACATTAAAAAAACTTCTTCTTTCTTTGAAATCTAAAAGGAGATCTCTGTTTTGCATGAGGAATAGACAAAACAAATATGAAGGGTTTATTTGTTCCTCACCCAATCCTAGACAAAAAAATGTTGAAGGCGAGTGTAGTGGGTAATGTCTTTAGACCTAAAGGCATCTATGGCTTAAACCCATACATAATGTCAAACCATGTAAGCTTAGTAGCAGAGTGGTTAACAATGTTATAAGAAAATTCAACGTACATAATACAATCTAACCAATTACTCAAGTTTTTTACCAATTGTGGCCCATAAAAGGGCTCATATGGATTTGTTAACGACCACAATCAGACCGTCTGTCTGCGGATGACAGGTCCTAGAAAATAGCAACTTTGTTTCGAGTTTCCTCCAAAGTGTCCTCTATAATTAACTTAGAACTTCATATCTCGGTCTGAAAAATGGTCTGGGGCAGTCCATGTACTCTCGCCACTTTTCGGAAGAGCTGGTCGGCCGCCTGAGTGGCATCATTCGTCTTTGCACACTGTATGAAATGGGCCATCTTCGAGAATCATTCAACTACCATAAAAAATGGAGTCTTTGTGCCTGATCTTAGGCAAGCCTAACACAAAATCCATAGAAATATTCACCCAAGGCTTGCTAGGAATATGTAATGGCATATAAAAACCATAGGGATGTTACTTGAACTTGGTTCTAAGGCACATGATGCACTTAGAGCATAATAATTTCACGTCAAGTTTCAGGTTTGGCCAAAAGAAATGATCGACCAGGACGCTCACGGTCTTTTTCACGCCAAAGTGTCTCATCAGTCCGTCTCCATGGAATTCAGGAATCAATAGATCTCTCATCGAGCCTGGAGAGATGCACAACCATTTGTCTTGGAACATGAAACCATTGTGCACATAGAACAATCCTTTAGCTCCTTTACATCATTCCTGAAAAATCATACCAAAATAAAAATCAGCCTCAAAATGATCTTTAATATGTTTGCATCCCATGACTTTTGCCGCCATGGTGGTGATCAGGGTGTTAGAATTTAGAGTTTAAGGAGTGTTCTAGAAGAGAGAAGCTCTTAGACCCGATTAGGGTTTCTAGAGCGAGAGAAGAGAGAACCGAGAAGAAGAGAGAATGTAACTTAGGAAATGATTCCTTAAGTGTATATTGATCTTTATAAGTTACAAGACATATATAGAGGAACATCTAGGGTTCTGAACACAAGAAATAATAAAATAAAGAAGAAGAAGACAAGAAGAGTGCAACGACTCCAAGATAGAAAGCGACATGACCTAGAGGAGAGAGAAGCGCCTTTCTGACTTAGGGATCAGTCTCCTTCTCTTCTGCTTTGCTTCAGACAACTTGGTACTATGTTGGGGACATACACAATTCATTTAGGACCGAGATCACATGTTTGAATTAGTCCTAAAGTCCCCAACTTTGCACATGACCTAACCGGCTCTCTTCCTTGTGTAACACTCTTGGATACTTCTTTCTTCTTCAATTCAATACTCCCCCTCAAGCTTAATCATGGAGATGGAGAGTGATCAAGCTTGGAACCGTGGATACTTACCTCATTAAAAACCTTGATATAGAAAACCACTTGGGATAAAAACTATATCAAGGGAAAAAGAGTATAAGATCCACAGCCTAGGGACTTAAGCTTGAGAGAGGTCAATGAGTCCAAGCTTGGGATGAATGAACTCACAAATCTTCAAGCTAGCAGCCTTGGTGAAAATGTCTGCCAACTGATCTGAGCTTCTTGTGTAGCAAGGTAAGATCACACCTTCTTGAACCTTCTGCCTTACCTTATGACAATCCACCTCTATGTGCTTTGTTCTTTCATGAAACACTGAGTTGGAAGCTATGTGTATTTATGCTTGATTATCACAATGCATTGTGATTGGAGTTGGTTGATCAATGCCCAAATCTTGAAGTAATGCCTTCAGACATGTCAACTCATTGGTTAGCTTCCTCATTGCCCTATATTCTGCCTCAACACTTGAACAAGATACCACCTTCTGCTTCTTTGTTTTCCAAGTCACTAGGTTGCCTCCAATGAATGTGCAATAGCCTGAAGTAGACCTCCTATCCTCTTGGTCACCAGCCCAATCAGCATCACAATATCCTACAATTTATGTGCTTTGATTGCATCCCATCCATATCCCTTGGACAGGAGCTCCATTGAGAAACCTTAGAATGCGGTCCACCATATTCCAATGATGCATCATTGGGGCTTGCATATGCTGGCTCACTTGGTTCACTGCAAAACACAAGTCAGGCCTTGTAATAGTAAGATAAATCAGCTTACCAACCATTCTTCTATAGAGAGTGATGTCTTCAAACGGTTCCTTTGCAATCTCCCCCTCTCTTGTGACTTTGTAGCCTTCCTTAAGAGGTGTCTTGGCTGTCTTTCCATTGAGCTTACCTGCTTCACTCAACAAATCAAGAGTGTACTTCCTTTGTGATAAGAAGAGGCCTTGTTTAGACCGGCACACTTCTATCCCTAGGAAGTACTTTAGTTCTCCAAGGTATTTAATATCAAACACTGATTTCAAATGATCTTTACAACCTTGAATTCCTACCTTGTCATTCCCTGAGATGATGATATCATCCACATAAATAAAAATGACAACAATACCTTCTTGGCTTGATTGAGTGAAGAGAGTATGATCAGCTTCTGATCTCCTAAAGCCCCTTTCCATGAGAGTAGTGCTCAGCTTGTGGTACCAAGCTCTAGGAGATTGTTTGAGACCATAGATTGCCTTCTTCAACCGCAACACCTTTCCTTGTGTAACCATGCCTTCAAGACCAGGAGGTGGAGTCATATAAACCTCATCCTCTAGCTCTCCTTGAAAAAATGCATTCTTGACATCCATTTGCCACAAATCCCACTCCAAGTTTGTTGCTAGGGATAGGATAACTCTCACTGTATGAAGCTTAGCTACTGGTGCAAATGTATCTCTATAATCTTCTCCATAGGTTTGTGTAAACCTTCTTGCAACCAGTCTGGCTTTGTTCCTTTCTATCTCTCCATTGCTTTTGTATTTGATAGTGAAGACCCATTTAGAGCTCACTGCTGTTGGTACTGGATTTTCCTCTAGGAAATCCGGCCCATTAACAAATAAGACAAAGGCCCATATCTATGAGCCCGTTCCAGGATCAAAGAAGAAGAGACGAGCCGATTCATTTGTTGGGCCCAAACGAATGACGCTTTGACGAGGCCCAAGCGATGCCGAAGTAAGAGGCGATCGAGCTCGAGCTCGGCAGGAGACGACGTGGAGATAGAGCAACTCGGTCTTTTCCAGTTCAACTGATCCGCGAGAATCACGGGGATCGTTACGAAGGAGAGGCCGAAATATCGGAACAGAGAGTTCAGAGTCGAGACTATTTAAAGAAGAAGTGGCGACTCATTCAAGATATTCCAACCCTAACTTAGAACACTTCGACTAGATAGCTCGATCATCATACTTTGTACTCTCTTTTCGATTGTGTTTGTTCTATCTCGACGATCAATCTCAATAAAGTCTTTGATTCATAGGAAACTATACCATTTCTATATCCTAAAGTCCAAATCCACGAATACAAATTCTTAGTGTGAATCCCGGATCTCACATTTGGCGCCGACTGTGGGAACATCTATAGTTTTTCCTGTCTTAAGAATCAGATCTTAGATCCGATAGATCGAGATGAATCCCGACCAATCTGGCTCTCCCAGCGCCACACCACCGGTTGACCACCCTCAAACGGTCGACAACGTTCCTCAGAACATCACCGGGGTAAGAATCATGGGTCAGACCGATGGCGTGTTGACGAGCTCTGTCTAAGTCTTCACGACCTCGGCACCGGCCGGCTCAGTCGCCCAAACAATCGCGACGAGCCAGACTCCGACAAATGTTTTGTCAGGAACTAACGATCCGAGCAGAAAATGGGTGTGGATGAGAAACAATTCAATTCCCACCCCTGGAAGCGGATCTGGAACAACCAGACCCAATTCGCCACTGCCCTCTGCTCCACAGCGACAAAGCCCGGATGATCTCGCTGAAATCCGTTCGATGTTAAGCCTGTTGGTAAACCGAACGAGAAACAACGAGGCAAGCGCACGGGCCCAAGAGATTGCGAACCGCTCTCTGGCCGCGCAGCTCGATGAACAGGAAAGGCGCATTAACGCCCGTCTTGAAGAGCTCGCTAGCCAAAGCCAGGGGGTAGATCAACACACGATCCACGAACCCCTATAAGTCCCCCACCGTGTACACGCTTGGACTTCTCCCAGGTGGTAACTCCACCGGGAACGTCGGGGAATTTCGCCAGTACGTCGAATAGCGGCTTTCGCCCTATAATGACGCCCATCGCAACTCCAACCCCATTCGGTTCAAATTCAACGATCACAGATCCAACCGGATCGGGAAGTCGACCATTACCCGGGCCACCACCTTTCCCGAGTAGTTCGAATATCCGGCCGAGGTAACTAGGAGGCTTGATAGGCTCAAAGTTTATCCCTATACTAAACTGCAAGTGAACAGCAATGTCAAAGTAGTATATAGGGTTATCGAATCCACAGGGACACTTGGTCTCAATAGATCAGAACAGTAGAGACTAATACTAGAAATAAGCAATGTGATTGAATTAAAAGCGGTGCGAGAAAGTAAATCAGTAGCAGAGATTAACGGTTGTGGAAGCAAGTAATTAAAAGCGTCAAGCCTAGGGTATTCTCAGGAAATCAGACAAGCAGACAGTTCATTCAGCAAGGATCTAATTAAGCACAGTTCTAGAACTCAAAACACAGATATAGAATTAACCAAATTCCTTTGCGATAATTCTCTAAGCCTAAGTGCAGCAAACCAAACTTCCGTTTGCGAGAACTAACAGATTAAACTAGCATTAATTCCAAGTTTGATATGTTCACAATTATCCTAAACCAAACTTCCGTTTGCGCAAAGTTTAATTGCCCAATTTAATTAGTTCAGATTCCTAAACCCCACTTCCGTGACGTATTTAGCAACCTAAGATCTAGATTCTAATTGATCAGGTTAGAACTAGCTTTAAGCACAATTAAATTGAAGAACAAATATAGTTTGAATCCTTAACTGAATTTGAACAAGTCTAGCAAGTCATGAAATCCTATGTGAGAAACCCTAAACCTAACTAGGAATCTACTCAGACATAGATAATGAAAACATAATCATAGAATGAATAAATTGCATAAAAGAATAAGAGTAAAAGGGGTTCGAAATCTTCTCCAAATACAGATGAAGTAATAGGTTCAGATCAGCCCCAAAAGCTCTAAAAATCCTCTGCTCTTAATTATCAAAGTGTATCTCATAAAAACAACTAAAACTTGATTATATAGGTATAATCTCGGCCAAGGGCTTCTTTGTAAATATCAGAAACTTCTGGATCAAAGTGCAATAACTTGATTCTTCTAAACCGCCGAGTTTTGGCCCATCTCGCTGGTGCATCGATCGATGCTAGAGTGCAACGATCGACACCTTCCTATGTTTCGGACAGTGAACTCTATCTCTCGGCCAAACACTCCAAAAATCTCCAAAATGCTCCATTATCTCCAATTCAGCTCCAAACCTGATTATACCTGTAAAAGACTCTAAAAGAACACAAAAGACACTAAAAACACAACTATATCATGGCATAAAACCGGTAAAAACCATGATATATCAAGGCTCTGCTTTCGCCTCGAGCTCAGGACCCGTTAACGGGTCAAATATGGTACAGTTCCGAACGCCGCAGGTCGACCAGACGGGATCGTTTCCAGCAATCGATCTCCTCGACCCCGTTTTCCCTGGACAAATGTCCAATCAAGCACAAGCCCAGTTCGCGCCTACGACAGGCGACAACCACGAGATGCTTAGACAGTATATTGAACAAGCTAAGGCTCAGTTCGTCAGTCTGAGCTCCAAAGTTCACATGGCAACAAGCGCGGTGCCCTACATCGATCGAGTGATCGAAGAAACGTGACAAACGCCGTTCACAGACCGGATCGCCTTCGCAAGAATCCGAGAAATCAAGAAAACTAAATTTCCGGAATTCTCTGGGAAGTCGGACCCCAAAGCCCATATCAGGGCATTCCGACTAGCAATGGCAAGGGTATACCTTACCGACGAGGAGAGAGAGCCGGCTTTCTGCAGGCTCTTCGCCGAAAACCTATCGGTGTCCGCCCTAGAATGGTTTGCCGGACTGGAAGAAAGGTCCATCGACAACTTCACCCAGTTCATGACGGCTTTCCTCAAACAATAATCCGTCTTTATCGAGGAAAAGACTACTGAGGCAGCTCTATTTGGCGTCTCCCAAAAACCCGACGAATCGCTTCGCTCGTACATCGACCGATTTAAGGAAATAAAATCCAAAATCGCAAATCCACGAGACGAAGTAGCTATAGAAGCACTGCGACGTGGACTATGGTATTCAACCAGATTCCGCGAGGAAATAACAGTCCGCGAACCTCAAACACTCGATGACGCCCTTCATCGCGCATCGGCCTTCGCTCGCCTCGAGGACGAAACCACGACCCTCAGAGAAAAGCACCGAAAAGAAAAGAACCCTTCGGGCTCGCAGAACTCGAACTCGAAAAAGGATTCCCGTAAATAAGGGAACGTCAATGCGGTCGAGAGTCCGAAGAGCTCGAAGAAATTCGAGTTCGACAAGGAAAAATTCTGTGAATTTCACAACAAAAGAGGACACTCGACTGAAGATTGCTATACTCGAGCTAAAGCCGAGGCTAAAAAGCGAGAGTCCGAAAGCAAACAAGACTCCGAAGTCGAGGAGGAAACTCCATCCGACAAAAAAGAAAGTAAACAGACCAAAGAGTTGAACACCAAGAGGCCTTCTCAAAATAAACGAGAACGGACGAAGGAGCTGGAATCTCCCGAAACACTTCCTCAGTGGTCGCGGAAGCGAGTTGAGTTTATTATCGGCGAGCTCAGCCTGAGCGGCACCCCGGAAGGTTCGGCGTTATCCCCACCTTCGGCTCCCGTTAAGAGTTTACGCTCACGAATCAATCTCCCTCGTCTCTGCGGGGGGGGGGGGGGTGTACGGGCTGTACCCCCTAAACGAATCGACTTCATCTTCGGTGGCTACAAGCTTTTCCGAGACTCGGTCAATTCAATCAAATCTCTTCAAAGAAGAGTCGAAACTGACAAAGGGGGGAAAAATTCCAATGATAGGTCCAGAACACGAGATCACTTTCCACGAGAGCGAGACAAGCAATCTCGACAAACCACACGACGACGCTCTCCTCGTTTGTCTAGTAGTGGGAGATGTCGAACTCTCAAGGATAATAATCGACACAGGAAGTTCGGTAGATGTCCTCTTTTACGATGCGTTCAAAAAGATGGACTTCAATGACTCCGAGATCGTGGAAGAAAAGACACCACTAGTTGGGTTCGCTGGCGAAACAAAGTACTCGATGGGCTCTGTCTTCGCCCCAGTGATAGCTGGAGGAGTCCGAAGAATGACAGAGTTCGTCATAGTGGATCGTCCAGCTCCCTATAACGCTATTCTAGGTCGACCATGGATATACGACATGAAAGCGGTACCATCGACCTACCATCAATGCGTAAAATTCCCAACTCCTAAAGGGGTAAAAACCGTGTACGGAAGTCAAAAGATTTCCCGCCATTGCTACATGAATGGATACAAACAAATTGAAAAATCCCCTGCGTAGCAATTACAGAAAGAGGACGAGCTCGCCACCATGCAGACTAAAAGGTCGAATGACCCGAGTCAAATAGGACCCCCAAAGGACCTCGCGACCCAAGTTTGCATAGACGATGCTCATCCCGAAAGACTCGTTGGCATTGGAATCGACCTATCAGAGCCAGTAAAAAACGAACTGGTCTCTTTCCTTAAACAAAACGTCGACTCCTTTTCCTGGTCTTCAGCAGACATGAGAGGGATCAACATCGACGTTACCAGCCACGAGCTGAATGTCGACCCAACCTACAAACCGGTAAGACAGAAACGTCAAAAACTAGGTCCGGAACGAGCTCAAGCCGTCAATGACGAGGTCGATCGATTATTAAAAATCGGATCGATCAGAGAGGTCAAATACCCCGACTGGCTTGCGAACCCTGTAGTGGTTAAGAAGAAGAACGGGAAGTGGAGAGTCTGTGTAGATTTCACGGATCTCAACAAAGCATGTCCGAAGGACAGCTTCCCACTCCGACACATCGACCGGCTGGTCGAAGCCACCACCGGACACCAGCTACTATCCTTCATGGACGCTTTCTCGGGGTACAATCAAATATTAATGAAACCCAAGGACCAAGAAAAGACTTCGTTCATAACTTATCGAGGCACGTACTGCTACAAAGTGATGCCCTTCGGACTAAAAAACGCAGGAGCGACTTACCAACGCCTCGTCAACAAGATGTTTTCAGGACTCCTAGGCAAAACTATGGAAGTCTACATCGACGATATGCTGGTCAAATCTTCCAGGTATGAGGATCACATCCCACAACTAAAAGAATGTTTTATCATTCTCAATAAATACGGGATGAAACTCAACCCAGCAAAGTGTACCTTCGGGGTCCCCTCAGGAGAATTCCTAGGTTACTTAGTAACCGAAAGAGGGATCGAAGCGAACCCCAAACAGATCGCAACATTCATAGAGATGAAACCTCCCAGAACAACGCGAGAAGTCCAGCTCCTGACTGGCAAAATAGCTGCTCTGAACCGTTTTATCTCGAGGTCGACTGATAAATGTCTGCCCTTCTATCACTTGCTCAAAGCGAACAAAAAGTTCCTCTGGGACGAAAAGTGCGAAGAAGCGTTTACTCAGCTCAAAGCTTACTTAAGCGAACCACCCATACTGGCGAAACCAGTAGAAGGGGAACCCCTCTAACTCTACCTAGCTGTCTCGACGACATCGGTAAGTGGAGTCCTGGTTCGCGAAGAACAGAACGAACAACGGCCGGTGTATTACATCAGTAAGACCTTAATCGACGCTGAAATCAGATACCCCGCCATGGAAAAACTCGCCCTAGCGCTAGTGACATCAGCTCGGAAACTCCGACCATACTTTCAATCGCACTCGATCATAGTAATGACCTCTCAGCCACTGAGAACCATCCTCCACAGTCCAAGCCAGTCCGGTCGACTGGTCAAATGGGCTATCGAACTTAGCGAGTATGACATAGAATATAAAGCTCCGACGTGCCTAAAAGCACAAGTACTTGCAGATTTTATAATCGAGCTCCCACCGACCGTCGAACTTGACCCGACCTCCGCCAAAAAATGGAAACTCTACGTTGACGGAGCTTCCTCAAGGCAAGGATCTGGAGTCGGAGTAAAACTGGTCTCCCCTACCGGTGAAGTATTGGAACAGTCTTTCAGACTGGGCTTCGCCGCATCAAATAACGAAGCAGAATATGAAGCGTTAATAGCCGGGCTCAGACTAGCAATATCAATAGTAGCCCGAGAAGTAGACGCGTTCAGCGACTCCCAATTGGTCACGAGCCAATATCACGGCGACTACGAGGCCAAGGACGAGCGCATGGAAGCATACCTACAAGTAGTCCATACGCTTGCAAAACAAATCAAATTATTTGATCTAACACGGATCCCACGGGGGGAAAACACCGCAGCCGATGCCCTAGCCTCATTAGCATCGACATCAGATCCTAACCTTAAAAGGATCATACCGGTCGAGGGGATCGAAAAACCAAGCATCGACGTAGCCGTAAAGTCTCTGTCCTTGAAAGAGGACGAGCCTGCCATAAAGGACGACGTCGAGCACAAAAAATGTCTCGGCAACACCAGTCGCGACATCATCGAAATTGATGATGATCCTGATCCGAGAAATGCCGTGTACGTCGCGAACATCCCCGACGGACCAATCCAAGCCGCATCCACCAGTCAAGGACCCGAGCCTGACAATGACGAAGATTGGAGAACTCCGATCATTCGATACATTACAAATGGGAGGCACGGAAACTCAAGGTACAAAGTGCAAGGTACTGCGTCACACAAGGAGAGCTCTTTAAAAGGAGTCTCTCCGGACCTTACCTCAAATGCCTCGAAAAAGGCAAGCCCTAGCCGTGATCACGCAGGCCCACGACGGATCCTGCGGAAGCCATTCCGGAAGACGAGCCCTGGCCGTACGAATCAAAAGGCAAGGCTATTTCTGGCCAACAATGGCCACCGAATGCGAGTCCTTCTCCAACAAATGCGACAAGTGCCAAAAGCACGCCCCGATTATCCACCAAGCATAGGAGAAACTCTCCTCTATCTCATTGCCATACCCATTCATGCGATGGGGAATGGACATCGTGGGGCCCCTAGTCGCATCCGGCAAAAAGAAAGCCACACACTTATTGGTAATGACAGACTACTTCACCAATTGGATTGAAGCAGAGTCGTACCAAAAGTTCAAAGACGTTCACGTTAAGGAGTTCGTCTGGCGAAACATCGTTTGCCGACACGGACTACCCCACGAGATTGTCACTGATAACGGTTCCCAGTTCATATCAAACGCCTTCAAGGAGTTCTGCAGAACGTGGAACATAAAGCTGACTTACTCAACGCCACGCTATCCCCAAGGGAATGGGCTAGCGGAAGCGGCTAACAAGGCAATCATGAATAGCCTCAAGAAAAGACTCAATGAGTGCAAAACGAGCTGGAGCGACGAGCTCCCAGCCGTACTCTGGGCCTACCAAACTACCCCCGCAAATCCACCGGCGAGACTCCCTTCTCGCTGGCTTACGGGATCGAGGCGGTAGTACCAGCCAAAATCCTCGTGTCAAGCATCCGCAAAGAAGAATTCCCACGACAAGAGGAACTCAATAACAAGATGATAAATGACGAGCTCGATCTCGTCGACGAAAGGAGGAACCTCGCACTAGCTCGAATCCAGAACTACCAACAAGCCGCAGCTCATTACTACGATTCCAAGATCAAAACTCGAAGGTTTCAAGTAGGAGAGCTTGTCTTACGGAAAGTATTCGACCATAAAAAGGAAGAAAACGCTGGGAAGTTAGGAGCAAAGTGGGAAGGTCCTTACCAGGTAATCGACGTTGTAAAGGACGGGGTCTACCGACTCAAGTCGGTGGAAACCCAGAAACCTGAACTACGACCTTGGAACATCATCAACCTCAAAAAGTACTTCCACTAGGAGTACGAAAACATAATCAAACTACGAAATAGATTGATCCCCAAACACAAAGCTCTTACCGAGCTCAACAACTTCTGACGAAGTCATACTAGCTTGTCTTTTTGAAATCAAAATAAGTCTCTCAGTCTAATGCCTCTTTCTGTCGTAAAAGTTAGAGTCATTGTGAAATACCTCACCATAACATTCTCAAAAAGCGATATGAAATTATCTCTTCAAAAATCAAGTGATATGAAATTATCTCTCCAAGAAATAAAGCGATATGAAATTATCCCTCCACAAACAAGCGATATGAAATTATCCCTTCCGAGAGACCTCGAACGGCCTCCCCCAAAACCAAGTGATATGAAATTATCCCTTCAAACAAAGCGACCTAAAATGGTTCTTCCAAATCGAACGAGCTGAAATGATCGTCCCAAAACAAGCGACCCAAAACGGTCCTCCCGATTCGAACGAACTGAAATGATCGTCCCAAAGAAAGAGATCCAGAGCGATCCTTTCAAAACCTATAATTCTTCTAAATCTTATACGGATTAAAAGAATTGGGGGGCTACCCCCTCCCTCCAAGCAAAAGACAACGAAGTCGAGACAGTTATTCAAGCAAACAACCTTTGTAAGTCTACTTCGATTCGTCCTTATATTCAGCAATTCTTTGAAAGCATCCGGCGTTAAGCTCGGATCTTACACTACGAAAGAGTGGTACCTCGCGTACAATTGACTTAAAAGTTCGTAAAGAACTCCCCAAGGCAATTCAAGGCAAGTTATTTGTCGTCCCCTCCGAAGAGGTTCAAGTTGCCATAACGGCCAAACTCTATGCCGAAGTGTCGAATCAGTAAAGTCTATGCTAAGGCATGAAAGATTCGAAAGCAATTCATAAAAAAAAAAGAGAGGACACGATGTCCTTAATTTCGAACAAAAGCCCACTAAGGGCAACACCAAAAACAAAAAAAAGCCCCTTGGGCAAGCCCTCTAGGGCAGCAACGAATAAAAAGAGGACTAGAACTGCTTGGAAGGAGAGGAAGATTCGTCTTGATCCTCCATCCGATCATCAGTCGCCCTGTCCTCCTCAAGTCAACCCTCGACCTCATCGCTAACTCGCGAGCTAACTCCGGTCGGAAGGTTCGATCCATACTGATCAAGACGAGCGGCCGCCTGGTTTAGAGGGCGCGCCAAGATCACGGAATCGTCCGACATCACCAGCAAATTAAGCTTGCTGATACTGAAGTCCGACACCGCCGCGGCATTCATCTCCTTCGTGGCCAATCTATTCTTCTCGGCTAAGTCCATCACCTCCTTGGTCAGATCCAGTTCGCCGAAAGCGAACTCGGCGATAAGCGCGATATTGGCCAAAGCCTCCTGAAGCCTCATTTCGCCGCTCACGGCAACTTTCCTTTGGCTCTCCTTCGCCGCGATTCCCTCGAGAATCTTGAGGCATTCACCGTTCAGCCCCTTCCTCGCCTCATGGGCCGCCACCTTGACGTCAAACTCTCGGTCGGCGAGAGCCTTGTCCAGATCGCCCTGACATTGCGCAGCCCGCACATCCGCAACCCGACCTGCCTCAATGGCGGTTCGACTCGCCTCCTCCGCGACCGAAACCTGAGCCAAGGCACCCTGCAACTGCGCATCCAGGTCGCCCGCCTTCTTCCGTAGCTCCTCCTCTCGAGCCAAGGCCCCCTGCAACTGCGCTCTCAGGTCGCTAACCGTCTTCTCAACGGTATCGAGCTCACTCGCCTGCGGTATCTCCCGCAGCTCTCGCTCTGCCCTAGCCGCAAACCTGTTCGCAGCCTCCAAGGCCTACGAGAAAAACGAGAATTATGCATAAAACTTATCAAAAGCGAAGGAAGGAAATCGTTACCTTCCCAGAAGCCGCCATCATCTCGGTATAAGTTTCACCGAGAGCCATATCCCCGACAGCCGGGAGCTGAACACCTGCGGGCTTAAAATGCCTCAACAGATAGGCCACACCCTTCGGGTCATCCACAATCAGACATTCCTTCTGGTGCCTGAAGCACCAGTTGAAAGACCCGGAAGACCCGGAAGAAGCAGGTCTCGCCTTAGGTTCGATCTCCTCGAGCTCACCTCCATGTCAGTTCTTTGACGCTTCGCCTCCGGAGGAGGAGGACCGCCCCGGTCCGACCGTTTGATCCCCTCGAACCATTCGATCGGGAGTTGCGCAAAGCAGGCTCTCCAGACGGGATCTGAACTGGTTCCTGACCGGCCGAAAGAGGAGGTAAATCCTCCACCCCCACGTTTGCCTCTCCGGACCCTGCGACCTCGGGGAGAGAAACCTGAACAGGGTTAGGAGGAGGGATCGAAGGAGGAGGAGGAGGCCCCTCGCCCATGGCAAAAAGAAGGGCGTTGCTCAAGTCGCCGGCCTTCATTTTCTTCGCCAGATCAATGGGATCCTTCCCGTTCCGACGACTGCTAGATCTTCGCGACATCTTTCCAAGAGAAAGGGTGCTTGCGGTAGAACTGTGGTCCGAAACAGATCGGTCTGCAAACAAAACAGACTCGAGTCAGCCCGGCAAACGAAAAGGCATATGGAGAAAAAATCCTTGTACGGACTAGCCAAAATACTTACTCTCTCCAGCCCTCTCGATAATTTGAAGCGGAGCCTGAACGATTCGAGTCGAAGTGGGCCGAGAAGGGAAGCGTGATCCGTCTCGCGAAAGACGAGGTTGGTATAAAGAAGGTTGTCGGGCCGCAGGACATAAGGCAGCTCGAATTCGCTGGTCCGTAAAGTTAGACCAGCGGATATCTCCTCTCCGAAGGCGAGCTATCAAACTCGATGTATTTGGGTTCAAAGGTAATGACTCAGGAGCCTCTGCAAAGAAAACAAAAAGGTTATTAGCAAACAGCTCGATGTCAATGAAGGACACCGTAGCAACCAGAGAAACTAGTAAACCCTATAAGCTAACCAACGCTAGCTGCCCATCTTGTCGGGATAACCGAATAATCAAAATCTTCGACCGAGTGATAATTGATCCTGAAGTAAAAGTATTTACTCTTCCACACATCCCTCGTCGGGATCTCATCAAGGATCTTCCCATGGCGAGGAGAGAGGTAGTAGGTCCCGGGAAAATGAGTGTTATGTTTTACCGAACAAACCCTCATCAACTCCTCGACCCCGAAGTCGACGCCCTCCTCGACGGCTCTGACCCCGAGCCCGATGACATACCGAACGAAATTCGGAGTCATCTGGTGAAAGGCCAGCTGGAGCTGAGCCAAAACCCATGAGATAATGCGAGGGATTGGAAAAAACAATCCGCATTTATCGAAATAGGTATAAGAAGCACAGCAATGACCCTCGACGACAGTTTCTGGGGACATTTCCGGTGATGGGATAAGTATCTCCACCTCCGGCGGAATCCGGCACTTCGCCCGCAACTTTCGTATTTGGTTGACAGTCAGACTGGACGGTGGATGAGGACCAACCGGTCCCGCCGCCACAGTTGAACTTGCCCTGGCCGTACTCTTTCGAACCATGATAGTTCGGTGTATCGGAAATTTCTTTTGAGAAAAGAAGAAAGACGAAATATCTAGAGGAGAAAGTCTCGGAGTAACGGCAAAAGGAATAAGAACAAGAGGCAAACATAAAAAAGGGGATATAATGAGGGAGAAGAAGTTACCTTGACGATTTGTAGTGCGAGCAGTAATGGGAATCGTGCTAGGTAACTTCCCCTTTTAAACTATCTCGTGCTCGAGATCCGTGGGATCTTTCGCATCCCACAATCCCAACCGCTCAATTCGAAATTTGTAAATAATTATGAAAAGATTGAGACAGTTAGGATCCTTCAGTTCCCTGCGATCTCGACCGTCGATACAAGATCTAAAGGCAGGAGCGAATGATTAACGATTGAGTCACGTCCGCCGTGGTAACGGACGCGCCACGAACAGGCTGATCCAACCCACGCGCCCAATCTTGGCCACCCGATTAAAACAAGATCTGCGGACGAGGCGAAAACAATCATTAGGGCTTCCTTAATGCCTAGAGCACGCGCGCGTCTTCCCGAAAACGTCCACCGCCCATTAACCTCGACTTATCGAAATCAATGGGCTGAGGGGCTATTGTTGGTACTGGATTTCCCTCTAGGAAATCCGGCCCATTAACAAATAAGACAAAGGCCCATATCTATGAGCCCGTTCCAGGATCAAAGACGAAGAGACGAGCCGATTCATTTGTTGGTCCCAAACAAATGACGCTTTGACGAGGCCCAAGCGATGCCGAAGTAAGAGGCGATCGAGCTCGAGCTCGGCAGGAGACGACGTGGAGATAGAGCAACTCGGTCTTTTCCAGTTCAACTGATCCGCGAGAATCACGGGGATCGTTACGAAGGAGAGGCCGAAATATCGGAACAGAGAGTTCAGAGTCGAGACTATTTAAAGAAGAAGTGGCGACTCATTCAAGATATTCCAACCCTAACTTAGAACAATTCGACTAGATAGCTCGATCATCATACTTTGTACTCTCTTTTCGATTGTGTTTGTTCTATCTCGACGATCAATCTCAATAAAGTCTTTGATTCATAGGAAACTATACCATTTCTATATCCTAAAGTCCAAATCCACGAATACAAATTCTTAGTGTGAATCCCGGATCTCACAACTGCCCTCTTCTTTCTTGGCAAATTTGTCTCATACCAAGTGTTGTTGTTTTCCATTGCCTTGATCTCATCTCCTACTGCATCTGTCCACTTCTTATGCTCCTTATCTTCTTCATAGGTTTTAGGAACTCATTCAGCATCAAGAGCACCAATGAAGACCTTGTGTTTAGTAGGGAAATGAGCAAGTGTGCAAACCGCTTGTCTTGGATGAGCTACTGCCTGACTATTGTAGTATACTCTTGTGTTTCTCCATTCAGATGGATCCTTTCTCTCTCTAGTACTTCTCCTTAGTACTTGCACCGGCTGATCAGTTTGTACTTCAGAATGTACCTCCTCGTGTTGTTGCTCCATTTCAGGTTGTTCTTGTTCCATTTGGTGATCAACTAGCTCTTCTTCTTCACCTTGATCATGAGTGGCAGAATCATCATGTTGTGATCAGTTTGTGATTCTCCATTGTCCCCTTCATGATCAAGGTGAGTAGTGTAATGGCCCTGGCTCTGCCCATTTGAGAATGTCTTAAAAAATGAATTAATTTGGCTACCTATATCACCAAGTGCACTTACCTTTTCCGGTCACTTGCCTGAAAGAACTCCAGAGTTAAGCGTGCTTGGGCTGGAGTAGTCCCAGGATGGGTGACCTTCCGGGAAGTGACTCGTGGTAGCATGTGTGTGAGGACAAAACACATGGAAAAAGGTCATGGGGTGATTGTAGGGACAGTAAAATTACTCGGTCGGGCCTACAAAAAATAACACACCGACCGTCGGACAGGGGTGGGGCCCAAGAGCCCGGGAGAGGGATGGGTGACTCACCGGTAGGGGCGGACGGGGCGTTACAAGTGGCATCAGAGCTCAGGAAAGTCAAACCGATTCTGTCTCGGGAGACAATCCTGAGGTTTGAGGGTTATGGTTGCTGCGGAATTCGGGGACGAATTCCCGTTAAGTGGGGGAGAATTGTAATGGCACTGGCTCTGCCCAATTGAGAAAGTCTTAAATGAATTAATTTGGCTACCTATATCACCATGTGCACTTACCTTTTCCGGTCACTTGCCTGAAAGAACTCCAGAGTTAAGCGTGCTTGGGCTGGAGTAGTCCCAGGATGGGTGACCTTCCGGGAAGTGACTCGTGGTAGCATGTGTGTGAGGACAAAACACATGAGAAAAGGTCATGGGGTGATTGTAGGGTCAGTAAAATTACTCGGTCGGGCCTACCAAAAATAACGCACCGACCGTCGGATAGGGGTGGGGCCCACGAGCCCGGGAGAGGGATGGGTGACTCACCGGTAGGGGCGGACGGGGCGTTACAAGTAGACTCATCAACAATGATGGTTTCCACAGCCGGTTGGTTCTCCTTGGTCTCCTCCTCCTTCTTTGGCTGAGTGATTCCAAGACTCAATAGGATGATCCTTAAGTTGTTGGCACAGTCAGAAGGGTTGTTGGGAAGATCCTTAAGGTTATCCCAACTCTTCTCCTCATAGAAACCCTTTGACTCCACAAATCTGACATATCTAGAGACTAATACCCTTCTTGTTTCAGGTACATAGCACTCGTATCCTTTTTGATTAGTAGAATACCCAATGAACATTGCCTTGACACTCTTTGCATCAAGCTTATCTCTTTGCTCTCCTGGTTTTAAAAAAAAGCACAAACATCCAAACACACGTAAGTGATGAATTGAAGGTTTGGTTTTGTTCAATACCTGATATGGTGAAGCGTCTTGAAGAACTTTGGTGGGTGTTCTATTGATTACATAGCAAGCAGACGTCACAGTATCACTCCAAAACCTCTTGGGAACATTTGTATGGAACATGATTGATCTGGCCACCTCCATCAAGTGTCTATTCTTTCTCTCAGCCACACCATTCTGTTGTGGAGTGTATGGACAGCTTGTTTGGTGAATGATCTCATGTTTTGTAAGGTGTTGTTTGAATGCATTGCTTGTGTATTCCCCACCATTATCTGATCTAAAAAATTTAATATTGGCATTGAAATTGTTAGATACATAGTTCTGAAAGTTTGTGAATGCTTCTAAAATCCTATCTTTAGTTTGAATCAATGTTAACCAAGTATACTTGGATTTCTCATCTATGAATGTCACAAAATACTTATGATTCTCTCTAGAAACACATGGAGCAGTCCAAACATCAGAGTGAACAAGATCAAAATAGTTTGCATAAGCGGTTTTAGAACTAGGAAAGACTGATTTGCAATGTTTACCAAGGATACAAGCTTCACAATCATCATTCTTAAAGGAAACATAAGGTAACATTAAACCTAAGGCACGAGAGTGAGGGTGACGAAGTCTAGCATGCCAAACATAATCATTAACTAGAGTAGAACTAAAAACAGAAGCAGATAATTCAGATGCAAGGTTGGTGTCTTCAAGCATGTATAACTCATCCTTTGTCACACCCTTTCCAAGCAACTTACTTGTCTTAATATCCTGAAAAACCACATCATTAGGACTGAAGATAACATTGCAATTAAGACCAGTAGCTACCCTTTTAACACGTAGCAAGTTGGATGTGAAACTAGGCATGTAGAAAGCTTTTGATTCTCTATCAAACAACTTAACATTTCCTATCCCTTTAATTGGAATCCTTTCACCATTAGCAATCACTACATTACTTAAGGCAGGTTTAATATTTTTAATCAAGTGTGGATCACTAATCATGTGATATGAAGCCCCTGAATCTACTATCAATGGTTTATGATTGATTAAAGCATGAAAGGAACTACCAAAAACATTACCAGAGTTCTCCTTGATGGCTTTGATGAGAGCATCAAGGTCTGACCTTCTCACCAACTCATTTTGAGGCGCCACCATAGGAGCAGGAGCAAAAGCTGGTACCATATCTCTACACTCATTGCTAGGCCGAGTTGAAGTTGAACCATGTTCAGTAGCTCAGCATTGGTGAAGTGAGCCCTTTGATCCTTGAACTTGTTGGTGAAGGCCGGTTTGAGATGGGGATGAAGAAACCAGCATTTGTCTTTGAAATGCCCCTTCTGTTGGATCGTTTAGTGTCTCCTGATTCAATTCTCAGATTGATTCATCCTACTAAACATGCAGATCTAGGTTCTCTTGATTAGAAACATAATAGATCTCACCTGTTACCTTGTTTATGCAGCGGAATGGGAGGTAAGGGTCAGAGATCAGCAGAACCACCGAGAGATGGATCCTCCAAAGGCTCACACACGCACACCGGGAAATTGGCTGCTAGACCAGCTGAGAGAGGAGGCGCAGAGAGAGAGAGTTGGCGGCGCAAATGTGTTGAGAAAAAGAGAGCTAGGTCTGATTTTATTCATTAAAATCCCTTCTAGTTCTCATGGGCTTTTGGGCCCAATTCTCAGTTCTGATTAAATTCCTTGGATTTAATCAGGCCCTTTAGTCTCTCCAAGTACCGTAAATGCCTAGCACTTTTACCGTACTTCTGCTAAACCGTTCCTTCGTATTTTCCCGTTAGCTTAGGCGTGTGACCCATATGGGATCATATAATAAAGGCAATAAGTCCAAAACTTATAGATCATGAGCGGACTCTAGCAAGCCATCATGACCCCCAGTATTATATGACTTATGTCTGATCATTGACATACTCTTACTTTCTAGAGACAGTACCGAGATTACTGGACACAATTCCAACAATCTCCCACTTGTACTGGAATCTCTGTATTCATAATCCTTTTGTCTCAATATCTCGATTAGTCATAAGGCAAGATGAGTGTCATCCTTATTAAGGCTAATCATGTTCATCGGACTCTGATTTGATACTGACAATCCAAACGACTCGGGACAGTCCGTTTGAGCATGGCCATGCATTTTCCAGTATTCAAATCTCCGATTGGCCTAGAGATATTCACTCCATTTATATTGGAGGGACAAATCCCGTCTTGTTCCATCACTGTAAACTACTCATTTCATAATGTACCCAAACAAGGTCCTTATAACTATCGCAGAACGACAGCGTTAGACAATGATCAAAATGCATCAGTCCATGTGCGGTCACATGCATGCGAACTCAGGTCTAAGGACTATACTCTATAGTCGTAGTAAGAATCTCTTATGACACAGATATAAATATCCTGAAGAGTTCTTATAATCGGGTCTTGTCCGGTCGTATGTACCCTACATACACCTATGTACTGACTTTGATGCCGTGCATCTATGACACACTGAGACTTTGTCATAAGTCACATACCAATCTAGTCTCACGCGGTTGTTGGTGTTCCAATTTCAACAACCTTCGACTAGGGACATGATGATATAAGCCATCTATCAAATATAGGGTCTCATGATCAAGCTAAATGACTTTGATAACTCAAGATCAAGTCACTTACTTCGATGACCTATAAAATGGTTCATATCACTTTGGAACGATTATTTCATCACAGTTAAAATAATCTTGAAATAATAATTTCATTAAACATAAAATGTTTTACAAGAACATATCAAATAACTAAATAAAGCCCTCAAACTCCCACTCAAATTTAGATTACATTTCAATGTTTCTAATGCCTACAGCTTCAGTCAGGAACTCGAGCTTAGGTCTTGGGAGTGGCTTTGTCAATGGATCAGCGACGTTATCATCTGTCTGAACTCGGCTGATCTTGACTTCCTTTCTATTAATGATGTCACGTATCAAGTGAAATCTTCTTAGAACATGCTTGGATTTCTGGTGTGATCTTGGTTCCTTTGCCTGAGCAATAGCACCATTGTTATCACAAAACAGTGCCAGAGGCTCAGCCGCATTTGGTATCACACCTAGTTCAATAATGAACTTTCGTATCCAAACAGCTTCCTTCGCAGCTTCTGAAGCGGCGATATATTCAGCTTCTGTAGTGGAATCAGCAACGGTGTCTTGCTTGGAGCTTCTCCAACTGATTGCACCGCCATTCAGACAAAAGATATAACCGGACTGTGACCGGAAATCATCTTGGTCTGTCTGGAAACTTGCGTCCGTGAATCCACTGACTTTAAGCACATCACTTCCACCGTATACCAAGAACTTGTCCTTAGTATGTCTTAGATACTTCAGGATATTCTTGACGGCAATCCAATGGTTTTCACCTGGATTTGACTGGTATCTACTCGTCATGCTCAATGCATAAGCAACATCAGGACGAGTACAGATCATGGCATACATGATAGATCCTATTGCAGATGCATAAGGAATATTCTTCATGCGCTCAAGCTCAGCAGCCGTCGTAGGGCTCTGCTTCTTGCTTAGCGTTGTGCCATGTACCATTGGCGTGAAGCCCTTCTTGGAATCTTTCATGCTGAATCTTTGTAGGACTTTGTCAATGTATGAATCTTGACACAAGCCTATCAGCCTTCTAGATCTATCCCGGTAGATCCTGATTCCAAGAACGTATGCGGCTTCACCCATGTCTTTCATGGAAAAACAACTTCCAAGCCAGTCCTTTACTGACTTCAGCATTGGAACGTCGTTTCCGAGAAGCAGTATGTCATCGACATACAGAATAAGAAATACTATCTTGCTCCCACTAGTTTTCTTATACACGCATTGTTCTTCTTCGTTTCTGATGAAGTCAAATTGCTTGATCGCTTCATCAAAACGAAGATTCCAGCTCCTCGATGCTTGCTTCAATCCATAAATGGATTTATGAAGCTTGCATACTTTCCCAGCATTCTTTGGATCTATGTAACCGTCAGGTTGTGTCATATACACATCCTCTTCCAGAATTCCATTCAGGAAGGCGGTTTTCACGTCCATCTGCCAAATTTCATAATCATGAAAAGCTGCAGTTGCTAGTAGAATCCGAATAGATTTCATCATTGCCACTGGGGAATAGGTTTCATCGTAATCCACACCGTGAACTTGTCTGAAACCTTTTGCCACCAACCTGGCTTTATAAATCTGGACATTTCCATCCACGTCAATCTTCTTATTGAAGATCCATTTGCACTCGATGGCTTTTACACCAGCGGGTAAGTCAACCAACGAAAACACTTGGTTGACCGACATGGAGTCCATTTCGGAATCTGTGGCCTTACGCCACTTAGAGGAATCTGGGCCCATCATGGCTTGATTGAAATTCGATGGTTCATCACCATCAATGATCAGAAGATCATGACAGTTAGTCACGAGGAATCCTTGATATCTCTCGGGTTCGTGACGGATCCTCCCGGATCTTCGAACTTCAGGTACTACAGGTTCAGGCTCTACAATTTCTTGTAGGTCCTCCTGCTGCTCTTCCTCATTAGGTTGAGCAGTATCCTGTTCATCTTGAATTTCTTCAAGCAGTACTTTACTCCCACTGTCTTTCTTAGAGAGAAACTCCCTCTCAAGAAAGTTACAATCCCGGGCAACAAAAATCTTGTTCTCGGAACGTAGATAGAAGTAATAAGCCTTGGTTTCTTTCGGATAACCAATGAAGTAGCATTTATCAGACTTTGGTGTAAACTTGTCTGAGATTAATCTCTTGACATAGGCTTCACAACCCCAAATTCTAAGATAAGACAGCACTGGAGCCACTCCAGTCCATAATTCATATGGTGTCTTTGCTACTGCTTTCGATGGCGCTCTATTTAGAGTGAACACTGCTGTTAGCAGAGCATATCCCCAAAGGGATATTGGAAGGTCTGTGTGACTCATCATAGATCGAACCATATCCAATAAGGTCCGATTTCTCCTCTCAGACACACCATTCCATTGAGGTGTTCCAGGAGGAGTGAGTTGGGACACGATCCCACACTCTCTTAGATGATCACTGAATTCTTGGCTTAAGTATTCTCCTCCTCGGTCGGACCGAAGAGCCTTAATGCTTTTGCCAAGTTGGTTCTGTACTTCATTTTGGAATTCTCTGAACTTCTCAAAAGATTCAGACTTATGTTTCATTAAATAAACATATCCATACCTACTGAGATCATCAGTGAAGGTAATGAAGTACTGATAGTTTCCTCTTGCATTTATGGACATTGGGCCACACACATCAGTGTGTATCAGGCCCAATAAGTCACTGGCCCTCTCGTTAGGTTTATTAAAAAGGGCCCGGGTCATTTTGCCCATCATGCAGGATTCGCATTTCTCACATGACTCAAAGTCAAATGAGCCAAGAAGTCCATTCGAATGGAGCCTCTTAATGCGTTTCTCGCTGATGTGCCCTAAACGACAATGCCATAGAAACGTTCGGTTCTCCTCATTAGGTTTGAACCGTTTGGTATCAATGTTATAAATTGGCGCGGATTGATCAAGTATGTAAAGCCCATTCGTAAGAGGGGCACAACCATAGAACAAATTGTTGCGATTGAAGGAACATAATTTATTCTTAACTGAAAAATCATAACCTTCCAAATCCAACAAAGAAATTGAAATAATATTTCTGCTTATCGCAGGTACAAAATAACAATTATTGAGTTCTAAAACCAATCCCGAAGGTAAAGACAACAAGTATGTGCCTACAGCTAGTGCAGGAACCTTCGCTCCATTCCCAACTCGTAGCTCCACTTGTCCTTGCTTCAGCCTCCTACTGTTGCTGAGTGCCTGCATATTTGTACAAATATGAGCCCCACAACCAGTATCCATAACCCATGAGGTATTATCAGAAGTAGTTGTATTAACTTCTATAACAAAAATACCTGATGAAGAAGTCTCGAGAGTCTTCTTCTTCAATTCCTTTAGACCTTCTTGGAATTTCTTACATTCTCTCCTCCGATGCCCTGGTTCTTTACAGAACCTGCAGATGTCAGTAGGCCCAGCCTTAGACTTGGGCTTGGGCTTTGGCGTGTCCTTGTCCGAGACTTGGACAGCCTTAGCCTTTCCCTTATCCTTAGCAGAGGATTTCTTAAAACCCTTGCCCTTTTGCACCATAAGCACATTGGGGTCCTTGGCGTTTTTCCTCAAGTTGGGCTCTGCAGTCTTGAGCATTCTGTGAAGCTCAGGCAATGTCTTACTCAAGCCATGCATATTAAAGTTCAGAATGAACTGATCATAGCTTGCAGGTAAAGACTGCAGAACGATGTCGCAGGCAAGTTCCTGGCTGATAGGGCAGTCGAGTTTCTGAAGATGATCGAGATAACCCATCATCTTCAAGACATGAGGACTCACTGCCGCATTTGCAGCCAACTTACAGTCTAAGAGGTTCTTAACTGTCTGAAACCTCTCAGTCCTTGCTTGCTCCTGAAAAAGCGATTTCAGGCTTGCCATTATCTCGATGGGCGACAACACACTCTCGAACTGCATTTGCAGCTCAGCAGTCATTGTCGCCAACATCAGGCAATAGACATCATTTTCATCTGACGAATGCTTTTCCCAAGCATTATGCAGAGTCCTGGCGGCATTGTTAGGTGGCCTCTCGGGGAGAGGATCACGAAGGACATAATCCTTCTTCTCCTGCTTGAGGACTAGCCTCAAGTTCCTTGACCACGTCAGGAAGTTCGTTCCAGTCAGCTTCTCCTTCTCGAGAACAGACCGGATTGAGAATGTGTTTTGTGTGCTTGTAGTAGTCATAGCTGAAATATAAGATAAAAGGTTATTAGTTAATATGTTCAATATGATTAATTTCGTATTAATTTTAATATGATTAATCACGCATTATATTCAATAACATAAGTTACCCTCAATAGAATATAATGATTCCAAGATCCACATATAACCAAGATCAAAGTGGGCCACTGGCCGTCACCCAATCTTAGCTTATATCGGTAAGCCCTATCTCGGCTAATTATATCCGTGATATAACTCTTGGTTGTGAATCTGGGCCCGAGGCCCAATCCACTCTGATGTCTCAAGGCCCGGGACTCCCGATGGCCTAGTCAAGAAAACCAGACTATACAGTCATGTAATCATTAATGTCTGGGACTCCCAATGACATTTATGAATCACAAACCGTCTTATCCACGCAAAAGTAGACACCCTCACACTGTAAGGCCATGAATACAATTGAATGGGCTTCGACAGCTGACATAGACTGGACAAGACATCCAACGCTTGATATTATTTGAGGTTTGTAGGTTTATTAAAATTTCATCCCAAAATAGAAGATTACTATTTTGGGAAACTTTCCTTTTTGGGAAACCTACTAATTTTGGAAACTTTCTAAAATTAGAAACTTTTAATTATAGAAATTTCCTAAAATCCAAAACATGCAAATCTAGAAACTTCTGTTTTAAGAAACTTTCTAATTTCAAAATTTTTGGAAACTTATTAATTTAAAAATCGATTTTAAAATTTTATAAAAATAAATTTTAAATTAATTCTGAAGAAAAGACTCAAATAATTGGCCCAATTGTTTTAACTTCTTGGCCCGAGGCCCAAGAATTGGTTCATGTCCAAGACATAACCCAATTGCCCAATTAAATGACATAACCGGTCTGGTTCATTAAAATTGGTCTTAACCAAAATTAATTACTACGATGACCACAATTGTCAACCGGTTATTTACTAAACCGGATTTTCTCAATTTATTTGGTCCAACCAAATCAAATTAGAAAATCACTGGTTTAGGCACAAAATCCAATTTTTCGACTTTGGATTTCTTATCTCGGTTTAACCAGAACTTAATAAATTTATTAAGTCTGTTTATTAAACCGTGACGATTAATTTTAATAAAATTTTAAACCGAGCCTTAAAACGAACCGATCAATTTGACGTGAACCCTAGCTTCACACGACGATCCGGACAGCCGCAGCGGGTCGATGATCGAGGCGCGAAACCGGACGGGACGGGACGATCGGGACGAGTGATCGGGACGGGACGGTCGGGTCGAGAGCTGGCGGGACGCGATCGCCGATGATCCATGCGATCGATCCTTACGATCGATCCATGCGATCAGCACAGCCGATCGGACCAACTCTCGATCACGCTCGGGACGCTCGGTACAGCCGTGATCAAGACACGATCGGGACGAGAAAATCACGCGAGCGGGACGCGATCCATCCGCTGATCGGGACGCGACCACGCAACACGATCCTCGTCGATCGGTTCGTGCGTCTTTCCCGATCCGGACGATCCGACGCATACCGATTCATATAGATCGGATCATGCGATTTCATGTTTGTTTAGGTTTTTAATTCTTTGTTTCTTAAGTGTTTTTCCTTATCAGTAGATTGATTCAAAAACACCTCTTTAAACAATCCTAAACATGATTCTAAACAAGAAAAACACAGAACCTATGGCTCTGATACCACTGTTGGATCGTTTAGTGTCTCCTGATTCAATTCTCAGATTGATTCATCCTACTAAACATGCAGATCTAGGTTCTCTTGATTAGAAACATAATAGATCTCACCTGTTACCTTGTTTATGCAGCGGAATGGGAGGTAAGGGTCAGAGATCAGCAGAACCACCGAGAGATGGATCCTCCAAAGGCTCACACACGCACACCGGGAAATTGGCTGCTAGACCAGCTGAGAGAGGAGGCGCAGAGAGAGAGAGTTGGCGGCGCAGATGTGTTGAGAAAAAGAGAGCTAGGTCTGATTTTATTCATTAAAATCCCTTCTAGTTCTCATGGGCTTTTGGGCCCAATTCTCAGTTCTGATTAAATCCCTTGGATTTAATCAGGCCCTTTAGTCTCTCCAAGTACCGTAAATGCCTAGCACTTTTACCGTACTTCTGCTAAACCGTTCCTTCGTATTTTCCCGTTAGCTTAGGCGTGTGACCCATATGGGATCATATAAAAAAGGCAATAAGTCCAAAACTTATAGATCATGAGCGGACTCTAGCAAGCCATCATGACCCCCAGTATTATATGACTTATGTCTGATCATTGACATACTCTTACTTTCTAGAGACAGTACCGAGATTACTGGACACAATTCCAACACCTTCCTCTTGCAATGATCACACACACCAGGGATCATCCTATCCTCAGGCTTGTAAGCACCTTTGTGAGCAGTAGCAATTTCACCTTTCCTCCCAAACAACCCAAAGGAACCTTGCTCCTTTTGAATCTGTGCACAAACTGTTGGGATTATGTCCTGAAATCATATTGTACTTACTCTGATGATAGTTGTATCGTCGAGATCGGACAATTCATGTGATACTAGGTGGTCATAATGTTTTGCTAGAAGCCGCTTATGACAAATGAGTTGTAACTCATTGCTAGTATTATGTGAACCTACAGGGTCACACACCTAAGCAAGCTGGATACACTTTGTATGGGATTGATCATTGGCAAATGGTCTGGTCAGTGTGTATTGGATACACATTGAATTCGAGTTTTAAGAGGTGTGTCGATCGACACTATTGATGTGTCGATCGACACAAGGCGCAGACCGAAACTGATGTTTCAGTTTAATGACTTAAATTGACCCGGTTTATTTACTGGGTAATTAGGTCGACTCAAAGGCCTATATATATAGAATATGAGGCACGACTTTGAGGACAGGGGGTTCTTGATAGAACAAAACAGCCACCTCTCTAGACACAGGGATTCCCAGGAGATCCGATTCCCGGCACTAGCATCCCGGCGGATTCCAGCTTGTGTGCGTGTGGACTGAAGTAGAGGCGCAGCAATTGAGGCGCTCTTGATCTCAATTACCTGTTCATCATTCCGCTGCAAATCTCCAGGTAAACACGAGATCTATCCTAATGATTCAATTAACTAAACCCCTAGATCCTTGGCTTCAGGAACTTGATGGAATTCTGAAACTGTTAGAATTGGCACAAGTTCCTTCAGTGGTATCAGATCCTTAGAGTTTTAATCATTGAATATTATGCATACTAGTTTTCGTTTTGATGAAAATAATCTCGGATTTTGTTTCTTATCGAAAACGAAGAACCTGTGTTTTCGCATAGTGTCGATGGACACAAGTTTGTGTCGGTCGACACACCGCGAAAACGAACATAAAACTTTAGGGTTTTCGCACAGTGTCGATCGACACTAAGCTTGTGTCGGTCGATGCACCGCGAATACGCTTATTAAAATTTGGGTATCGATCTTAGAGATCGCACTGTGTCGATCGACACACTGGGTGCATCGATCGACACAGGCTGTGCGATAGGATAGATCGGTTCAATTGGATTGAAACTGGTTATCATGCTTGGTTAAGGTAGATCAGATCGGTTTAAATTGGATGAATTGGTTCAATTGGATTGGACTGGTTTATCTCAATTAGTATAAACCGATTTGATTGGATAAGATCAGTTGGATTGGACCGGTTATCGCAATTAGTTAAAACTGATTGAATCGGTTCAATTGGATGGACCGGTTGAATTAGATTTGACCGGTATCTCAATTGGTCTAAAACCGGTTCATTTGGTCAATTACCGGTTCAATTGGATTGACTGGTTATCGGGTTTTGTTAAGGTTGGATGCGAACAGTAATCATTTGGTAATTGAACCAAATGATTGAGAAACCGAACCAAATGACCTAACCCACTTTTGTTAGAACAATTAAAACTCAATTAAAATTAAAAGTTAAACATGTTCTAAACCTATTGAATACACATTGGATGTGTATTAGATCAAAGCTTAGTTTTCAATATGGTCAACTGTCAAGACTCATTTCGTTGTTGTGATACTCTCGCCAAGAGCTTGGTGTCCACAATTACATGAGTAAAGCAGGTAATCGTGTTGATGGACTTGCAGTGCTTGACATCAACAATTACATGACCTAAGAGATTGATTTACTAACCTTTTAGAGTTCCATTTCCTCAACTAAATATCAAGTGACCTTGATGTCTTGCCCAATCTTGTATACTGTCAAGACTCATTTCGTTGTTGGATAGTCTTGGAGTCCTTGGTATCTACAATTACATGAGTAAGGCAGGTGATCATTGATAGACTTGCAGTGCGACTGTCAATGATTACAAGACTGAAGAGATTGGTTTACTTGACTGGGCAATCAGAAGTTCTGGGCCCAGAGACATCAGAGTGGATGAGACATAGATTGTCTTATCTGCAACCAAGAGTTGTACTGGGTACAATTAGCAATGATTTGCTTACCTAGATAACTGAAGTTTGGGTGATGGCGAGTCGTCCACTCATATTTTGGTGAAGTATGGGTCTTGTATCATTATATTCATAGATGAAACATAGTTTGAATATAATGCGAGTTTTCTTATTAGATAAAATTTCTCATTTCCTGAACTTCATAACTAAAACTTTTCTTTTCTTAGTCTTCAGCCTATGTCTAAAACTACTTTCTCGTTGCGATCCGTCCTCGAGAAGGACAAGTTAAATGGATCAAATTTCCTGGATTGGTATCGGAACTTGAGATTTATTCTCAAGCAAGAGAATAAGGACTATGTCCTTGAGAAAGCTCTCCCCGAGAGGCTTGGGACCAATGCCTCGCATGCAGTATATGATGCTTGGAATAAGCATTATATTGATGTGGTAGATGTGTGTGGTCTAATGTTGGCTACCATGAACTCGGACTTAAAGAGTCAACACGAGAACATGGAGTCGCCAATCGAGATGATCACCAGCCTGAAACTGATGTTTCAGGATCAAGCACGAGTTGAGAGATACCAGATGGTCAAGTCTCTCATTGGGTGCAAGCTACCAAAGGATGCTCCAGTGAGTCCTCATGTCATTAAAATAATGGGTTACATTGATAACCTGAGGAAACTGGATTATCATGTTAGCCTAGAGTTGGCTACTGAAATCATCCTGCAGTCACTGCCGTCAAGTTATGATAAGTTTATCAAGAGCTATATCAAGGATGGCTTGACGAAGACGTTAACTGAGCTGAATGGCATGCTCAAGACAGCTGAGCAAAACATCATAAAGGGTAAAAGGTTTGAGAAATCTTGTATAGACAAGGGTAGAGGAAAGGTCGTCCAGATTTGGAATCAGGATAAGCCTGTGTCATCTTATAAGCCCAAGTATGGCCCATCTGATGTTGATAAGTGCTGCTATTGTGAAGAGTTTGTGCATTGGAAGAGAAATTGCATTAAATTCTTGGAAGATTCACAAGAGATGAAGGAGATGTACAAAACTTCTTCTTCAGGTATTGTGTTATTACTTCAAGTTCTACGTAGGTATTGGATACTGGTTGTGGTACTGATATTTTTGAAATATGCAGGGCCTAAACAACAGTAGAACGTTGAAGAAAGGACAAGTGGAACTGCGCGTCTGGAATGGAGCAATGGTTGCTGCATTAGCCGTAGAGATCCTCCACTTGTAGGAGCCTTTCAAGCTTGGTTTTTGAATTAAGTAATTGCTGCTATGTACCTGCTTTAAGCAGAGATGTCTTTCATTTTCTTGTAAGAATTTGGATGTTTTTCATTTTGATAAAAGACAAGTTTTGCTCTTTTGATCTTGATGAAATATTCTATAGTAGCACCCCTTTTTGAAATGGGTTTTATATCTTAAACCAATGTACGCCTGTAAATAACATAAATACCAAACGGTTTAAGTCTGAAGACTCGAACTCGATTTTTCCTTAGCATAGTCGTTTAAACCACATGGAGTGTTATGCTTCAGGTTTAGGGATTGGAGCTGTTCTGACACAAGGTGGGCGACCGGTCGCCTACTTCAGCGAGAAGTTGAGTGTGGCCACGCTCAACTATCCTACTTATGACAAGGAGTTGTATGCGTTGGTTAGATCCTTGGAGACTTGGAAGCATTACTTGCTGGCCAAGGAGTTTGTTATTCACACCGACCACGAGATGCTCAAGCATTTGAGAGGACAGACAAATCTGAAGAGGAGGCACGCTAAGTGGCTTGAGTTCGTGGAGACCTTTCCGTACATCATCAAGTACAAGAAGGGAAAGGAGAACGTGGTAGCTGATGCATTGTCCAGAAGATACACACTGATCAGCACCATGGAGGCCAAAGTTTTGGGGTTTGAACTTATCAAAGAAGATTATGATACTGACCCTGATTTTGGTGAAATTTTTCAGGAATATAGCAAAGGATCGAAAGGAGTTTTCTACTTTCATAACGGTTTCCTGTTCAGGTGAAAGCGGCTGTGCATTCCTCAGGGATCGATGAGGGAGCTCCTGATCCGAGAATCCCATGGAGGAGGACTGATGGGACACTTTGGCGTGGACAAGACGCTGAGTGTCCTAGTAGAGCACTTCTATTGGCCACATCAGAAGCGAGACACGGAGCGTTTCTGCTCCAAGTGGATCACATGCCTTAAGTCCAAGTCCAGGTCACATCCTCACGGTCTTTACTTACCTTTGCTTATACCTAACCGACCATGGATCGATATTTCTATGGATTTTGTGCTTGGTTTGCCTAATATCAGGAACAAGGATGCGATCTTCGTTGTGGTCGACCGGTTTTCAAAGATGGCTCACTTCATACCGTGTTCTAAGACGAATGATGCGACCCAGACAGCCGATCTCTTCCTCAAAGAAGTGGTCATATTGCACGGACTGCCACGGACCATCGTCTCGGACCGTGACCCGACCTTCCTAGGTCACTTTTGGAGGACATTGTGGAGGAAGCTTGGTACCAAGCTACTGTTCTCGACCACTTGTCATCCACAGACTGATGGGCAGACCGAGGTCGTGAACCGGACTCTCTCAGCCCTCTTAAGGGCCACGGTTGGTAAAAATTTATCACATTGGTTGGATTGCATTCCTTTTGTTGAGTTTGCTTATAATGGTGCCAAACACTCTGCTACTAAGATGTCTCCTTTTGAGGTTGTTTATGGATTTAAGCCAGATACGCCACTTGATCTGAAGCCACTGCCAGCATTGGAGTTCATCAATCTTGATGGAGAACGCAAGGCTGAGGCCGTCGCCAAGCTACACCAGGCGGTTAAGGAGAACATCGTGAAGAGGACGGAGCAGTACAAGAAGCAAGCCGACAAACACAGGAAGGAGATTGACATTAGGCCAGGTGACTGGGTTTGGGTTCACATGCGACCCGAACGGTTCAGGAAGAAGAGGAATTCCAAGCTTTCTCCACGAGGAGATGGACCATTCCGGATCCTAAAGAAGATCAACGACAACGCCTACCAATTGGAACTCCCAGGTGAGATGAGCATATCATCGAGTTTTAATGTTGCTGATTTGTCTCCTTATTGTGCAGATGATACTGTTCTGAGGCCAGAACCTCTTCAAGAGGGAGGGAATGATGAGGACATCAGCTTGGCCGACACTGAGTTGGACGAACAAGACGGACCAGGCTCTACCAAGAAGCTGTACGAACAAGGACGCGTTCGGGACAGCGACAGATACAAGCCGAATTCAACAACGCCATGGAGCAGCTGATCTCGAGGACAAGCCTAGAAGACATCACGACCCAGCTAGGCCATCTCGACCAAGGACAACCTGTCCTGAACCAGATGGCCCGGAGGATGATCCATACCGAAGCTGACGGCCCATTTGAGCAGACCACACCCTGGCCCATACTCCGGATGCACGGACCGACCATGATCTTCTGAATCGAGCCAGATGATTCTTTGACCGGTCTGCCTCTGGGATAAAGATCATACTCTTTTTCCCTTGTGAAGTTTTGTCCCAGATGGGTTTTCTTCACAAGGTTTTTAACGAGGTGATCCGAGGCCTATTCATTAGAGAGACAGACCGGCCTCTTCTCTATTTCGACCAAGACTTTCCTTTCTCGTTTTAAGTCTTATTTCTCTTGTTTTTGTTTGATATTTTCGTGGCCCAAGTGTTTTGGCCCATTTGCTTTTAGTTGCAAGTTGTTTAAAACACTCTCTTTTTATTTAATGAAAGTTACGCAAGATTAAACTAAGAAAACCCTAAGAATAGGTGATCTCCTTCTCTCCTCTGCGTGGCTGCCCCTTTGGAAGAACGACATCTCTTGGTTTTGCTTGCTGTTCAGATTGTTCTTAGTGCTCTTACTGCTCTCTAGTTCCTAGACCATTACCGATCATCCACCGACCAAGCTGAGAGTGCCTTCGGCCAGCAGCTTTGTCCCATCCGTTCATCTCTCATTCTACCATCAATCACCACGCCTCTCCATCTCATATCATCTGGTATCAGAGCCGAATATCCTATCATTTATCTTTTTATTTTTTTGTTTAGTTGTTTTTCTTTTTCATTCCATTTAAATATCGAAAACCAAAAAAAAAAAAATTTGTTTTCACACAAAAAAAAATTCTGATTTTATTCTTTTAAAAAAAAATTGAAATACCATAAAAAGTTTTTTTTCTTTATTTTTCCTGAAGTTATATTTTCTTATTAAAAGAAAAAGGTATATTTCCTTTTATTTTAAATTTTCAGTTTAACAAAAAAAAAACAAAAGTTTTATCTATTTTAAATAATAATACAAAAAAAAAAATTATCAAGGTGAAACGGTTTTGAGGACAAAACCATTTGAAGAGGGAGAGAATGATGCAATATCATTAAAAGAATCAAGGTCTTCAAGCATGGATTTATTATGAGAATCTTAGCCTCATAACTTCATAAAAAAAAGTCAAGGATTCTCATTCAATGGCAATGGCTAAATTGGTGGCAAGAAGACTATTATTTGATTTAGCTAATTTTCCTCTTTTTGTTTAAATGTAAATCATTTTCTTTTAATGTAATTTATTGTAAAGATCACCTTCTAAGAGCTATAAAAAGCTCAATTGTTTTATTATAAATAATATATAGAAATTTTTGGAAAAATAAAAGAGTTCTCTCTTCTAAAGCTTTTATGCTTTGTTCTTTGTTTCTCTAAGTTGTGCGGATTCCCCTTCTTAGAAAACATTATGAATCTATGTCTTATGTGTTGATTCACTAAGGGTTAGATTCTTGATCTTATCACAAAGGCTTTCACACCTTTGAGTGGCGATCTTCAATTCACCATCAACTCCATCTAACCATCCAATGAGAAGCCTTGAGAGCGCCTTCGGCCAGCAAGCTTTTTCCATTCGACCATCGACCACGGATCAACCAGAGAGCGTCTCCGACCAGCTGGGCGACCCAAACAACTATCCACCTCGGATCTTATATCACAACTTGGTACTATGTTGGGGACATAAAAAATTCATTTAGGACCGAGATCACATTTTTGAATTAGTCCTAAAGTCCCCAACTTTGCACATGACCTAACCGGCTCTCTTCCTTGTGTAACAATCCTGGATACTTCTTTCTTCTTCAATTCAATACAGGGTGTATCTCTAGGATAAGGCATCAGCCACAATGTTTTTCTTGCCCTTCTTGTAGTTTATGATGTATGAAAACGTCTCTACGAAGTCAAGCCATTTCGCATGCCTCCTCTTAAGTGTCGTTTGTCCTCTGAGTTTCTTTAACGTCTCATGTTCGGTGTGGATCACGAATTCCTTGGCCAGAAGATAATCTTGCAACGTCTCCAAAGACTCACCAGGGCATACAACTCTTGTCTTAGGTTGGATAGTTGAGGGTTGCAACACTGAATTTCTCGTTGAAATATGCCACAAGTTGACCTCCTTGTGTAAGCATTTCTCCAATCTCTAAAGCTGAAACATCACATTCAATCTCGAAATTTTTGTCAAAGTTAGGTAAAACCAAGGTAGGAGCATTAGTTAAAAGATCATTGACCCTCCGGATTGCCTCCTCCTGAGATGTTCCCCACTTGAACGCCACATCCTTCTTGATCATGGTCGTGAGTGCTGCAGCTACATTACTTAAACCTTTGAAAAATATCTTGTAAGAACTACCCGTCGTGGAAGATCCTGACATGGTCGATGCTGGTCAGTGTTGGAAATTCCTAGATGGCCTTAACCTTCTCTTGATCCACCTATAAACCCTATGAACTCACAACAAAACTTAAACAAGATGATCAGTGCAGAAGGTTCACTTCATGAGGTTAGTGTAAAGGCCTTCCTGATCAAGATTCTTTATAACATTATCAAGGTAAACAACATGATTAGAAAATCACTTACCGTATATTAAAATATCATCAAAGAAAACGACCACAAACTTATTGATGTAGGCCATTAGGAACTGGTTCATTAGCCTCGTGAATGTGTTGGGGGAATTGGTAAGACCGAACGGCATAACAAGCCACTCATAGAGGCCTTATTTGGTTTTGAATGTCGTCTTCCACTCGTCCCCTTCCTTCATCCTTACCTGATGGTGCCCACTTAGTAGATTTATCTTTGAGAAGACGGATGCTCTGTTCAGCTCGTCCAACACATTGTGTAGGTGCGGTATTGGATTATGGTGCTTGATGGTGATTTTTTTTATGGCTCAACAGTATATGCGCATTCTCCAGGTTCTGTCTTTCACTGGCACCAACAGAACTGGAACGACACAATGGTTGAGTCTCTCATGTATGTATCTTTGGTCATGAGGTCCTAAATCTGCTTCTCCAGTTCCTTGGACTCGTTCGGGTTCATCTTATAGGCCGGTCAGTTTGGTAGGGAAGAACCGTGTACGATATCGATCTGATGCTCAATGCCTCAGATCGGGGGATGGCCTACTAGAATCTCTTCCGGGAACACGTCCTTAAACATGTCCAACAAAGAAACCACTTTTCAGGGTAGCTATAGGTCACTGGGACTAGAATGAAAAGCTTCCTTAAAGACCATTAGTAGCGCTTGTGTGTATATTGGTCGCACTTACCTTGCTATCCTTAGCAAGTTTTAGTTGCATTTCGTGGATCAAAGGTGTGAGTGGTGCAAGTTGGTACTTTCGTTTGTCATGGCTGAACGAGTAATGATTGGTACATCTGTTGTGTGTAGTCTCTTTGTCGAACTGCCAAGGCCGGCCCAAAATCAGGTGACCAACTTGCAGGGGCACGGTGTTGGAAATGTCCTGAAATCTATTGTACTTACTCCAAGTGAAAGTCGTATTGTCGAGATGAGACAATCATATGACACTAGGTAGTCATAATGCTTTGCTAGAAGCCACTTATGATCAATGAGTTTAGAACTCATTGCTAGTGTTATATGATCCTACAGGGTCACACACCTAAGCAAACTGGACTTTAAAGACGAGGTTGATCATTAATGTAATGATCTAGGGAATGCATATTTGATATGCATTCAATATCAATATTCTGGGGCAGTGTCGATCGTTGCATATAGTGCATCGATCGATGCAACTCGCGGATTAATCAGATTAATTCGGTTTAATCGTTGGTTAATTCCGTTATGGTTTAAGTCGACATATATAAGATATATGGTCGACCTAAACTGATTTCTAACCCAATTCACAGCCACCAGAACGAGATAGAAACCTCTCCAGAGATTAGATCTCTTAAAGGCACTAGCATCCCTGCTGTTCAGTTTGTGTGCGTGTGGATACCAGTAGAGGCGCAGCATTTGAGGCGCTCTAGATCTCGATTATCTGCAAATCTTCCGCTGCTAATCACCAGGTAATTCTGAGATCCCATAGATTCAATTACATGAACCCTAGATCCTAGGCTTGGAATTCAGACCAAGATTGCCTAATTGGATTAGGATCTGCTAGAAATTCCTTCAGTGGTATCAGAGCTTTAGGGTTCCATTGAATCTGTAGCATATTGACTAGATTAGTTGAATCTGAATCTGTGTATGGTTGAACAAACTTGCTAAAATTCGTTTTCATGAAAAACCTAGTTTAGGGTTTGTTCGAAAAACGTCTTAGGGTTTTTCGCATAGTGTCGATCGTTGCCAATCCGGCATCGATCGACACAGGGCGAAAACCCGAATAAAATTTAGGGTTTTTCGCATGGTGTCGATCGATGCCAATCCGGCATCGATCGATGCAGGGCGAAAACCCGAATAAACCTTAGTTTTCGCCTAGTGTCGATCGACACAAGCGTTGCATCGATCGACACAAACCTCGCGAGATTGATGAATCGGTTCAATTGGATTGGACCGGTTATCGAGCTTGGTTAATGATGGTCGAACACTGTGAATGGTTTAATTGCGATTGGTTTGATTAGGTTAGCATCGACCGATGCTAATGTAGCATCGATCGACGCTGACCGGTATTCAAAACCGGGTCAATTGGATTGATCGGTTATCGCGGATTGCTTTTGGTTATCTTGCATCGATCGACACTATAGTAGTGTCGGTCGACATCAGATTTGATGATTAGGTTATTGAACCTGAAATCACAGAACCGAAGCAAGATAAATCAATTAATTATAAGAATTAAAACATAATAAAACTGAACGTTTTAAGGTTCTGTTCCTCAACCAAATATCAAGTGATACTTGATGTCTTTCCAATCTTGTCAACTGTCAAGACCCATTTAATTGTGTGATAGACTTGCAGTGCAAGATGTTCACAATTACATGAGTAAGACAGAGGTAATCGTGTTGATGGATTTGCAGTGCAAGACATCGACAATTACATGACTAAAGAGATTGGTTTACTTGACTGGGCCATCAAAATCGTTTTGGGCTCAGAGACATCAGGTGGATTTGACATAAGATGTCAATCCACAACCAAGAGTTATATTGGATATAACTAGCAAAGTTGTTGCTTACCTAGATAGCTAAATTTGGATAATAGCCAGTGGCTCACTCAAGTTTAGTGAAGTATGGGTCTTGGATCATTATATTCATCTGAGGAAACATTGTTTGAATATAATGCGATTTTTCTTAATAGTTAAGACTTCTCATTTCTTGAACATCATAACTAAAACCTCCCTTGTTTTTCAGCTATGTCTAGCACAAACCATCGTTACAATTTCTCCCTGCGATCCGTCCTTGAGAAGGACAAGTTAAATGGATCCAACTTTCTTGAATGGTATCGGAACTTGAGAATTGTTCTCAAACAGGAGAAAAAGGACTATGTCCTTGAGAAAGCTCTCCCCAAGAAGTACCGAGCCAATGCCTGGCAGTCAGATAAGGATGCTTGGGATAAGCATTCTAATGATGCGGTGGATGTGAGTTGTCTCATGTTGGCTACCATGAACTCGGAATTGCAGAAGCAATATGAGTACGTGGAGTCGCCAAAAGAGATGATCACTGGCCTGAAAAGTATGTTTCAGGAGCAGGCACGAACTCAGAGATACCAGACGGTTAGATCTCTGATTGAGTGCAAGCTACCAAAGGGCGAACCAGTTAGTCCTCATGTCATTAAGATGATGGGTTATATTGATAACTTGGGGAAACTGGATTGTCACATTAGCCAAGAGTTGGCTACTGACATCATTCTACAGTCACTGCCGTCAAGCTATGATCAATTTGTTATGAACTATAACATGAACAACTTGACGAAGACGTTGACTGAATTGCATGGGATGCTTAAGACTGCTGAACCTAACATCAAGAAGGACACCCCAAATGTCCTTATGGTACAAAAGGGTAAAAAGTTTAAGAAACTTGGTAAGAACAAAGGTGATGGCAAGACGAGCTCGATTGTGAATCCAAGCGAGTCTGGCCATGTTCCTAAGGTTAAAACCAGCCCTTCTGAAGATGTTAAGTGCCGTTATTGTAATGGTTATGGGCATTTGAAAAGAAACTGTAATAAATTCTTGGAAGATTATGAGAAGCTGAAGAAGACGTACGAGACTTCTTCTTCAGGTATTTATGTTATAGAAGTAAATGTTACTTCTTGTAGTCCTACTTATTGGGTATTAGATACCAGCTGTGGTACTCATATTTTGTGAAAATGTGCAGGGCCTGAGCAAAAGTAGGACTATGGAGAAAGGAAAAGTGGACCTATGAGTGTGAATGGAGCAAGAGTTGCTGCATTAACCGTAGGAGTATTTCATTTGTTTTTCCTTTTATGGCATGTTTTGAACTTGAAACTGCTACTATGTAACTGCTATGAGCAGACAGATTATTTCTAATCCTTGTTTGGATATGGAAGGATATCAGTTCTCAAATCAAGAATAAGTGTTATTCATTTGATTACAGTGATATATTTTATAGTAGCAATCCATTAGAGAATGGAATTTATGTTCTAAACCAGAATGTGCCTAACTATAACATTAATACCAAGAGATTCAAGTCAAATGATACGAATCAAACTTCTTTCTAGCATTGTCATTTTGGGCCAAATAAATGAGAAACAGATTCAGAAGCTCCATAGTGATGGGCTTTTGGGCTCATTTGATTATGAATCATAATGAGTAAAGTGAATCTTGTTTATTGGAAAACGACAGAGGCCCCCTTCAACAAAGGTAGTGTCGATCGATGCATGTATGCAACGATCGATACAGGTTGCGAACGAACGGATAAAATGAATGGGCCAGAGGATTATTGGGCTTTATACATACGAATGTACATGGCCCGATAAGCGCAAATGCTAGAGGAAATTTTCAGTGCTTCATTACCTTTACTGATATTTTCAGAAGGTACGGTTATACCTTATTTATAAGGCATAAGTCAGAATCTTTGAAAAGTTCAAAGAGTTCCAAAATGAAGTACAGAATCAATTTGGCAAAGGTATTAAACCTCTGCGATGAGATCATGGAGGTGAATACTTAGGTCAAGAATTTAGTGATCATCTGAGAGATTGTGAAAGTGTTTCACAATTCACTCCTCCTGTATCGGACTTTATTAGATATGGTTCGATCAATGATGAGTCACTTAGATCTTCCATTATCTTTCTAAGAATACGCTCTAAAAATGTCTGAGTTTACTTTAAATAGAGTTCCATCAAAAATCAGTTACAAAGATACCACATGAGATGTGGAATGTAAATGTTTATGATTTATCCATCATGGAGATTTGGAGTTGCGAGACTTATATAAAACGTTTAATCTCTGATAAGCTCACACCCAAATCTGATAAGTGCTACTTCATTGGTTGTCCTAACAAAACCAAGGCATATTACTTTTACAACCAGTTCGAGACAAATTGTTTGTTGCTCGGAACTATGTTTTCTTGAGAAAGACTTTCTTTCCAAGAAGAACAGTGGGAGTAAAAGTACAACTCGAAGAAATTCGAAAATCACAGGAGACTGCTCAACCTGATGAGGTAGAGCAGCAGTTGGATCTACAAAGAGTTGTAGAACCTGCACCTGTGGTGCATAAAGTTTAAAAAGGATCTGGTGAATGTATATTCGATATACATTTAAATGGCGAGTTTCTGAAGAAGTATCGATCGACACAAAAGTTGCATCGATCGACACAGATCACGAACCAAATGTTGATTTTGGTTTATGACTTAATTAACTACGGTTTAAATCTTGGTTAATTAGGTCGTGGTAAAAGTATACATATGAGATATGTGTGCGCGACTTTTACAGAAAACTGAAGCTCGCAGATCCGAAAGGATCCGTCACGAACCCGAGAAATATGGATTTCTCGTAACCAATTGCCGTGATCTACTGATCATTGAAAGTGACGGGCCTGCGAATTTTGAAGAAGCAATGATGGGCCTTGACTCCGAAAATGGCTGAAAGCCGTTGAATCCGAAATGGGATGGTTATTTTCAGATGTACAAAGCAAGGTTGGTGGCAAAAGGTTCCAAGTAAATTCATGGTATTGACTGTGAAGAAACCTAATCCCAGACACCGTGCTTATGTCCATTCGGATTCTCCTAGCAACCGCCACTCATAATGGTTATGAGATCTGGCAGATGGATGTGAAAACAGTTTTCCTTAATGGAATTCTGGAAAGGGATGTGTACATGACACAACCTGAAGTTTTCATTGATCCTAATGAAGCTAGGAAGATATGCAAGCTTCACCGATCCATTTATGGATTGAAGCAAGCATCTCGGAGTTGAAATCTTCGTTTTGATAAAGCAGTCAAAAGGTTTGACTTCGTCATTAATGAAGAGGAACCGTATGTTTACAAGAGGACTAGTGGGAGCGCAGTTGCATTTCTGGTATTGTACGTTGATAACATACTACTTCTCGGAAATGAAGTTCCATTGTTTCAGTCTGTTAAGACTTGATTCGAAAGTTGTTTTTCGATAAAATTATGGGAGAAACCGTATACACTCTTGGAATAAGAATCTATAGAGATAGATTGGATAAGCTAATTGGATTGTGTCAAGATACTTATAGTGATAAGGCCTTGCACATGTCCAATATGCAGGATTCCAAGAAGGACTTCGTGCAAATGACTCTTGGTATTACTCTTAGCAAGACGCAGTGCCTTTCGACACACGCTGAGCAAGGGCGAATGAGGGTCAGGCTACTGCTAAAGGCATTAGATGTCTTTAGATGTGATCTTAATTTTAGTGGGAGTCATTGTTATTAATTTTAGTTATGATATGATGTTCGTATAAACATAATTTGATTATGTTATTGAAATCTGACATCTGTATTATTTAATAATAGTTATTAAATAATAGTCCCAAAGTAATTTATGACATTTTATAGGTCATCAAGTATGTGACTTGATCATGAAACCCTATAGATAATAAATGACATAAATTATGTTGGTCCCTGGTCGAGGTTGTTAAAGTGGGACATTAACAACCGCGTGAGACTAGTATGTGAGGTGACTGATGACTAAGTTTCATGGAGTCATTAATAAGAGTATTAAAGTCAATCACATAGATATGTGTTGGAGAACACAGGATCGGACATGACCCACTGATGAGAACTCTACGGGATAGTTATATAAGTGTCATGAGAGTTTTCATTACGACTATAGAGTATAGTCCTTAGACCTGAGTTCATCATGTTTTCTTACATGTGAATTGGTCCGCTTTAACCTTGTCAAACGTCAGCCGTAACTGGTGACTATAAAGGCATTGATTGGGCGTATCATGAAGCGTGTGAAGAGACAGGGATGGAACAAGATGGGATTTGTCCCTCCTATATAACAGGAGATAAATATCTCAGGGCCCATCGAAGATTTGATACTGAGAAATGTGTGGCCACACTCAAACGAGGTGATTGTCAGTCGTTTGTCTTGTCAGTATAAATCGGAGTTCGATGAACATGATCTTGGCTAAATAAGGGTGACACAGATCTTGCCTTATGCCAGATCGAGATATAGTGACGAAGGGATTTAAGGAATAGATGATTCCAGTACAAGTGGGAGATTGTTGGGAATGTCCTGAAATCTATTGTACTTACTCCAAGTGAAAGTCGTATTGTCGAGATGAGACAATCATATGACACTAGGTAGTCATAATGCTTTGCTAGAAGCCACTTATGATCAATGAGTTTAGAACTCATTGCTAGTGTTATATGATCCTACAGGGTCACACACCTAAGCAAACTGGACTTTAAAGACGAGGTTGATCATTAATGTAATGATCTAGGGAATGCATATTTGATATGCATTCGATATCAATATTTTGGGGCAATGTCGATCGTTGCATATAGTGCATCGATCGATGCAACTCGCGGATTAATCAGATTAATTCGGTTTAATTGTTGGTTAATTCCGTTATGGTTTAAGTCGACATATATAAGATATATGGTCGACCTAAACTGATTTCTAACCCAATTCACAACCACCAGAACGAGATAGAAACCTCTCCAGAGATTAGATCTCTTAAAGGCACTAGCATCCCTGCTGTTCAGTTTGTGTGCGTGTGGATACCAGTAGAGGCGCAGCATTTGAGGTGCTCTAGATCTCGATTATCTGCAAATCTTCCGCTGCTAATCACCAGGTAATTCTGAGATCCCATAGATTCAATTACATGAACCCTAGATCCTAGGCTTGGAATTCAGACCAGGATTGCCTAATTGGATTAGGATCTGCTAGAAATTCCTTCACACGGCATCACACATTATGTGGTCCTTGTATTTTCCCACACTAAATGGTATGGTGACTTGATCGTCTATCCATATCTCCATATCATCGTTAAGCCACCCAAGTCGGTATGGCCATGGATGGTTTGTGACCTTGAGACCTATCTTATCAACCATGTAACTTCTAGCCTCGTTAACACAAGAACCCCAATTTATAATGAGGCTACATGCCTTGTTGTTCACGGTACACTGAGTATGGAAGATGTTTTCCTGTTGTATCGTCTCAGGATCTACAAGGGCGCTGAGGGCTCTCCGAATCACCAACAGTTCTACAACGTCTGAATATTTAGTTGGGGTACCTGGGTCAGACATCTCCTCGTCTTCTTCTTGCTCGAGCTGAGACTCGCATTCTCTAGTTGCAGTGACGATCATGACCCTTTGATTGGGGCATTCTCGAGCCATATGTCTTTTTCCCTAACATTTAAAAAAGTAATGTATATGCCTCTAGAAGTATTAAAGAACTTACCTGCCTCAGGACGGTTTAATTTTGGAGCCTCGGTGTTTGGCTTCTTAAACCGCGATTTGATCTTAATGGCCATAACTTTTTCTACGGATTTAGGCAATGGTGGCGTCCATGTCGAGTTGCTTATAACTTAGTTTGTGGTGGCCATCTTCCGCCTGATGTGCTTCTTCACCTGAGTGATCATATTATGTAGCTTGGACATGTCGTAGTACGGTTGGATCTCGACCTTCTGCGAGATACGATCGTGCAGGCTGTCGATAAAATGGGCCATAAGAGTCTCTTTCAAGTCGTATAACTCGATCCGGTTCCGTAATTTCTCAAATTCCCCGAGATTATAATCTACAGACCTGCTCCTGCTCAGGCTTATGAAACCTTTTTGTAATTCCCTATGGAAATGTGGTGGTACGTACCTCTTTCTTAGGATATATTTCATGGCGGCCCATGTAGTCATATGTTCGTATTGATGTCGTCTCTGCTCAGAGACATCTCGGTATTACCATGATAAGGTGTGGTCCGTGAGTTGGTCCACTGTCAAGGCACCCCTTTTCTTGTCGTTTTAAGCATAGTACTCGAAGATGTACACAATCCTCCATTCCAATTCTAGATACACCTCAGGATTGACCTTTTCCTGGAAAAGTAGGAGCGGTCAGTTTAATGTCATTGTGGTCGTGGTACCTCTTCTTTTCGCATTTGGCCTCGGTAAACTGGATCACTCCGCCGGTTGAACGGACGATGATTCTGGTTAGGCAGCTCGTCCTCAAACTAGGGCATGCCCCGTACTTATCCTTTAGCTGGTCGGCTCGAACGTCTTTTCCTCTCCTATCTGGAAGTTACAGTGGTGCTGGTCGAGGCTTCTGTTAAGGCGCAGAAGGTGGTTGGAGCATTGTTGTCCCCCATTGCTGCTTATCATGCAACACTAAAAAAACTATCAAGTGCAAAAGGGAAAAAGATGAAAACAAGTAACATAAAAGAAAAAGGCAAAACGCAAGCAAGGCAAGAAAGACAAGATGCAAAAAAATGAAACATTTGCAATTTCTATGGCCATTGTGCTTTTTTGGGCTAATTTAAAGATTGAACTAGGTAAAAGCTAATGCGGCTAACTAAATGGCAAGACCATGTGGAATGATATAGTCACGAACAAGACAATCGCCGGTTCAAACAAAACACAAGCAACATAAATGATATGCACTATAAGTCCCATGCTCGTTCCTTATCAAAATATTACGATGCGATTCGATAGAACTAGAAACCCTGTTAATTCAGAACAGAGAGCAACACAAAACAACCAAACCACAAACTTCAACCATTGGTTTAATGCAAGCAAGGGTCCGATTAGGAAGTTCTACTACCTCTTTTTCAAATCATTATTATGCAAACAAAATGCTGATCTAATAACTACTATAGGATGCAAGCCAAATAACCGAACCAAGCGTAACAATAAACTCTACCAAACAAACTTGTAAAGAATCAATCGATACAACCTAAGGGATGTAACGACCGATACTAAACAAGCTAAAACAGAAACAAGGGCATTTTTTGAATGATAAGACAAATAATCAAAAAAAGGTGCAAGGTAAAGAATGGACCGTCTGGTTTCAAGAGACTAGGCTGTGATACCAGATGATGTAAGCCTCAGGGTGAAGCTCACAAATGTATCGGGTTATGGAGCAAGGAGCTGGTCTGAAGACGATCTCTTCTTAGGTCATCGGTCAATTGGGTGGAATTGTGGGGCTTAGCACCTCTCCTGAGGGTTCCCTCTGTGTGGGTTGATGGATGAATGGTTAACTCGAGCAAGGAACAAGCACCATGTAACAATGGACCTAGTAAACAAGGAGAATCCACAACAAGCTTGTAGAGCCGGCACCGTAAATAGCTTAATAAACCTTAGGGTTTATTTTTATATATTAAAACTTAGCCTTTCAAAAGTAATACAATGGCCTTTATAGCCTAAATCTAAAAGAAGTAACTAAAGACATGGGCCTTAAGGCCTTACCCGAAAATGAATAAAAAAGAGGCCAATGGGCCTTGTAGTAAACTAAGAGCGGATGGGCAATGCTCTCTTTCTAATGGACCGGGTCTCAGATTATTTCGTTAAAAACCTTGCAAACAAAACTCATTTGGGAAAAAACTTTGCAAGGGAAATGGAGTATAACCTTGAGCCCACAGAGATGGCACGTTTAAGGATTAAAAGCTCTTATTGTGAAGATAACTGATGTGCCTTTGATCTTCATAATAACCATACGGTTGGGCATGGTGGGAACATGTGGTCTTGATGTTGATCGGTTGGCTCGGTAGCTTCAATCGGGCTCATCTCGGACATCTTCAGGGTGACCTGGTCCAAATGCTCCATAATGTCGTCTATGCTGCTCCAGTTGATCAAATGCTCCATGACTCGGTTGAATTTCTCTACAAGCCTCCTTTGGCCTGAACAGGTATGTGGTGTGATCCCCATGGTCGGGAATGGTTCTGTTTGGCCCGTCTGGTCCGGATCGGTTGTGCCAATGTCTTCATCAGCTGTGAATAGTGACAAAATATCGGATAATAAATTTAAAAGCAAGTAAATAATTAGAAAAATAAATATGAAAACCATTGGCCATTAGGGAATTATGAAGGGGTTATGGACCGATAAAATAGAATAATTAAACAGAGATATTAAAATATGCTTTAGAACTCAAGGCAAGAGTAGTATACTTTGATTAGCATTAATCATGAAATCTAGTAACTTAGATGATAAAACTACTATCTGTTTTCCAAGTTTCTAAACATTCTAGTTCAATAGTTCAACAAAAATGAACTAGATCAACTCCTGCAGTCTAAATATAATTGCTCGTCCAGAAACGTTAGGTAATTTAACAACATTTTCAATGAGTAAATTAATCCTAACTTCAGTATCTAGATTATCACAAGTTACTACAAAAAGTTTAAACCAAGATTTTTAAAAGCATAAACCAACAATCATTCGATGGGATTGACAAAGTTATTATTTTCAATTCGCGTCTTAATTTTTTTCCGAAAGTTACGATCACGATGGTCCGGTCATTTTAAAATTAAGGAAGTTAAACCATATGAAGAAATCATTTTTTGGGAAAACAAGGAAAATTTTCACAGTCAACAAAAAACATTTCAAACCGTACCTTACCGAATTTGGAAATAACAAAAAGGAGACAATGTAGCTAGATACTGCACCATCCTCTAGCCCCGTAACAAACATCGAGTGAACGAATTTAAATAATTTAACTAAATGAGAGGCAACCCATTTGGTATTTTCCTTTCCTTTTACTTCCTTTTGCTTTGAACTTCTTTTATTTCTCTTAGTTTCAAAAAACTAGTCTCGGCCGGCAACTGAGACTGCCTAGGATACATAGGCGACACATATCCTCCCATCTGGCATCCACATTTTTCCATCAAAGGCAGTCAACGTTCATTAATCATGTACAATTCTACTTGACCACATATGACTATATGTCAACGTGAACCCCACCGCTCGTCGCTTGGCAAACCTGTCATTCAAATGATACCACCAAACAACCATCTATCGAATCCCCAAAACGGTTCCATTTATCTATCTTTACTTTTATATTTGATTTTATTCTGAATTTCATTGTCTATCCCATCATTTAACCAGTTATTTCACATTGAGGACAGTCTGATGTAAATGTGGGGAAGATGTTTATCCTTTATTATTTTAGCGAGTTTTATTTTAAAATTATAAACTTGTGATGATTTTGATTTGAGTAAGTTTTAGGATACAATATCATTATTTCCTTCAATGCTATTCCTACTTACAACTATTTTGATATTCAATAGTAGACTAGGCGGTAGATAAAGCTCTCCTTCTGCAACATATGCCTTAGGGATTCACTTACAAAGATTTCCCTTGTAGGATATGCTAACTCTATTTTATTTGGACTAAATTAATCTTAGTATTTCTCATCATAAATATTAGGCTTGATGACGGACAAGTCATTCATGACATATTTCATCTTCTCACCACTCTCTGTTGTCCCAAAATGGCCAACTCAGGTTTAGTTGGGTTCCTACCCAAACCTTACCATCCTTCCAACCTCATGAATTCTCTCTTGTTTTCTTTTGTGTAGACATGTGCAAAAAGCACAGAAAAGTAAGGTACAATGTAGTTCCCAGTCAGGGAAGAAGGAAGCATTAAAGAAATTGGAGTAGGAGAAACCAAAAAACGAAAAAAGAACTTTTATGCATTGAAAATCTCGAGAAATTGGTAGATATTCGTATCTCTTATGACTTTCACTTAATGGTATTTCCCTTTAAAAAAAAAGTGAAAGAATGAAATGAAAGTAAATAAAATCTAATAAAAGTCTTAAGTGATAAAAAATAATGTCAATGAAAGAAATTGTTAAGCCATAAAGAAGTTCTGGCCGGCCAAACCGCGTCAGCAGATACCTTGGTCGCAGGTCTCACGTCTGCTGTCGTGCCCGCCCGATCAAAAATCTTGGAGAAACCTAGGTTTTCAGCCCCTATATAAGGAGGCCTTGTTCTCTCCTTTGTAATCATCACCTCTCACTTTCAGATACAAATGATTTAGTTATTTTTGGTTTTGTTTTAAATTCTTAAGGTAGCTTTTAGGGATTCTATATTTCTAGTCCTGAGATTTTATGAGTTAAGATCTGAAATCCTAGCGACAAGTACAATTTTATTTATTTATTTTATGCAAGTATTTACCATGATTTCTGCTTGGAAGTCTGATTACCTTTCTAGTTGGGGTTTTAGGGTTTTTCACGGGGATATTATGGAGAAGTTCCTATAGATATAAATCAGGGTTTATATAGCCTTTTTATGAGTTTTCATTCTATATTTATGTTTATGGCATGAATCTATGTGAATCGTCTTCTTAGAATATGATCTTAGAAAGATAAAACCATTAGGGCCCTGAATTTATCAACTGGAACTAGTATAGATGAGAAACTGTACCATATGGTTTGAATGCACACTTACAAACATTGTGAACGTTTGATGAAGTTGATAAAAATGCATGCTCTTTGTGTGCCCAGTTGTGAATGTTGACTGGTTAAGTTGTTAGAAATTAGGTGTTTAATTATAAGAAAGTAAGTTAAGTAAAGTTTTCATGTTCAAATTTGTGAACTACATAATTGATTTTCTAGTATATCATTTCCATTCTATTTATTTTTAAGACCATAAATCCTTGTGACCCTTAAGCTCAACCTTTCGTTTATTAACATTTTTACAACCAATTTTCTTGTCTGGTTTCTCTCTAGTTTTATGACACCCAAACAACAAACATACCCCTTTTAAGTTTTCTAGTTTTATTTACTATTAGTTAAGATTGCACCCAAACAACTTAGTCTATATGGATCGGTGATATAACCGAGGTTTTACCTATTTTACCACATATTTCTGGACATTTTAATTAGTGATCCAAGTAATTTGAAATGGATTTTATTATGTTTTTTCCTACTTTTAGTGGCAAGACTCATTTCAGGAAACACAAGCTTAATCCGAGTCAAATGGAGCAAAAATCCGTAGCTTTATACAGAGTCACTCTATCAATAGTTCAGCATCAAATAAGACCTTTCCACCGATAGATCATGCTAAATTTTGGATAAAAAGATAGAGCGATATATTAGCTTTGATATTTAACTTGTTTGAGGACGATAAACGGTTAGATCTAAAGATACATATGGAGAATGATAGCCTGAGCAGCTGCTGAAGACTGCCCTAGCCGCGGGAAAACAGCCATAGTCGTGACCTGGCGAGTCTTTGCCGCAGCCCAGCCAACCTTGTTCACGGCCACCTTACTTTTTGTCCCATTTGGGTCAAATTTTTTTTATCTTCAGCTTGTTTTCCTTATTTTTGCATATCCCACATCAAAATTCTATACATAAATAAGGATGCACCCTTCTCCTTATAACAGACACAAAAATCACAAAATCTACTTTATATTAGATTTTGTTAACAGTTTTAGTCTTCTAGTCTTTAGTTTCATAGTTTTAGGGTTTAGAAGTTCGAGGGTACTCGGGAGAGACATTAGTCCTCTAACCCAAGACATAATTCGTTCTAGTTAGTCTAAATGATCTGCTACTCCACGGATGGGTAGTCCTTTTATTGGGTTTTATAAGGTAGTTATCTAGGAGAAATGTTATCAATTTAATTAGGATTAATTGTACTAGACTTATGCTTGATTTCGAGGGTTATTTATTGATATGCTCAGAGTTTAATTCCCTAAGGTCAACTGCAAGTGCACAGAACAATTGTAGTATCTAGGGGTCGAACCACAGAGACTCAAGATTCTTACGATAGATTATAGAAATTCAGGTTAAGCTAGGCGATGCAAATCAGAAAGCAGTAAATCAAACAGAAAGTAAATAACGGTTTGTAAATCAGAAGGCAAAGCGTCAGGTCAAGGGAGTTATCAGGAAATCAGGAACACATGCTAATCAATCAATCGGGATCAAATTAAGAACTGTTCTAGAACTAGAATCACAGAATTATAACATACCAACTTTCGTTGCGAATATTATCTATGTCTAACAACCTAGCAAGCCAACTTTCGTTGCGAATCCTAGAGTTCTAAACAAGCATTAATCTCAGGTTCTTTCGTTCACAATTCTCCTAAACCAAATTTCTTTGCCAATAGTCAAATTGCTCATCTAAGTTCTTTCAAGTTAATTAATCAACTGTCGTTGTAGAAATCAACCTAACATCAATAATCTAAGTGGCCAGTTCAAATCAAGCATTAAGAACAACCCTAGATGAAGAACTAGAAAGATGTGAATCCCTTCAGATTGATCAACCTATAATTCCATGAAATCCCCTGTGAGAATCCCTAAACCTGACTGGTAAACTACCCAGACATGATTAATGAAACAGAAATCATAATGAATAGAAAACCAAATATCATAAAACAGAATAAGAAACAGGGGTTCGAAATCTCTTCTCTCTCGATTACAAGACCAGCCCCTAAAACTCTCTGAATGTAAAATAATGCGTAGCCTAAACAATGGCTTGAAAACCCAAATATAATGATCTAATCACGGCTGGGGCTTCTTTGTAATTATAAGAAACTTCTGGGCCAAAGTAAAAATTCCACAACTCTTCATTAAACCGCCGAGAATTACCTTACTCGCGTCTGTGTCGATCGATGCACAAGATGTGTCGACCGACACAAAACTCTGTTTTCGACAATGAACTCTTCCTCTCGGCCAAATGCTCCAAATAGCTCCAGAATGCGCCATAATGTCCAAATCCGCTCCAAACGTACATAGAACTGTAAACATACGAAAAGGACTCCAAAAGACTTTAAAAGACTCGATAACAAAACATATACCATGGTTAAAAGTCCTAAAAACCATGATATATAATTTATTTTGAGTTTGTTCTTAAGCTTTCAACATCGGAGTTAACAGACAATTTGAAACCTGAGTATGAAGGTTGTCTTCCATCTTTCGACAAAAATAAAATACACAAACCGATATTTATGATAATTTTTAGCATTAATGAACGATTGAACACATGAAGTAAAACAAAAAGTTATCAATACAACAGTTAGATCAAACAAGCCACTAAGAAGCAATTCTGGTAGAAATTAACGATTTCATTGACTATACCTCTTTTGTGATGCTCCATAGTAATCTTACATGTTCTGGTCGAACATCCCAAAGCTTAACTTTTTATCTGACTCTTCACATATCCTTCTCACATAACCCCCATCAACATTGTCGCTTTATAAGGCTCTGTCTCTGCTTATGGCGGCTCTGAAAAAGAACCGGATCCCTGACATAAATATTTTCACACAAAACCTAATCAGAAAAGCCCCAAATATTTTCACACAAGACACCTACTTATCAACCATTGAGAATAAACAAATTAATAGGAGACTGGAAGAGGAACATATAATAAGTAAGGCAAAGAAACCCTAAGAATCATTGAGAGAGATACATCAGAGGTGTGGATACAAGAGACGAGGCAAAAGGTTTCTCAACAGTACAATACATTGGGAACGGACGACGGGTTGGTTACTGTTGCGACTGTTCACCACAGCCCACACCTAGAAACCAAAATTCTCAACCTCATGTAGCATGATCATATCCTGCACCGCCAGCAAACCAAGCTAGCGGGAGTAGCCTTGCCGGTTGTCTCCGCATGTGTTGGACAAGTGTTGCCGATGTCGCCGATATGCATGGAATGTCGTCTCGGTTGCGACATTTGTCGTTGATGTCTCCCCCTCTTCTAGGCTATATATAACCCTTCACCCTTTAGTTCAGATCACACATATAACCCTAAACCTCAACATCTAATTAAACCGCAATAGAGCAAGGAAACTGTGATTATTTACCCAAATCTCACGATAGTCCACCGCAACCTTCCCGATAATCCCAAATTATGTGATAGATCAGAGTGAGTCACAGAAGATAGGATTGACGGTATTATGCAAGATTTGCTCTAAGGGTTAAAATACTTAGAGTTACACTTCCCAAGGGTTTTCAAAAATTATTTTACACAATAAGTTAAGTAAGTAAAGTAAATACGTTATGTTTTCAGTACGAAAGTTATTTGGGAATTCCAGACTTTGATTTCATATTGACTATATTTTATTTTCCATGATATGAAACGTATTTTCAGGATCAAAACCTCTCTTGCCTGATGATACTTTACGTAGTCCGAGTCGACACAACTCTCGGCTTTTGTATGGGTTGGCAAGCCTTAATCGATAGGGTTGGATATCGAGGACGGACCTACCCCACCTTCGATCAGGCTGGACTAATCATAGTACTAAACATATTGTGGCATCTCTGGTTCGTCTATGTCCATAGATCGCGTCTACATGTAGGGTCCAACTCTTTGCCTCCGGTGGATCTTCTTGTGTTAACTCAGATATGAGTTCGACGATAAAGTCTGCCAAAACTTGAGCTTTCACACTAGTTCGGCCATTGAATTCAATTTTTTATTCAATTAGCTCGACTGTCCATTTGGATAGTTTTTCGGACAGTGATCTGGTGTGATTAGAAGTAAGGCTAAACTTTCTTGTCGATATCACGACCACTAAATCCAATTTTCCAATAGTTGGGTATCGAGTCTCCGCTCCGTCCAAGGTTTTACTGATGTAAAAGATTGACCTTTGATCACCGCGGTCCTCTTTAACTAAGACCCTCTATGTAAAGATAGATCATCTCCCTTTCTTCTAGTTTTGTCAGTATCGGCGGAGTTGTGAGATATTCTTTTAGCTGTTGAAAAGCTTCCTCGCACTTTTCTTCCCATTTGAACTTTTGGTTTCCCTTCAGGAGCTGATAGAACGGCAAACATTTGTCAGTCAACCTGGAGATAAAATGATTGAGTGCGGAGATTCTCCCAGTTAATCTTTGTACTTCGCGTGTTTTTTTGGTGAAGGAAAGTTTATTATTGTTGTGATCTTCTTTGGATTACCTGTTATCCCTTGTTCGGTTACAATGTATCCTAAGAATTTTCCCGAGGTGAAGTCGAATGTGCATTTTTCTGGATTTAGCTTCATGTCGTAGTTTCTTAGAATGTCGAAGCATGTTTTTAAATTCCTAACGTGATCTGCCGCAACTAGCGATTTACGAGCATATAATCGATGTAGACTTCCACAGTACATCCGAGGTGCTTGGCGAATATCTTGTTGATGAGGTGCTGATATGTTGCTCCTGCGTTTTTCAGCCCGAACGACATGACCTTGTAGCAGAAGGTTCCTCTCTCTCTATTATGAACGACATATTCTCTCTATCGTCTGGTCGCATCATGATCTGGTTGTACCCGGAGAAGGTGTCCATGAAGGATAACAGTTGATTGCCGACGATCGTGCCTAACCGATCGATGTGCGGTAATGAGAAACAGTCTTTAGGACATGCTTTGTTCAGATCAGTGAAATTCACACAGACTCTCCATTTATCATTCTTCTTTTTGACTACCACCGGATTCGCGAGCATTCCAGGTATTTTACTTCCGTGATAGACCCAGCTCCTAGCAGTTTTTCTACTTCGTCGTTTACCGCATGTGCTCTCTATGCTCCTAGCTTTCTTCTTTTTGTTTGATAGGCTTGAATGTCCTATCAAAGTTGAGTTCATGACATGCGATGTTTGGGTTGATCATGATCATGTCTCTAACCGACCATGCGAACGTTGACATGTTTTGTTTGAAAAAGTTAATGAGTTCCGCTCTAATGGCAAGGTCGAGGTCATCTTTGATTCCCACTCTTCGCTCGGGGTGACGTTCTTCGATCCTAACATGTTCGATCAACTCCAATCGGGGGTTGTCTCGGTCAAATTCCCTCGGGGGTGATCCCTTCTTCCGCGCCGCTGTTGTTGCCTTTGATGGTTGGTACTTTCTTGACGTTCCTTCGTAACTCGGTGATTGGTCTGTTGACTGTGCCTTTGCAGCTGTCATCACTTTTCCTCTGCTCGTGGCTACGGTTGTGGCGTCCTGACTGCTTGTCAGTGTTTTGTTGACTTGTGATCCTGAGTTTTTCAAACTATCGCGAGCTCCATCACCTTGCAGGGACGATTTGGATTGGATCTGCTCTCCTCCACCTTTTGTGTTGCTGGTGTTGGTGATGTCGCTGGCGTTTCTTGTTCCTCATGTATCCTGCGATGAGAATGGTGTTTTCGTCATTGCCGATATGCCCTTTGGTAATACAAATATGTCTAAAGTCCCCACAGACGGCGCCAATTGTTGATTTAGATATTTACAGTGACCAATTCATTAAATTGATCGATTTAGAAGGACTTGAATAATTCAAATAAAAGACCTTTAAAGGCAATAACAGAATGGCCGGAAAACATAGTTGTTTTACTAATTTCAGAGTTCAAAATCGGATATTTATTATATCAAGATATATAGGGTTTATATTCTAAATTCTTTTTGATATGATAATGTTAAATTTTAACAAACTTAGATTTCTTTCTTTTTCGAAAAATTGTGTTTATCTTATTCATTTTCTCAAATATTTTAATTTGATACTAATCATATTTCTTTTTTGATACAACTCGTTGGGGACAGTTTCCGATCTTCACCGGAATGAGCCACATTTTTATTGGATTTGATCTTTGATGGATCGTTTAGCTGTTGTGTAATGGCCCAAAACCATGGCCCAAAATTTCTTTTGAAAATGAGGGAAAAAGCCCAGCCCATTAGCCAAGCCCATTTCCTTTTTCTAAAACCCTAGCCCCTAGCCTATAAATACCAGCCCCTAGCCTCCTAAAAACCTATTTCTTTTTTCTGTTGCGAAGCCCTGTCGGAGTACGGAGTTGACCAAAGCCCTAGAAGCCACTATTCGCGTTTTCAAGCCTCCCCTTCGATCCAGGTAACATTCGAACCCGTAGATCTGAGTTTTCAAAACCCGAAACCTGTTTTCAAGCGTTTTCAAAAAGATATCCAGAATCCCGAGAAACCGAGCATACCACCGTGACCGCCTCGACGAGACGAAGCCGTAGCCGCCGACCGATCGCCGATCAGCCGCCGCACGCGCCCACACGCGCCCACACGCGCCGGAGGGGAGTCAGGCGCGTGAGATCCACGCGCGCCGGAGGAGCCGACGCGCCGGAGCCCACGCGCCGCCACCGGAGCCGCCGCCGCCGTCACGCGCCGCCGCCGTCCGCCGCCCGGAGCCGCCGCCGTCGCCGGAGATCCGCCGGAGCGCCGCCGCCGTCCGCCGACCGGAGCCGCCGTCGCCGTCGCCGGAGCCGCCGTCGCCGACCGTTGACCGCCGCCGTTGACCACCGGTCCGGTTTGGTTGGTCCGGTTCGGTTTAATCCCAAATTCGATTTTGATTTCCGGTTCAATTTAATTGACTTCGGTTTAGCCGGTTTTCTTAAATCGATTTTGATTTCCGGTTTAGCCAAACCGGTTTCCAATTGATTTTGATTCCAATTTCGATTCGGTTCGAACCGGTTTAGGTTTTAAACTACCAAACTTCTTTCTTTCGTATCTAGCCCGTCTTAGACCCGTTTTGAGTGATTCAAAAGCCTAAGTTGATCTATTTCTCGCCCTCTTTCCAGATCTGTCGTCCGTTCGGTCTCATGAGCTTCCTAAATTACGAAAATGCCCTTCTTTGGCTAAGGTGAGGATCGGTTCTTGACCCTTGCTTGCCTATTCGATTCCGGACGATAGTCCTTAGTTAATATTATCTTTCCCTAGGTAGTGTAGGGCAGTCATATGCGCATGATGTGATTGATTGTGGAACTTAGAATGCTAGGTTATCGCTTAAACCGAAAACGTTGTTTGTGTGTGATGGACTCGTATTCTCTTAGAACTGTGGTAGGGCCCCCGAAAGGGTGTTTGGTGGCGGCTTGCGTATAACGAGTTTGGTACGCAACCCTTGTGTCGTCGGAAGGGGGTTTTGGCGAGCCCCCCGAGAGAAATAAATTTGGGCGCCGGAGCCAATGGCGGGCTTCGGTTTCCCTGGGAATTGTTTGCGCTTCGTGCGGAGTAGATGTCCTTCGGGACGTAGGTTGTGTGGTGAAAGCCTTCGGGTGATGATTGTTGATTGCAAGATTCTATTAGCCTAGGACTTGTGATTCGTTGTTGTGTAGTGTAAGCTGGGATCGCGGGTTCCCTAAATCCGCCCCTCACTGGGTAATTGTGTTTGAAACAATTACTCAGACCTCCTTTCCCTTTTTCCCCTGCCCCCGTTTTCTTGCAGGTCCGGATGCGGGATTGATTCGATCGGGTGATGACATTGGTGTATTTGAATCCGAAGAGAGCGCCGGGTCCTGGGACAAGTTGAGTGACATCCCGGTTGGACCAGAATGGGCTCCACGGGTGTCCTAATGCCGCGTCTCCGGTTTAACCGGGAGGCGGGCGTTACAATTTGGTATCAGAGCCTAGGTTAAGATCTCCCAGTCCTATCCTGGGAGATCAGCTTTCGTAGTTTTCCCAAAAACCCTGATTTCAATCTTTTCCAAAGCGTTTGCAAATTTTTTTTTTAAATATATATACGTTGTGAAAACCTTTTTAAACACCAATATGCATTGCTGATTATCTCCTGTGGTGACCTCTCTTAGTATCTAATTTTTGCAGTATGTCTTCTGATTCGAGTTCTGATTCGGGGTCCGAGTGGACACCAAGCCCCACCAGTGTCTTGCGCAACCGTGTTTCGACTAAGGCAGAACCACCAAGGCAGAGGAGACGTGTCACGATCGGGGCCACAGCCGCGACTTCGAGACTCGTCCGATCACCCACCCCGCACCCTAGAGGTAGATTTGATTTTCCGCCAGTTGGGACTTTTACGAGACCAGTGAGAGGCAGAGGGCGACCGCGGAAGACGCCTATCGTTGTTTCAGCAGCACCTGTGGACCCAGTAGAGCCACCCATTGCGAGAAGGCCAGGGAAGGAGCATGTAGTTGAGGAGAGCCATCCGGATCCGCCAGCTCATGTGTGCTTCATGACTGTGCGACCTTCAGCCAAGTGTGACCCGGCTTTCCAGGACCGGAGGCCAGGAGCGGCACCACGGGCAGACGACGCCCCGGGATCGTCGACCATGAGGCCACCGGCGCAGGCACCCCCTCGTGACGTCCCCCGACCGTTCCAGATGGTGGGTATGAGTGTGCAGGAGTACCTAGATGCATTTATCCTTAGGGCCGACTGCACCTACCCCCGATCCCCGGCCCATCTGATGACCATGTTTATGAGTGGACTGTTACCGGAGATCCGTCAAGGGATGACAGATGGGAGTGAGTACGGAGAGTACGGGCTGGTTGAGATGGCTGCTAGATATGCAGAGGCGGTGGAGCGGAACCAGATGGATCCAGCGTATCGACAGTGGGTGAGAGAAGGGCGTCAGAGAGATGAGGATACCCGGCGACGTGTAATGGCCGAGCAGCAGGCCACTTGGAACAAGGAGCTGCGACGGAGACAGGAGATTGCAGATCGTGACTGGATGAGTGAGCAGAAGCTCGCCTTAGCCCGGTCCCGAGAGAGGTTTGAGCGGCAGCGGGCAGAGTGGGCACAGCAGCAGGCCACCTGGGAGCAGGAGCGAGAGCAGAGGAGGCAGCAGAGGCAGGAAGATCGGGACTACGCTTGGTTGGACCAGCAGATGAACATACCGGAGCAGGGACCAGATGGGTTCGATCAGCAGCAGGCTACACAGAGTCCAGAGCATACGGCAGCAACACCCGTGATCACCATCTCAGATTCAGAGCCAGAGCCAGACTCAGACCCGTCAGAGGATGAGGATGCGTCAGGACAGTTGTATCATGGCGACCAGGACCTCGAGCACCGGACCCCGGGATCGCCAAGTGGCTAGAGTCAGGAGACTTAGGAGTTGTTAGGAGTAGGGCGTTTTATTTATTATTTAGTTGGTGTTGGTTTTGAGTTCCTTTCTTTTCCGCGGTTTCGCGTAGTCAGCTTGTTTTCATTCCATTCATTCAGACCTTTGTAGCCCTACGCCGATTGGTCTATTTATTCATTATTTTATTCAATCGTGCCTTTCCGTTCGGACGTTCCGTAGTCATTTCAGCTCCTCCCAATGTTAGAACCCTTGAGTTCGGTAGCGACCGGGAAACCGAGTCCTTCAGAATTCGGGACGAATTCTTTCAAGGGGAGGAGAATTGTAATGGCCCAAAACCATGGCCCAAAATTTCTTTTGAAAATGAGGGAAAAAGCCCAGCCCATTAGCCAAGCCCATTTCCTTTTTCTAAAACCCTAGGCCCCAGCCTATAAATACCAGCCCCTAGCCTCCTAAAAACCTATTTCTTTTCTCTGTTGCGAAGCCCTGTCGGAGTACGGAGTTGACCAAAGCCCTAGAAGCCACTATTCGCGTTTTCAAGCCTCCCCTTCGATTCAGGTAACATTCGAACCCGTAGATCTGAGTTTTCAAAACCCGAAACCTGTTTTCAAGCGTTTTCAAAAAGATATCCCGAATCCCGAGAAACCGAGCATACCACAGTGACCGCCTCGACGAGACGAAGCCGTAGCCGCCGACCGATCGCCGATCAGCCGCCGCACGCGCCCACACGCGCCCACACGCGCCGGAGGGGAGTCGGGCGCGTGAGATCCACGCGCGCCGGAGGAGCCGACGCGCCGGAGCCCACGCGCCGCCACCGGAGCCGCCGCCGCCGTCACGCGCCGCCGCCGTCCGCCGCCCGGAGCCGCCGCCGTCGCTGGAGATCCGCCGGAGCGTCGCCGCCGTCCGCCGACCGGAGCCGCCGTCGCCGTCGCCGGAGCCGCCGTCGCCGACCGTTGACCGCCGCCGTTGACCACCGGTCCGGTTTGGTTGGTCCGGTTCGGTTTAATCCCAAATTCGATTTTGATTTCCGGTTCAATTTAATTGACTTCGGTTTAGCCGGTTTTCTTAAATCGATTTTGATTTCCGGTTTAGCCAAACCGGTTTCCAATTGATTTTGATTCCAATTTCGATTCGGTTCGAACCGGTTTAGGTTTTAAACTACCAAACTTCTTTCTTTCGTATCTAGCCCGTTTTAGACCCGTTTTGAGTGATTCAAAAGCCTAAGTTGATCTATTTCTCGCCCTCTTTCCAGATCTGTCGTCCGTTCGGTCTCATGAGCTTCCTAAATTACGAAAATGCCCTTCTTTGGCTAAGGTGAGGATCGGTTCTTGACCCTTGCTTGCCTATTCGATTCCGGACGATAGTCCTTAGTTAATATTATCTTTCCCTAGGTAGTGTAGGGCAGTCATATGCGCATGATGTGATTGATTGTGGAACTTAGAATGCTAGGTTATCGCTTAAACCGAAAACGTTGTTTGTGTGTGATGGACTCGTATTCTCTTAGAACTGTGGTAGGGCCCCCGAAAGGGTGTTTGGTGGCGGCTTGCGTATAACGAGTTTGGTACGCAACCCTTGTGTCGTCGGAAGGGGGTTTTGGCGAGCCCCCCGAGAGAAATAAATTTGGGCGCCGGAGCCAATGGCGGGCTTCGGTTTCCCTGGGAATTGTTTGCGCTTCGTGCGGAGTAGATGTCCTTCGGGACGTAGGTTGTGTGGTGAAAGCCTTCGGGTGATGATTGTTGATTGCAAGATTCTATTAGCCTAGGACTTGTGATTCGTTGTTGTGTAGTGTAAGCTGGGATCGCGGGTTCCCTAAATCCGCCCCTCACTGGGTAATTGTGTTTGAAACAATTACTCAGACCTCCTTTCCCTTTTTCCCCTGCCCCCGTTTTCTTGCAGGTCCGGATGCGGGATTGATTCGATCGGGTGATGACATTGGTGTATTTGAATCCGAAGAGAGCGCCGGGTCCTGGGACAAGTTGAGTGACATCCCGGTTGGACCAGAATGAGCTCCACGGGTGTCCTAATGCCGCGTCTCCGGTTTAACCGGGAGGCGGGCGTTACATGTTGAATCGGACTAAAAAGAGATGTTAACATAAGGAGAACTGCATATGTTACAAATTAAAAATCGGGAAGTGAAATGGTCAATAATCATGAAAATGTTGCGGGTTTTAACTTGTACACATAGACTGTTTTCATTGGTTTCATAGAATGGGGAGATCCTATGAAGGATTACTCTTGGTGGAAATTTTGTTTTTGAACTGTTTTTGGACAACGGAGAAAATATATTCGACATTCTTAACATAAAATAGTCAGCAGCTACAACATTCAGTTGCTCGTCATGGATCCAAACGCAAGAGTCCTTCACCTATACATACAATACATGTGGGGAAAAATAATAAAAAACCTCTCCACCCTAATATCAGCCATTAAAGCTTCTTCATGAGATCATTTTCAAAGATAAAACTAATTAAAAAAACAAGGCATCGGGAGGATACTCGATAAAACCTGCATCCATGACTTTTGATAAAAGTTACATATAAATTATTAAATATTAGGATTTTCATATTTAGAGAAAAAAGGAAAAAAAAAAAAATTTGCCGGTCGCTTTGAGTGCGTATAATTGGAATCTTTGCTTTCAGTCAAAAGTAGGAGACCCACTTTCCAGGTCTTCCAGAAATTGCAGCCTTCATACCTGTAATTTAAGACACTTATTACTACGCACACCAAATACACTGAATTGACCGACCAAAGACTCCACATGATTCTATCATTTATCCAAAATAAAGGTAGTGAATGGTGACTGCTTTAAAAAGCGGATTTGTTGAAAGCGGGACGGATTTGTTGAAGTTTACCAATCAATAAACAAGTATAGCTAACATGCGTTTTTTACAAATAACGCACTTCAAAAAATTATTTTTTTGTTTCTTCGTTTGTAGTTGAAAAACGCACTTTACTAGTTTACATACATAACAAGTAGTGGTCGAAATCAAAACCGCAGTTTTTTTTTTTTTTTTTTTTTCTAATTTCACTTTTAACAATGAACGATTATTATTTATATGTTATGGTTCTCATATGCATCTCATGATTCTCATCAATACAATACAAAACATGTTAGAAAAAAACATATAGACACGTTTTATTATTATTTTAATTGAACACAATACGTGTACTTATTTGTTCTATGTTATATTTTTTTTAAACAATACTCTACTCTATGTTATATTAACTGCTATTTTATCATTACATATATTTATTCAGTGTTATATTTAAATCAAACCATTAGGTGTTGTATATATATATATATATAAACTGTAAATATATATATGTATCTATATATCTATATAAGTAATCTTGTTATGTTAGCATAAATATATATATATATAAAATTGGGAAACTATAAAATAAATTTGCATCTATTAAGTTTATTAAAAAGATTGATTCACTTAAAAAAATAAAAAATACTAACTAAAACATACATTATATATATAAATTTGTATGTTCAACACATATTATATATATGTTTTTGATATATCTTGGTTATCGATTCAATTCGATTATTTTGTTTTTAGTTTTAATATTACCAAGAAAAAATGAATTATCCGAATTTACCCAATACTTTTATATAAAATATCCAAAATTAACCGATTTTATCCAAACTATCTAAAGCACCCGAAATTATATCCGAATAACCGGGATTTTCTTCGAATTACACAAAACTAACCGAAAATTTGAAATAAACCCAATTTTCATATAATAAACTAAATTGAATTCGTTGAGCTAAACCAAATCAAATAAAAGTTTTGGTTTTCAGTTTAGGTTTGATTATAATTTCAATTCGATTTGGTATATTAAAATAAATCGGTTATCGATTCGGCAATCAATAGTAGCTTAGATTGGATTTTCAAAAAAAAAAAATTAAACTAAATTATGCTGATTTATATCAAACCAAACTAATTGTATATCAAAATTTTTGACCGAACTATACGAAGTAACCAAATTTAACCAAAATTAAAAAATTATTGATACAGACCAAATCGAGTTCAAATAACCAAATTTATCTAAATTATTCAAAATTAATTGAATTTACTCAAAATAAACCAAAATTAATCAATTTTTTTTTTAAAAACCGCACTTGTCCCGCAAATTATTTTTTACCAATCAATATACATTTCACACCGCTTTTTTATACAAACCGCACTTATCCCGCAAACCGCACGTACCGCTGTTGAACCGCACCGCACTCTAAAACCGCTTTTCCCGCACAACCAAAACCGCGGTCACCATTCGGACCCAAAAATAGCTTGAATCTGAGATCAGTCCAACTCTCTAAATCCAAAAAAATTAGCAAGATTTAACGATATGCATGTCAGTGTCAGTTCAATGCATTTCGTCAATCCATACTATAAAAAATAGAGTATATGAAATAATAACCTTAGCTTCATGTGTTTACAACAAAATATACCATTATAATTAATAAATATTTTAATTATTCATTAAAATTATTTTAGAGTTTAATATATTTAGAATATAAGTGGATCATATTAAATATTTTCTAATTAATTTTTTTTTCATAAATATATTCATAACTTTTTAATATGTTTTGGTTTTAAATATATTCATAATATTTTTATTATAATTTTTTACTAACCTAAAATATTATAATACACATAAACCAAACTAAAAGTATTAAATGAGTGAATTATCATATTTAATTACATGTTGATCTGTACAATAAACACAATAATCATTATTTAGACTATTATAAAATGGATTAAAACTAGATTAATTAATTTCAATTATTTATATTATTAAAAACAAACTTTGTGAAAGATAGATTAAAAATAAATTAATCAATTTTAAATAATACATTTTTAGTTTGATAAAAATATTAAAATTATTTAATATTTATATTTTGAATATATGAAGTGTTAGACTATGATTGATATTTTTATGATCACAATTTTTGATAGATTGTTTATCAAATTTTCAAAATATTTTAACTATTATAATATGAGTTGAAAAATAAATTAGTGTGATTGGATTATGATTTATTCTGAAAACAATTACTCACTAAAAACAAATTAAAAATATGAATTAACCAATGTGAATATGTTCGGAAAACGAATTCATATTTTGAATTTTATAAAATATAAATAAATTCCAAGCATATGATGAATATGATGTTCTATAAAAAAGTTTAAATTAAAATATTATATTAAATTTATATCAAATAACTTTATAATGACTGTTTTATTTAAAATAAAATTTATAAAATTATTTTCATACGAAAAAAATATTTAGTGCATTGTTGTATTGAGCATATAGTCATGATCATAATATTTAATTAACAAAATTTTGTGTTAAATAATTAATAAATTTATTATAAAAACAAAAGTATTTATTTAAAAGTTATTTTTATAAAGAAAAATATACCTCTGGTGGTACGGATCAAAATCTAATTTAAAGTTAAATGACAAGTTTAAGTCTCTGTATTAACGATTACTGCCACTATATAGACTTTATTAAAAACCATCAAAGGCCTTGTTTTGAAGGGACCCATAAATTATGCAATATCGCCCCATCGGCGTCTAATCAATTGAATGAAATTAAAGAAAAGTTGTGGACTCCAAAAAGAAAAGTTATGTTAGGGATAATTTCGACTTTCATAAATGGTAATATTACGGAAATGCCCATAAAACGTACCTTTATTGATGTTTCCATGCTCTGGCGAAGATATTCTTGAGCCGATTACCGGCGGCGAGCCTCTGAAGCGCTTTCTTTGCGCCGGAAACTTCCATCTCCTCTAGAGATTGAAGATGACGATCAGCTCCTAAACTAATCAATTGCGCCCTCGCCGCATGGCTTCTCCCTGAGAGAATCGCCCCGACTACCATCACCGGAAGCTCTTTCGCAACCATCCTCACGTTTCTCGGATCCAGCATTTGCACCAATCGAATCACGCTCTTCTCGTCTCTTATCAGCTCTTTCCGATTTGATCTAACGGTGAGCAACGACTTCGCAGCTTCTGTTGCCGCCTCTTGTAACCCCACCGGTTTCGACGATTCCATCAGCCTTATCAAGGAACCTAAACAATCTGAATTCTCCCAATTGGATAATGAATCTAGTCGATGAGGATACAACCTTAACGACTGAATCCATGGTGGATAATTGAGTGAGAGCAAGCAAAGCATGCTCAATTTTATCGGGATTTGACGAATCCTGAACTAAATGAATAAGAATCTGCAGTCCTCTATCTCTAACAATCAACTCTCTGAAATAGTCACAGGAAGATGAGAATAAAGAGATAAAGTTCGACGTATTTTCTTGTAAAGACGTTGAACCGGAGATTAAGAGTGGAAGAATAATCGGTACGGCTCCTTCCTCAGCGAGCATCGTTCTGATATCGTCCACGGCGGCGATATTGCTTATAGCACTGGTGGTATGCTCTTGTACTTCTGCAGATCCCGATCTGTAAGATTTGATTAAAACCGTGACGCCTTCGTAAGCTGAGATTGCCCAAGCGGTTTTTGGATCGGCGGTTATTGCTTTAATCGCCACCGCGGCACGAGTTTTTAATGGTGTAGATCTTGTTTCGAGTATCCGTAACAGAGGACCTAATCCTCCTTCGAACACTGTCTTTCTCGAATCAATGCTTGAAGAAGTCAGTAATGAGACGGCGGAGAGAGCATGTTCGCGAATTAGAGGATGGTGATGGAGATCGAGGAGACTGACTAAGTAACCGACATTGCCTTCTTTAGCTATGATTCTTGATGATTTCTCGCTATCAGTGAGAAGCTGAAGGAGAGATTCCAGAGATTTCTTCTTAAACTCAGCGCCGCCGATTTGGAGACGAGTGAAGAGATCTCTGATGAAGAAAGCAATATCCTCTTTGTCTGAGGTAGGAGCAGGGAGTGATAAAATGATGGCATTTTGATGGAGAACACCAGATCTGAGTAGAAGGTCGAGGTCACTGATGTGAGTTGAGAGAGAGGAGGAAGCGATGTCGAGGTCGCTCTGCATGAGGAGTTTCCCGCCCGAGAAAGAAACCGAGGAGCATTGGTGTGAGAGATAATTAAGGCGTTGGAGATTGGAGAGCAGAGAAGGGAGGAGAGTGTGGAGGAGAGGATTTTCAGACCAGTGAGGAGATTATGACAAGGACGAGAGAGATGAGTGGAGGGAGAAGAGCTTTGAGCGGAGGATCTGCCACTTTCCGATGAAGGAACGGACGGTGTTTGAAGAGAGGAGGAGGAGAGAGAGGACGTTTGTGATGAGGTCAAGAAGCGGTTGGAGAGGTGCGGTTGAGGGAGGTGGTTTAATAAGTTCGCCGGAGACGGCGAAGGAGGAGTGATGCATGGAGGAGGGGAGGAAAGCAAAAAAAAATGCAGGTCACATGAAGAAGGGAGGAGTTTGACCCCAAAAAAGAAGAAGAGAGGAGAAGGTCTATTTGTTTTAAATATATATTAGCGTTTGATCCCCGCTCAACTCAAAAAATTTTCTATTTGGATGTGAAGATATTTTTGGATTAAAATATATCATTTGTAGCGATTTTGTTAGATTATAAATTTATTAAATTTTTGTTTGTGTTCAGATTGTAAAAGTCTAACTATAATGATTTGATTTTGTTTGGAGATGGTTTTCTTGATTTGTAATTTATTTGACACGTGATTTTAAAAATAAATGATACAACCGTCATTATATATTTTGTTTGTGCTTAGTACTTTGTATTAGTAAGATGATTCTTTTTTCAAGATTTCTTTCCTAATATGTGCATTATTTCACATGTGATCTCGAACATATATTATACAATTTTTCATTATATAATTTGTCTGTATTCAGTATGTATTATTACCGTATTCGAATCATTCTTTTGTTTCGAGATTATTTTTTTTGATTCGTGATCTTAAAAATGAATGACACACTTTTCACTAAATATTTTGACTTAAGCTCAGAAATATTAGTTAGAGGTTTTTAATGTTTAGAAATCTTTTTGTAGCCTCTTATCATAATGCTTATTTTAATTGTTGTGATCATAGGGTAGTTCATATTATATATTGTTGTAGTTTTTTATTATGTAAAATTATTTTTTTATTTATATATTTATCATTATTTAGCAAAATAATTAAGTATAGAAGTGTGTTTGAATTTTATTTATTTTGTACTATAAAAATATAAATTTTGATTATTTGAATTTTTGGGTTAGATATATTTTATGAATAAGAACAATCTAATCTAATTTAATATACATAAAGCACAAGTCATGAGTGAGAAAGAAGGGGCCTTCTCTATTTGACACATCAACTTTTTGCTTAAGGTTATTTTGTCAATTTTTCACAATTTTTTTTTTAACAATAAAACATAATCTTTTTTCCACTATTTACAAATTTATTTCATTTTACTAATCGTCCCACGATTTTTTCCACAACAAATCGCTTCTAAACTGTCTCACGATTTTCAGATTTTTCACATTTTTTTTTGTTATTTGCTATAACTTTAATTACGTTAAATCCACAGAAAATTTGACCCAAAAAATCGAGAGAAAACGTCTGCAACTCTTAATCTCTCTCGAATAAATCAACCTAAAAAGTTCAGATCTCATTTGTACGTCGCCGGGGCCCTTCATGCCTTATTCCTTCCATCATCTTCTTCTTTGTATTTGCGTTTGGTTGGTGTTTTACGAAGGTTTTCAGAGTTTAGGGCTCCGTTTTGTGGTGCTTTCCTGGCGGAAGTTCTTTCTCCGGCGTACTCCTCTTCTGCCCTTTTCGATTGTTTAGCATCGAATTTTTTAGAGTATTGTAACATATTCTTCCATTCCTCCGTCCCAAATCAGGTGACTGGAAACATCAGAAACATGAAGCGGCCGGAAATTTACTCGGATTTATCCTTTACGGGAGAACCCATCTCGGTGGAAGAAGCTAGGGCAAAATGGCCCTTTCGCTAAAGATCATTAAAGTCTAAAAATCTGTCTGTGGAAAGTCCAAAGGATGGGTAAATATTTTTTTCTCTCTCCATTGAATTCTATCAAAACCTTTTTCTTCTTCTGTATGCTGTTTTATTGTTTATATTCGTTTGTGTCTTGTGTTCCTGAAACAGTGATAATGAAGACAATCTGGAGGCTAAACGTCATTACAACCAAGCTGTTGTTGAAGGAACTCTTTTCAATCTTGAAAATGATGTCTATGTTAAAGTAAGTATCTGATTTGTTGTCTGATACGGCACTAAATACTGAATTTTGTTTAGGTTTTATGTTGGTACAAATCTTGTTTACTGTCTAATGCGAGTTTATATTAGTGAAATAGATTTTAGAAATTTTCTTGATATCCTATTGTTATTGTCTACATTTCGGTGTTGTGTGTTGGTCATATGGTCATACCAATGTATCTGATGTACATGTATTTTGGTGTAGGCTGAAGAAGGGAAACCGAATTATATTGCAAAGATTGTCGAGTTCTTGAAGCAATTGATGGAGAGCCGTACTTCAGAGCTCGATGGTTCTACAGACATGAAGATGATGTGAGATGTTATTTATGTTTGAGTTGAAGATGACGAAGAGTACAAAACGTCAGATTTTTCTTGACAAATGATAAGAGTGATGGATTAATCGAGACTGTACAGAGACCCATCACTACAATACATATTCCTCATGAACAACGGGAGATACATTCTCCAGAAGATCAAAGGGTCTACATAGATAAGGGACTTGATGGGACAATCATGGACAAGGAAAAGATCAACAGAGCTTAGACAGTACCATAATAGCTACCAGAGAGAAACTTAGGAGAAAGTGTTGCAGTGTATGAATCAAGCAGTGTAACATGTTAACTGGAAAGTGTCAAAGCCGGTTTTGAAAGAGAGGTTCAAGATTTTCAATACTTTGTTCGATGAGATTCACAAGACGCACAACACGTGGATTGTGAGTGATGAGCAGATGCAATTGGAGCTAATGGTTTCCATCTCGGCGTTAGTGATTCCGGCGTATAGGTCTTTCTTTGGGAGGTATAAGCAACACCTTGATTCAGGGAAGCAGACAGACTGATAAACGCCAAAGATACGCACATATTTAGTTGTTAATATTGTTGTAACTTCCCTACCTTTGTGGGATCTCTTACGATCCATTGTAACCTCTCAGGCTATATATTATGCCTGTTACATTGTTCATAATCAATCAATAAGCTTATTAGCTTACATGGTATCAGAGCTACAACGGTTCAGATCCTCTTGATCACTTCTTCCTTTCTCTTCATTTCTCTTCTTCTCGCCTCTATTCTTCTCGACTTCTTCTTTCTTTTCGAAAATGGCCAACGATCAAAACAATCGAAATGAGCATTGCTTTGGTGTTACGAATATGAAACACCATATCCCGCTGATTCTCGACTTGGAAGATCACAACTATGATGCCTGGCACGAGCTTCTGCTCACTCACTGTATAGCGTTCGATGTTTCGAGTCATCTTGATGGTAGTCTCGTTCCAAATGGTGTAAACGATCAGGCTTGGTTGAAGCGAGACGGACTGATCAAACTCTGGTTGTACGGTACTATGACGAAAGATCTCTTCAAATCGTCATTCGAAACAGGCGGGACCTCTCGCGACATCTGGTTACGTGTGGAGAACCAGTTCCGTAACAACAAAGAGGCACGAGCTATTCAGCTCGATAACAAACTCCGTACTATGGAGATCGGAGATTTGTCCGTCCAGGACTATTGCCAGAAAATGAAATCGACAGCGGATCTGCTTTCCAACGTCGATACTGTTGTTCCTGAACGAACCCTTGTAATGTATCTCATCAACGGGCTTAATGAAAAGTTTGATAACATCATCAACGTTATCAAACATAAGGAGCCTTTCCCGAGCTTCGAATCTGCAAAATCGATGCTTCAGTGGGAGGAGACACGGCTCAAGAAACATACTTCGACATCTCTCCTTGCTTCAACTCCAGCTTTATGGCATAAGAGACTTGGACATTTGAACTCGTCATCTCTTGCTTCTGTTTTTTCTTTGCATCCAGATTTATGTAATAAACGCAAGGACTCTTTCTCTTGTGAGCCTTGTCATCTAGGAAAAGCAATAAAACTACCTTTTCATACATCACAGTCTCGTGTTACACACCCATTCGAAATTATTCACTCCGACTTGTGGACGTCTCCGGTTGAAAGCATGAGTGGGTTGTGATATTATGTCTTCTTCCTCGATCAGTTTACTCACTACCTATGGGTTTATCCGATCCGATGGAAGAGTGATGTGTACTCAAAATTCCTTCACTTCTCTGCCTATGTCAAAACACAATTCCAAACCACCATCAAAAAATTTCAATGTGATAATGGTGGAGAATTTAATAATGCCCAGTTTCTTTCTCACTTCGATCAAAATGGGATCAATGTCCGCTTCTCCTGTCCCCACACCTCTCAGCAAAATGAGAGATCCGAAAGGATGATAAGGACTATCAATAACACCATTCGAGCTCTGTTGTTTCAAGCTAGGCTTGCGCCTTGCTACTGGGTCGAGGCCTTGCATCTTGCTGCTCATATTCTCAACATCGTGCCTTCTAAAGCCATTCAAAATCAAATTCCATACACTCTCCTGTTTCACAAAGAGCCAGAATATGATCATCTTAGAGTCTTTGGGAGCTTGTGTTTTCCAAATCTTAATCATTCAAACCTGAACAAGCTCTCTCCAAGGTCTACTCCATGCGTCTTCCTAGGCTATCCTTCACAGCATCGTGGCTTTAGATGTATGGATATCAAAACAAAGAGAATCATAATTTCTCGTCATGTCTGGTTTGATGAGGACACATTTCCAGCCGCTCAAACATCATCACCTAAAGAGCTCTATAATTTCCTGGATGAGTTTGATGAACCATCTGCTACTTTCAAATCTATTCTTGAGGCCCCATTTCAGCAAAATACTCCTTCAGCTAAGACTCGAACTCGCAGCCATGTACCAAGTACACGGACTTCTCGTGTCCAGACATGGTCAGCTCGTACTGATCCTATGTTTCGGGCTCCTAGTACGATGCAAACTCGTTCAAAGTCTGGCATTTCCAAGCCTAAACAGATGCTCTATTTAGTCACCTCAACAAAATCGCCAATACCAAAAGGCCATAACCAAGCTTTAGCCGACCCAAACTGGAATCCTGCAATGCATGATGAGCATGGTGCTTTGATTAAGACAAAGATGTGGGAACTGGTACCACGTCCTATTAATACTAATGTTGTTCGTTCAATGTGGCTCTTTAGACATAAATATGACGCAGATGGAGTGCTCTCACGACACAAAGCGAGATTAGTTGCCAATGGAAAATCACAGGAGGAGGGAATTGATTACACGGAAACCTTCAGCCCGGTTGTGAAACCAGCTACTATACGATGCGTTCTGAACATTGCAGTAAGTTCAGGTTGGAGTATCAAACAATTGGATGTCAAGAACGCGTTTCTCCAAGGTAATCTAGAAGAAACAATGTTCATGCACCAGCCACCGAGTTTCGTCAACAAGCAATATCCACGACATGTTTGTAAGCTTAAGAAAGCAATATACGGTCTGAAACAAGCTCCGCGAGCTTGGAATTCAAGGTTCTCGAACTACTTGAAGATGATGGGTTTTGTCTGCAGCAAAGCCGACTCGTCACTGTTCATATTCAAGAGAAACAACGACTGTGCTTACCTACTGCTTTATGTAGACGACATCCTGCTTACTGCCTCGTCCGATCTTCTGCTACAGCGAATCATAAACAAGCTTAAAACATAGTTTCCCATGACCGACTTGGCTACTTTGAAGCATTTTTTGGGGATCAAGGCAGAGTTTAATCGCAATGGTCTCTTCTTGAATCAATCTGGATATGCTGAGGATATAATTGCAAGAGGAGGAATGGTGGACTGTAAACCTCTTTCAACGCCAGTTGATCTAAAATCCAAGCTGTCCATCACTGAAGGAGAACCTATTGAGAATCCGACATACTACAGAAGTATAGCAGGGGCTCTCCAATACCTAACATTTACGAGGCCCGACATCTCCTACGCAGTTCATCAGGTATGCCTGTATATGCACACTCCTCGTCAACCACATTTACAAGCGCTTAAGCGCATATTACGATACATTAAGGGAACTCTCAGCTTCGGTATCCAGTTAACAAGAGGGAAATTAGACTCGCTGACAGCTTACTCCGATGCTGACTGGGCGGGCTGTCCAGACACACGAAGATCAACATCAGGATATTGTGTCTATCTCGGTCCTAATATCGTTTCGTGGTCAGCAAAACGCCAACAAACACCTTCTCGGTCGAGCTCCGAGGCTGAATACAAGGGAGTTGCCAACACCGTAGCAGAGTTGACATGGATCAGAAACCTTTTGCTGGAACTTCATCGTCCAATCTCAACAGCTTCGGTGGTGTACTGTGATAATATTGGCTCAGTATATTTATCGACGAATCCAGTCAAGCATCAGCGTACGAAACATATTGAGCTCGATATTCATTTCGTACGAGACAAGGTTGCTATCGGGGAAGTTAAAGTCCTACATGTTCCCACTTCGCTTCAATATGCAGACATTTTTACAAAGGGATTACCTTCATCTCTGCATAACGAGTTTCGATCCAGCCTCACCGTCCGTTCATCAGACGATGTGACTGTGGGAGGGTGATAGACGCCAAAGATACGCACATATTTAGTTGTTAATATTGTTGTAACTTCCCTACCTTTGTGGGATCTCTTACGATCCATTGTAACCTCTCGGGCTATATATTATGCCTGTTACATTGTTCATAATCAATCAAGAAGCTTATTAGTTTACACGGACAAGTATGTCAAGTATCAGCTTAAAGATATTGAGTCTTTCATCTGCTTCATCGAGGTTAGACAAATTTCCAATGTATTCATATCTTGGACTGCCATATAGAACATGTTCACAGCCATGTCTTGAATCTTGATTGAGACTAAGTGAAGAGAGATGTTGCATCTCTGTAGGTTCGTGGGTTAGTAGAAGCTGCATGATGAAGGGTGATGCTTTCTTGGTTGTTGTTGAGAGTTGTGGAGTTGTTGTTGTCATAAACATGATAAGGATACTGTTGCTTGGGGATGAGGGAACCGAATCTCCCTTGCTTCTTCTAATGATGATGATTATATTGTTTACTTCTGGGCTGAGAACTTCTCGGGATGAACACTCCTGTCCCTTTGCTCTCTCTAATTTGGTTGTAATTCTGCTCATGGTACATCATATATGATGTTGTTCATGCTTGGTAGTTTTCTCTGAATAACCCCTGTTTTTAATTTTAAAATATCAACATCCACATATATTCACTAATCAAGAGAGAGAGAGAGAGAGAGAGAGAGAGAGAGAGAGAGAGAGAGAGAGAGAGAGAGAGAGAGAGAGAGAGAGAGAGAGAGAGAGAGAGAGAGAGAGAGAGAGAGAGAGAGAGAGAGAGAGAGAGAGAAGGGTCAGTTTAGACAAACCTGGAATGAGACAGAAGAGAAAAGTGAGATAGGGTTCTATTCATCGTCATTTGTGATTAAGAGATTTATTTGCTTACATCATCATCAAGCTCAAGGTCCATAGCCACTTCCATTGCCATATATAATCTTTCAAGTAGACTCTCAATTAGCCTTTTGTTGTCTGTAGGAAGAAATGTTTAAAAAACAAATATGGTTCAAATGTAGTTGTGAATGAGAATGTTTAAAGGGTGTCGTAAATAGGAAAAGTGCTCAAGGGTGAGAGAGGTGCATCTGGGAGAGTGGGGACAAAGTATAGATAAGAGAAATATATAATGCAATCTAATCTTGCATAAGTAAGTCCCCACACACAAATGTTTGGACAGTAATTCCTCTTATGCTTTAAACAGTTTCTGTTTTAACATCCTTTTATTTACTCTATCTTTTGTTCTAATATATTTATTAAAAATACTGTATTTTGTGCCAATAATTATTTTTTAGTTTGAAATTTGAAACACAGTGTGGGATTCCTATTGATCCATAAACGGTAAGACATTTATCATATTGTATCCTAGACGACATAAAAATATATCGTAATAAATTTTATGGAACGAGGCCGGTGATTCTTTTATTCAATATACTTATTTTTTCATATTGATCCGCAAGTCATTTTTTGGCAAGACATTTTCTTACCATGATCCTAGCCGTGTATTTAAACCAACAAAAAATATTAACTATAAATAATAACTATATTGTTCAACCGTTTAATTAAACAAACTCTAAAACGTATGTCATCAAGCAATAGCTGATGTTTTTCTTTGAACTTAATCTCAAATTTTGATCCGATATGTTAATCTATTCGAAAGATGAAAGAACAATATTTATTAATAAAACCATATATGGTATATGTCTCACATATCCTTATATTATAACGAAAAAACACTATATTGTGCCCAAATTTTTAATATTTTTTATTTATGTGAAATTTCTTGAACTATAAACTTCACCCACAATTTAAAAGTATTAACAACAAATAATCCGTTTATTTAAATAACTATTTTAAAATTTGTAGAAAACAAAATTAAAATTATATAATATGTACTATGTATCGTAAAAAGATGAGTCATATGAGAGGGATTTGCGAGAATTGTTTTGTAAAAGTATTGTTAGATAATGCCAGTGAAGCTGGATAAAAAGATCGGTAAAAGCTGCATACATATGTTCGATAGAAATTTATGTTAATTAGAAAGTATTTATGAAGTTGTTTACAATGGTTTGATGATTTATGATTACTATGTTTTTTTTTAAAAATTTGTGATTTAGTGAGTGGTAGTTATATGAAATCAATAACATTGTTAATTTTAGAACATAAATATATCTAAACTCAATATTTTTTATTTATCAAAACCAATTATAATAAATAAATGTCATGGACTGTTCAACATGACGATGTTTCTTTACCTAATGGATTATTATTTTCCTTTCTTATGTTTGTTTAACTTTTATATATTCAAATGTAGATTCAAAGATGTTTGTCGTGTTAATATATTTTATATATAAAAAATGTAATGTTAACACATTTTAACTTAAAAAAAATTAAAGATGCTCTATTACGACATTGACCATCAAAACTACCGATGTGAATTTTTAATTTAAGAAATGGAACTACGATAAACTCTACTCCAATCATTTTTGGATGATTAGGAGAGTTTGTAAGTCCATATGTCTCTCTAAAACGAATCTAAACCAAAACCATACTAAAAAGAGAACACTCATGTTAAGTAACTGTGTATTTTTAATATATATATGAACTAAAAATAATAATTATATTTTTCCACCGTCTATTTAAACGAACTCTAACACACATTTCGTTATCAAGTAATAATCGATATTGATTACATAAACATTAGTCCGTACAACGTACGTGCCAAAATACTAGTTTATCATATTTTAAAAGTATTTTTTAATTATATATATTTTGGATTTATTCGCATTTTCTAAACTCGGTCTATAGAGACTTCAGATCCTGGATTTCAAATGAACAATAACTACAACAACTATTTGATTCACAGTTTTAAAATGACTTTTAAACTCTATTAACTTTTGGTTTGAGCATTTTCACGGCTAGCTTTCATCGTACATTTCTGATAAGTTTTCCCATCACCATTATTAACCTCACTATTACTTAATTCTCCACGCCTCTTATTTCCATGTCTTCCATATCATTATCTTCGGTTAAATTTGTTTCCCCGAGGCCTAAACCCGTCGTTTCGGAAACCGTTCCTTCTCCTATAACCTCTGTTTCACATTAAAGATCTGCCATTCTCGTTGTTTCCTTCAGGAGCATTAATTAAGGGTTTCATTGTTTACTGCCTGTGGGATCTTGTGGACAATATTCACAGAAGTACTAAGCTCTACTTGATTAACTAACCTCTTTTGCTTCTATAGAAAGTAGAAACTCTTCAATTTCCGATTCTTATTGCTGACTTTTTGTGAGCCTAGCATTGTGTAATATTACATTAGAATAAAAATTTAGTTTACACTAGCAATGCTGATCGTATGGGTCCGGCTAGGAAAAGAGCTTCGCCAGGGTCAGCACATGATTCGACATCAGTGAATCAACCAATAGACAGAGGCGCGGGGGGCCCCGTACCCCCACGGTTTCAATGAAGATCTGCTCCTGGAACTGTCAGGGCCTGCTGGGGTCACTGACTAAACCATATCTGAAGAAGCTTTGTCGTCAACAACATCCTGATATTGTTTTTCTCATTGAGACGATGAATGCTACTTCAGTTGTACATAATGTTGTTGTTTCCTTAGGATTTCCTAATGTTGTTTGTGTTCCTCCATTGGGTAGAAGTGGAGGTTTAGCTTTGCTTTGGAAGAATTCTGTCTCTATTTTTAGTATTTCTCAAGATGTAAGATTGGTGGATGTACATATTCAGTGGAATGGAGTTCTATTTATCTTGCTTGTATGGTCATCCGGTTCAGTCCTTAAGACATACTCTGTGGAATCGGATAATGGATATCAGTTCCTCAAGAGATGGTCCTTGGATATTGATTGGAGATTTTAATGATATGTTATCGAATGAGGAAAAAAGAGGTGGACTTACAAGAGATGATTGGACCTTTAGAAAGTTACAGGAAATGTATTCAGTCTGTGATTTATCTGATTTAAGAGCAACAGGCAGTCGCTTCTCTTGGAGTGGGATAAGAGGTAATCATGCTATTGAAGAGTGTATTGATAGAGTGGCTATAAATTCAGAATTTTTGGCTGCTTTTCCTGCATCAGAAGCGACTTACCTACCAGCTATTGGGTCAGACCATCGTCCACTCATGGTTCATATTAGTTATGAAGTTTGCTGTCGAAAGAAAAGCTTCCGGTTTGATAGCCGATTGATCAAACAACCGAACTTCAGGGATTATGTATCATCGGGATGGTTCTCTCAGCCACGAACATCAGAACATGCAGAGCTTGGGTTTATGAGTAAAATATATCGTTGTCGATCGGCTTTATCTCAGTGTAGACGCCATTCAAATCTTAATGCTAGTCGTCGTATTATTGAACTGACAAATGATCTTGATATCGCCAAGAGTGATCCCATTAACAATCGTCCGTTCATAGACGTTCTCCAACGGCAACTTCAAGAAGCATATCGTGATGAAGAGGATTATTGGTATCAAAAGAGCAGACAAAAAAGCTTGTTGAAGGTGATCGGAACACTCATTATTTTCAAGCTTGTACAAAACAGCGCTTCGCACAAAACATCATACTTTCTATTACCGATGATTCTGGTACTATAATCAGGGGTGAGAATGAGATTGGGAAGGTTGCTGAGGTATATTTTAATTCAGTTTATACTTCTACGAGAGATACCTTAGACATGAGTATATTTGAGGAATTCATCCCGACAGTAACTACGGATATGAACAATGATCTGACACGTCCATTCTCAGACTTGGAAATATTTGAAGCTCTATCTGATATTGGTCCGGATAAATGTCCTGGTCCGGATGGCTTTACGGCGAGATTCTATCAAGAATGCTGGTCTATTATTGGCCAAGATATCTGTGCTGAAATCAGGAGGTTCTTTGATACATCAGTCATGTCTTCAGAGATGAATCATACGAACATTTGCCTACTACCGAAAGTCACAAGACCGAGTACTTTTGCTGACTACCGGCCCATCGGTTTGTGCAATGTGATTTATAAAATCATCTCTAAACTTCTGGTGAATCGTCTGAAATCTCATTTAAATGTCATTATTTCTGAAGCTCAAGCCGCTTTTATACCAGGTCGCATGGCATCCGATAATGTTCTTATTGCAAACGAATTGATGCATTCTCTCAAGTCTGGAAAGAGGGTTTCTCAAACATATATGGCTGTCAAAACAGACATTTCAAAAGCTTATGATCGTGTTGAGTGGAATTTCTTAGAAGAAACATTGAAGGCGTTTGGTTTCTCGGATCAATGGGTTTCGTGGGTAATGACAATTGTGCGATCAGTCTCGTTCTCGGTTCTTATTAATGGATCACCACATGGGAAGATTACTCCAGAACGTGGATTGAGACAAGGTGATCCTTTATCACCGTACCTTTTCATTTTATGCGCTGATGTCCTCAGTCATTTGATCTCGAAGAATTGTCGAATGAGAAAGATCAAGGGTATAAAGATAGGAAATGGAGTCCCAGCAATTAGTCACCTTCTGTTTGCGGATGATTCTTTGTTTTTCATTCAAGCAAATCAGCGGAACTGTCGGGCACTAAAAGCAGTCTTTGATCAATATGAAAAATGTTCAGGACAGAAAATCAACCCACCCAAATCAGTGATTACATTTGGTTCAAGAATATTCCCACATATCCAAGGCAATTTACAGCAGATTCTGGGAATACATCAGTTAGGAGGAGGTGGTAAATACTTAGGCCTTCCGGAACAATTTGGGAGGAAGAAGAAGGATATGTTTATCAATATTGTGGATAAAGTCAAGCAGCGAACTCAGTCTTGGACTTGCAAGAAATTAACTCAAGCAGGGAAATAAATTATGTTGAAAACAGTGGCTATTGCAATGCCGGTATACTCAATGTCTTGTTTTAAGATCCCTAAACAAGTTGTGGATGAAATCACTTCGGAATTGAGGAGATTCTGGTGGGAGAAGAAGACCGATAAGAGAGGAATACCCTGGGTTGCTTGGAATAAGCTTCAGATTCCGAAGGATGAGGGAGGAATTGGTTTTAAGGATCTCTCTCTTTTCAATGATGCAATGCTAGCTAAACAAGCATGGAGACTGTTGCAACACCCGGACTCTTTATTCGCCCGTTTATTCAAAGCAAAATACTACCCAAATTGTTCTCTGTTAGAAGCAACCTCTCAACGCCTTCAGTCATATGGTTGGTCTTCTATCTTAGTGGGGTTGGATCTTCTTAAGAAAGGACTGAAATATAACATTGGTACTGGTCATTCTGTAAGGGTCTTTGCAGATAATTGGCCTCCAACTATTCCTCCAAGAACTGCTCGTGGCGACCCTTCAAGTTTACTCACTGTTGATTCTCTTATTCATCAAGAAGATCACTCAAGAATCTGGAATGACCATATCTTGAATGAGGTTCTCGACCCGGATGACAGAAGTTTGGTTCGTTCAGTCTTTCTTAGCACAGCTGTTCAAGAAGATACTCTGATCTGGTCTATGAAAAAGATGGAAACTACTCCGTACGTTCAGGTTATCATCTAGCACGGCAGATTGATCCGGGGATTATAAATGTGTCTCATGGACATGGAGATCTCAGTCTAAAACGAAAGGTATGGAAATTGCCCATTATTCCGAAACTAAAACATTTCTTATGGCACATTCTCTCGCGAGCTATTCCATCTGCTACACGACTCTGCTCCCGTGGTGTGCTTAACTCCCCAGTGTGTAGTCGCTGCCATATTGAACCTGAAACTATTACGCATCTATTTTTCGACTGTCCGATCTCCGCCAGGTTCTGGAATGTGGCTCAGTTGCGTCACTTATCATGGGTGTCTCAACAGGATGAAAACTCAGATATCAATATCATGACGATGTTGAATCGATTTCAAGATAATGACCTTTCAGATTTGGAGAAACTCATACAAATTTGGATCCTTTGGCATATATGGACGTCTAGAAATTCTTTTATCTTTGCTCAAAAACATATATGCGCAGAGACGGAGGTTGGTTTGTGCTTTGATGAAGTAAATGAATGGATATCTTTATCATGTAATCAGTCTGTTCCAACACAAAGCTCAGGTACTCAATCAAGATGGAAATGCCCCCCACTTTCACTTTTAAAGTGTAATGTGGATGCTTCGCATGATCACATTACTGGTGTTGGTAACGCGGGATGGTTAATACGAAATGATAGTGCTGAGGTTCTCAATTGGGGCTCTAGAAACCTGGGTGTATCATCATCTCCATTGGAAGCAGAAGCTAAAGCAATGCTTTTTGCTGTGAAGGATATCATAGCTAAGGGATATGAACGTATGATCATTGAAAGTGATTGTCAAGTTCTTATCAGATTACTAACATCTGATTACTGTGATTGGAGCATACACAATCTGTCCAAGGAAATCATACATCTCTCTCAGACAGTAGCAGACATCCAGTTCATCTTTACTCCTCGTTCATGTAACAAAGCGGCCCATTGTGTGGCTTCCTTTTCAAGGCAAAATTACACGAGTGTCTTTCACAACCCTTTCATTCCGTACTGGCTACAATCTATTCTTGATTCAGATGTATTAAACTCTTCTTCATAAATGCATTATATATTCAGTCGAAAAAAAAAAAAATTTAGTTTACAATCAAATGATAATTTCGTGGATGTTTAAACATTCTTGGTGAACTAATTTCTCAGCATCAACAGATTTGAATGTAACAAACCCAAAAAAGTTCCCATTATGTAAAAATCAAAACTTTACAAATGTTCATATTTCTAACTTGGATATTATCTTTCTCAATGGCAATGTTTTATTGAGTTGCTCGGGTGCCGCATCCATAGGCAAGTTTGCAACAAATATGGAACCACATTCAACTGATACACGAGAAAAAAATATATTAATGCATAGAAGAAACATAAAGAGATCAATTTTCGTGAAATGTTAAAACATTGAAAGAAAACCTGATTCACCGATTACTTCAACTAAAGAATGTTGGGGGGGGGAGCTGGTGTGTGAGCTTTGGATTCATGAGCTCTTTAAAGCAAGCATGCTCGAGTTTGGAACATAATAAAATAGAAGTTAGGTGGATGTGTGTTGGTACTGGATTTCTCATTAGAAAATCCGGCCCATAAAATAACGAAAAGGCTCAATCATGATTCGGGCCCGTTAGACTACGAGTCGGCTAAAGCTCAAAGACCGATATGTTTGTTGAAAGCAGATTGAGCTCAAGGAGATCTGCATCAACATACAAAGACGGCCCTTATCGAGAATGAGTCTTCGTCCGTTTTAAATGGTCTCCGCGAATCACGGATAGATGGAGAAATCGTCGCCAACAAGAGCTCATGAGAAAATCGGAACAAGAAGATTGAGGCTCGGAGCAATATAAAGAGAAGAGAATTCATTCTCAAAGGACATCCAATTAGACACATAAATAACTTTGACATTAAAAATTTGACCTCATCTTTGTATACTTTCGATTCGTTTGTATAAGTTCTTATTTCAACATTCATCCCTAAATATATATTTAATTCATAGGAAAATTTATATCCAAACTCTCTTAGTCCAAATCCACGTTGAAACAAATCCTTGGTGTGAATCCTCGATCTCACATTTGGCGCCGACTGTGGGGACTACCATAGATCTTCATATCTTTAGAATCAGATCTAGGGTTCGATAGATCGAAATGAATCCAAATCAAACTGACTCCTCCGACACTCCACCGCCAGTCGACCATCAACAGGTGATCGACACCGTTCCTCAGAACACCGCTTGAGTGAACAACACCATGAGTTAGACCAATGGCGTGATGGCGAGCTATGCCTCGATCTCCACGACATTGGCACAAATCGGCTTCGTTTCTCAAACAACCCAATGACCAAAACATGAACTGGGTTTGGATAATATCCGATTCCGCTCCACATCAGGAAGCGGATCTGGAACACTTAGATCCAACTCGACGTAAGCTCTTATCATTCTGCGACAAAATCCAGATGACCTCGCTGAAATCCGTTTGATGCTTAACTTTCTGGTGAGCGAACGCGGAGAAACGAGGCTAACACACGGACCCAAGAAATCGCTAATCGCTCTTTGGTGCTCGGCTCGCTGAAAAATAACAACGCGTTAACGCTCGTTTTGAGGAGCACGCCAATTAGAACATTGGGGATCGATCTACAGATGATCAGAGCCCTCTTATAAGTCCGTTTGATGCTTAACTTTATGGTGAGCGAACGCGGAGCAAAGAGGCTAACACACAGACCCAGGAAATCACTAATTGCGCTTTGACTGCTCAGCTCGCTGAATAAGAATAAAACGTTAATGCTCGTTTCGAGGAGTTCGCCAATCAGAACATTGGGGGATCAATCTACAGACAATCGGAGACCTCCTATAAGTCCTTTGCCATGTACTCGCTTCTACTTTTCTCAGGTCGTATCTCCTCCCGAGATTCCAAGATATGACACTGGCACGTCAAACAATGGATTTTATCCTACGATAACATCTACGGCGACACATATCCCTTTTAGCTCGAGCTCGCTGACCGCAGGTCAAAATGGATCAGCAAACTAGACACTACCCGTACCACCTCCCTTACCAAGTAACTCTGGCATCAGACCAAGTTGGCTCGGCGGTTCAGCCTTCGCATCGAGCTCCTGACCCCCTATTGGGTCCTGTTCGATAAAGGTTAGACACCTCAATCAGGATTGATCCCAACGCTCGACCTGGTTGATCCGATTTATAACGGGCATCAACCATCGGTTCAACCACAGACATTGTTCGCCCCAGTGACATGCAGCGAACACGTCTTGCTAAAACAATACATCGATCAGGAAAACGCTCAGTTCGTGAACCTAAAACCGCGAGTCCACATGTAAACTAGTGCGGCCCCGAACATCGATCGAGTGATTAAGGAAATGCGTCAAACTCCTTTCACCGATCAGATAGCTCTTGCAAGGTTGCGGGAAATAAAGAAAATCAAATTTCCAGAATTCTTATGAAAGTCGGACCCAAAAGCTCACATAAGAACATTCAGATTTGCGTGTCCCCCGTCTATCTGACGGAACATGAAAGAGACCATGCCTTTTGCATAATCTTTGCAGAAAGTCTATCAGGCCCCACCCTGGAGTGTTTTGCAGAAATTCTATCAGGCCCCACACTTGAATATATACTTATATTATGGCTTAAAACATCTAAAAACCATGATATATCAACTCCCCCACACTTAGCATTTTCTTGCCCTCAAGTAATATAGAAAACTAAGATAAGGAGAAGAAGTTTGAAAACTTCAGAAACCCGTTTCATCGTTGAAGTGCTACACTCAGATTCTCCTTAGTTATTCACATGAAAAATGAACCTGCAGACATCAAGACCAAGATATACTTCCCCCACACTAAGCAATTATCTAAGTAAACTCCACAATCAGATTAAGAGCATTCAAATTCACCATACCGACTTCTATAATCTAATAAGCGCGGTCTCACCTAGGGAGTTTCGATCAAAGAACACATGGACTCTTACTATGTTAGCATCTAACTACCATACTATCATTTTCTGTTTCCTTTCTTGTTTTCCTTCCTTAGCATCTGATTTTTCCCATTTGGGTATCATTTTTTTTATCAGTGCTCTTCCCACATTGGGATGTACTTTGGAGACATTCCATGAATGCACAAGAGGTAATATGGGTCTCTACCACTACCGTGATCACATCGAGGCTGCTAGCTTATCCGCAGTTTATCTCTATTTTTTTACTTTAAGGAAGGGGAGAAGGGAACCATACTTATACAAGTTTACAATCTGTGTCAGAACTAACAGAGGAATCCGACTGAAAGTATACCAAGCCCCTAGGTGAGAAAAATTAAGTCAAGTTAAAGGTGAAGTCAGTAATGAATCTCTGAATACCTGAAGTGATATGGGTTTCCTCAGTAGGCTGATCTGCGTTGGGTTTTCTAATAGTCAGAGATCATCTGCAAGCTCATCCAATGGTCACATAGGTTCCTGCAAGTTTAGTGATCTCCTAAAAAATTCCTAGTTTCTTACTAACTATTTTGACTCAGTAAAACAGACTCAACTGACTCTAAGAAAAGAAAAAGATTATGTCAGTACCACCTCCCCCACACTTGAAACACACTGTCCCCAGTGGAATCAAAGCTTAGGTTCAGTAAAATATGAAAAAGGGACTGAATGTACTTATGTTCGGCGATTTTTACCTATCTTGCAACTGCGTCGACCGCCGTACATGTGCAATGGTCGACGCATGTTTTGGGAAGCGTGTTTGTTCTGTGAATTTTTGCAGACATCGTATTTTCCGTGAATAATCACAAAAACTCAACCTGTAAGCTACATAAACCAAAGACAACGCAAAATCAAAGCATCCAGATAGTCATATAGAGAAAAGTACATCAACTTCAAAGTAAAAGACTGGCAAAGACTCAAGAAAACATAAAATGACTCAAAGAAAACAAAAACAAAGAAGAAAAGAAAAAGTCGGATACACAAGTCCAACAACAAGCAAGATTGGAGAATTCCAATCATCCGGTATATCACTGATGGTGAAGTACCCTTGGAAAAGTGGACGGCCATGAATATTAAAGCATAGAGTGCGAGGTACTGTGTCACAGAAGGAAAGCTCTTCAAGCTTAGCCTTTCCGGAACGTATCTCAAATGCCTCAACGGCGAACAAGCTCGACTTGTAATCGCTCAAGCTAACGAGGGATCATGCAGAAGTCACTCCGGAGGACGTTCTCTTGCCAACCATGGCAGCTAAATGCGAGACTTTCTCTGCGAAATGTGACAAGTGCCAAAGACACGCCCCGATCATCTACCAACCATCGGAGAAATTCTCTTCGATCTCCTCGCCATATACTTTTATGCGATGGGGATGGATATCGTGGGACCTTTAGTCGCATCAGGCAAAATAAAAGCGATGCACCTACTGGTCATGGCAGACTACTTTACAAAATGGATTCAAGCCGAGTCATACCAAAAAATAAAAGACGTCCACGTAAAGGAGTTCGTCTGGAAAAATATCATATGTCGCCATGGGATACCTCATGAGATCGTCACCGATAATAGATCCCAGTTAATATCGAACATATTCCAAACGTTTTGTAGAACTTGGAACATCAAGCTGACCTACTCCACACCATGTTATCCTCAAGGAAATGGATTAGCAGAGGTAGCCAACAAATTGATCATGAAAAATCTCAAGAAAAGGCTAGACGAATGCAAATCAAGTTGGAGTGACGAATTCCCAGCTGTACTTTGGGCCTATCGAACTACTCATCGCAAATCCACATGAGAAACACCATTCTCTTTAGCTTACGGTATCGAGTCTTTAGTTCCAACAGAGATCCTTGTGTCCAGCATTCGTAAAAAGAATGCCCAGAACATGAGGAACTGAACAATCAAATGATAACAAACGAGCTCGATCTCATCAACGAACGAAGGAACCTCGCACTCGTCCGAATTCAGAACTACCAACAAGACGCAGCTCGCTACTATGATTCCAGAATTAAAACCTGAAGGTTTCAAGTAGGCGAACTCGTCTTACGGAAAGTGTTCGACCATAAAGGCTTGATCCCTTAAAAGGGTACATAGGCAGCTCGAATTCGAGCGTAACCGCCCCTCTAAAAAAAATTCCTTCGCGATTCATGATCTCGAGCAAGCCAAAGCGTCATTCCGCATGACCCATCTTACTTCAAAACTTCATTTGAGGTCTCGATCACTCAGTTCGGCATTATTGTAAAAAGTCTTTGTTCAAATAATATCCTCTATTTTTTTTATCAAAAGTGTGATCTGAAATGATCCCGAAAATCAGCGATCTGAAATGATTCCAAAATTAGCGGTCTCAAATGATCCCCAAAATATTGATCTGAAAAGATTCTCAAAGTTTAGCGACTTAAAACTGTCCCCCAAAAATAAGCGACTTGAAATGGTCCCCAAAATAACGATCGAAGCAATCTTATAAATAAGTGACCCAAAACGGTCCCAAGGACAAGCGATCTTACAAATGACAATCTCCAAAAAATATCGACCTTAAAGGTAGTAAACACTCACTCAAAAATACTTAACATTAATTATTCAACCTTTATAGCTAGGAGAATTGGGGGACACCTCCTCCCACAGGCAAAATAGTCCTCACATTCTTTCGATCCCGTAGTCGATCAAACTCCGAAAAGCCATAAGGGTTCCAAAAAAAATCGAGCTCTCGCATAAAAAAACTCCTTTTCGTGACCTCACTTTAAACTTATTTGATATTTTAGTCAAAATATCTTGAGGCATAACGAGTTCAGTTCGACCTATTCAAGCTCGAACTATTTCGCATTGTACTTAAAAAATCCTTACTCTGAAATGTCTAAGGAAAGACCAAACTAATTCGACTCCTCAATTCGATCAGTCTCGTCCCAAACTTAGCATATTGCGCTACAAATCCTCCAAAATTAACCTAGTCGAAACTAGCATGAAGAGGCACATCGATATCGAACCAATTGTAAAAATCGAAGTGCTTCCTTTTAAGTCGTTCCCAAACGACTAACACATAGAATAATTGCAAAAGGAAAATAAATTTATAAAAAAAGATTTAATGTCCTCTCGATTACAAAGGCCCTTTCAGGCAACACTGAGTTAAAAAAGAGCCCTTTTCGGGCAACACAAAAGTATTAAAAGCCCTTTCGGGCAACACGAGTTCGAAAAGTAAACTAAAAGCCCTGTCGGGAAACACCAAAAGATTTGAGAAATTATTCTAAGGCACCGGATTATTTGTCCGTCTGCTCGTCTCCTTCTGCGTCTTCATCTCCCAAGCTGCTCGTCCCTCGAGCTCATCACTCGCCATTAAACCACCTTTAGTTTCCTTCGGGAGATGCGACCTGTACTGGTCGAACTGAGGATTAGCTTGAGCATGAGAGTCCACCAACATGGTCGAGTCCTTGGACATCGCGGGCATGTTTAACTTGTTGATGCTAAAGTAAAAACAGCTGCGATGTTCATCTCCTCGGTTGTGACCCACTTCGTCTCGGCCAGCTTGAGGACCTCCTGAGTAAGGTCGAGCTCGCCTGATGCGAACTCGGCTATTATCTCGATGTTCGGGAGAGCATCCTGAAAGTGGATCTCCACGCTGGTCTCGGCCTTCCTCCGATCGCATTTCACCTTGATATTCTTAAGGATATCAAGGTATGCCTCGTTGAGCTCCTTCTTAGCAGTATGAGCTGCGACCTTGATGTGATGCTCCTTATCTGCGAGGGCCTTCTCCTTCTCAGATCGATCTTGGTCGGCCTTGTAACACCCCCTTCCCGTTTTCCGCTGACCGACGAGCTGACCGGCCAGCAATCAAACAAGAACATGACCGATCGAACCCGAGCAGTCATACAAGAAGAGTTTGTCACAATACGAAAGCCAGAGACAGTCAGGTTTGAGTCAATGGCTCGAACCAAACCATCCTTGACTCCGTTTACCTCGTTTCCACGATACAAAGCTTTTCAACTTGTACCGTTTCCACGAGTTGTGTTCGGTTTGGACTAAACCGTACATTAGAGAATTATTCCGTTTTTATTACTTTAAGAATATAAATCTTATTCATAACAATATACGGTCTAATACAAAACTTTTAGCGGGTACCCAACAAAATCCGCAACCGAAAATAAAGTCAAAATGCTTAACAACCGATACCCAATGCCAACCCGAGACTACTCCGAGTGTCCTACGCGTCCGCCAAGCTACGCCAAACCTGAAAAACACAAAAGAGTCTAATGAGCAATCTAAGATTACCCAGTGAGACAACTCCCAACTAAAGGCTGCTAATAATCCCGCCCAAACCCAAAATAACAATCAAGTATAATAGCCGATCACGTGCTACCAAGACGTGATGAGCTCCACAACACACAAGCATTCAAATAACAACACAATCATCAACGAAGGGAATCGAGAACAATGCGGCACATGTTCTTGATTAGACTCAATCCATCTATCGTGGCACTACACAACTCCACACCATCTGGGCCCACTTTGCGAACTCGGTGACTTTCACGGGAACACTTAGCTGCCGCCAAGGTAGCTAAAACCTCCCACGACTCCTAGACGATAACACGAAGTCAAACGGCTAGGACACCGTTCTCCGTCATTCGATACGCGGTGACTCAAGTTACCCCCGGCAACCCGAGTTTCCATGCAGTCCGGCCCTAGGACGCGACCCCGTATTCTCCGGACCACACAACTACAGACGTCACTCCATAGGTTAACACCTACCAGAACCACTACCGAAGGTAAGTGAACTGACCAGGTTCTCAACTCCCGAGGATCCAATCGGTCAGGAAGTACCGGAACGCCATATCTAGACTTGCGGGATCTAACGCACCCTATAGAGTCCTAATAACAGCAATGTAAACAAGCAGACTCACAGGGAGTCTATCACACAAGACCGACAAGGTCAAATAGAAACACTATCTTAATCCCCAATCCATCCCGCAAGTCCTATCACCAACTTCCACATCACCCAAACTTACTCGGTCCCGCACCAGAGTAAGTATCTACCAGTACAGTCTACTCGGCCCAACACTGAAGTACATAAACAAGCAAGCAATCAGTCTACTCGGCCCAACACCGAAGTAGATACACAATCACACAATCAACAGTCTACTCGGCCCAATACCGAAGTAGATACACAATCACACAATCAATAATCACAACGTCACACAAACAATTATTTAGGTTTATTAGTCTTTTAATATTTCCTTAACCTTTACTCATTCAATCTGCTACCTTGGGATTAGTGGATTACTAATCCCGTAGACGGTCCATCAATCACACCACTTCTCTTACTTATCCCTTCCTAAATATCTTTTAATACGTCCTCGATCTGTCGGTTTAGAGTTAGTAAGATTACTAACTCCCTGACATCTCATTATTCATTAACTTTCATTCATTAATCCACCCCGTTATTATATTCTAAGTGTGTTATGTCATTTAACTGTATTTTAATCAACTCATAATTTCCCGTATATAGATTCCTTTAGATACGTTCTTAAATACTTATATATGCATATATGTCATAGCATGCCGTTCTATATGTATGCATCACCCAATCAAGCAATCAACGAACTATCAATCAATTAATGCAACACACAATCAAGCAATCCAAGAACTATCAACGATTACGGATATAAGCTAACTAGCATGCATCCCTTAACCTATCCATTTAATTAATTAACCGAGTTATTAGTCAACCTAGCCGTTTTAACCAATTCAATCAATCGGGTATGCAACCTAAACTACGGTTTATCAATTCTGGATCTATATGATTCTAACTAAATGCACCACACAATTTAGCCAACTCAGGGTGTTATTATGACGACGGATGGACGAATTGACAGACTAGCGGAATAACGAGACCCGGCACGAACCCAACGCTAACCCAAACCTCCGTTGCTTTGACCCGACCTTGACCCGCACTTGAACGTACCGTTGATTCCGATCGAGCCTCCGGACCATCCTCATCTTCTCTCTCCTCTTTCCCTCATTCTCTATCTCCTCCGGTTCTCTCTCTCTTTCTCTTCCGGTTCTTCCTCTCTCTCTCTCTCTTATTCTTCTCTCACGCTTCATCTTTTCTCCCTCTTCTTCTTCTTCAAGCTTCATCTTCATCCTCTCTCTCTCTCTCTCTCTCTCTCTCTCCTTCACGCTTCTTCGTCTTCTTATTTAACTTCATCTTCTCTCTCTCTCTATCTCTCCTCCTCCTCCTCCTCCTCCTCCTCCTCCTCCTCCTCCTCCTCCTCCTCCTCCTCCTCCTCCTCCTCCTTTTATTCTCTTCTCTTTGTTCTCCTTGATTATGGGACAAATGTCACCTTTCCTCTCACATTTGCTGCCACGTTAGTTTTGCTGTAAAATGGGAGGGATTCATTGCACTATTCTTCCTTCTTTGCTAAGCATGCCACGCTAACAAATCAAGAAGTGGTGATAGGTTAATATCACCATGTGCCAAATAGAAATACAGTTCATCTTTTCTCTCTCATGCCCTTCCTCCACGTTAACCTCGCCTCCACATGCTATATAGGTTCATTCAATAATTTATTCCTTTCACCAGTTGGCCATGTGTATCATTCACCAAAACAAGATTCAATGCACCTTTACTCATCTCTTCCTTCTTACCACGACTCCTTTCTTTTCCTTAACAAATTTAATCAGACTTGGATCCCAAGCATTGATTTTCTGTTGGTCATATCTCTTATAACCAAGAAAATGTGATTTTTTTGATAATTAAATCGCCATTAATCTTCAAATCATTTCCCTTTTAAAATCTACTTAGCTTCTGAATCAACTCCTCAAATTTTTTTTTTATTTTACTAGACTCCATAAGAAACTTTTTGCAATTCGTTTCACCCAATCAGACTTCTGTAGCTCTCGTAATGAATTTTACAAGTTTTGTCGGTTGTATCGGTTTCCTTTCCCGATAGTCCGAAAAAATTCATCTACGGTCCGTTTCCACCATTCTTGGTCTTCTAAATGTTCTTTATGTTTAAAAACAAGAAAATTTGTCTAGTCATAGCTCTCGTCTCGCATTTTGGTAATTTTACCAAAATGCCCCTTAACTTCCCAAAATTACGAAACTACCCTCCGTTGACTTCTTGACTGCCCGTTGACCATTTCTTGGAACAGGGTATTACATTCTTCCCCACTTACAGAAATTCGGTTCCCGAATTCTCTGTTACTGAAAAACTTCGAATCGGTACCAAACCCCGTGAGTCGCCACTCTGGAACTGATTCCACTGCCCCAATGCTCGGACTCTAAACCAGCTGAACTGTACTCCTGATGCTTACTGACTGGTTGGCACAAAACTTCTCTACACTGATCTGCACTCCGAGTGCACATTCATTGATCTTGACTGCATGGCTCCACCCTGAGTCTTGTTTCCATCTGCGCCATCTGATACTGCTTGAATTCTGAACCAATTGCAACTACACTCCCGATGCTCTACTAATCCTTGAATCATAGTTTTGCTCCAACTCTCATCATACTGATATCTTAAATTTCCCACGCTAGTTGGCTTGACTCTCGATCAATCCTAACTTCTCCATTTGATTGCTTCATCGATTCTATCTCTGATTCCCAAATTCACCAATTCTAATTGAATTGCTATACTCCGCTTCATGAATTCATCTGCGCCGACCAATACTACAGGCTTCCCCACTATGTCTTTACTTCCCTGATCACACAATAATAACTCGTCCTCCATTCCCGTCGCTTAACTTATTTCCAATGATTACCGCCTCGACCGATATTATGTTCATATCGATTCTCTTCCTTCCATCTAAACCGCCATACTCATGCACACCTCGAACTTCCTCGATAACTGATCTCCATTCCTCACTGACTCCAGAACTGTTCTCCCCACTAATATCCTCGAACGGACTCCTCCACTGACTTTGATACTTCTGAATTTCTTCGCTAACTCAGCAAACTCATCCGTCTTGATTTCTTCTGCCACTGATACCCAAACTCTTTTCTTAATCCATACTGACTTTCTTGTAGTCTCGGGTCAAACTGCTTCATGAAATAACATCTCGTATCTCGGGTTCGGGTTCGGTCTCGTGTCCTCGTCAAATCGTCCATCACGTCCTACATCAACAATATCAACAACACTGGAATGGTTAGAACTTTCTAACTTACTTCTAGATATCACTTCCTTATATCAATATGGTTACTTAGTCATGTACCCAACGGTCACACATGGCTAAATAACAATATCTATAATTCCGTTCAATCTCAAATAAGCTCCCTATAAAAACCGCTTTATCAATTACGAGCTTAGGTAAATCTATGAGGTTCTCTACTTTTCCAACTATCCACAAGTCTAACCGATAACGTATCATCTCATATACACAGGACTAAAGGTCTAACACTCACTCAAACGTATAACACCCTAATCGATCAATCAAATGCAATGCTTCAAAATCAACAACTCACAACCTAGCGAGCAATCAAAGCATCAATCAATTCAACTTTCTAACAACCTAGCAAAGCAATCAATCACACACAATCAATCAATCAATCAAGAAAATCGGTGATTGCAGTCGTCTCTCTGATTTCTGATGGAAACCGTCTGTTCGGACCATCGTTTGTTTTCACATCATAACTACATTGCATTTACAACCATCATGAGTATGCAATAAAACCACTCCGCTACTCAAAACTACAACCGAAATACTCCACATCCACTACGTAAGCAAAACATCTATCCACCACATAGAGTTTTAGTTACGTAGGTCCGTTGGAGTCTACATCCTAGAGGTTGCCAATCCGTCCCACAAGAAACACCACTACACGCAACCGAATCGTCAGAGACGATCGCAAGCCGATCTACACACATCAAACAACGAGTTAGAGCCCTTACTTACCTGGGCCTAATCTATCTCCTAATCTCCAACTTGAGTGGTACAACTCATGTGGATCCTAACCGACATGTGCGCCAGGAGGATGGAATGAGTGCGGTGGTGGTGGTGTTGGAGCTACGTGATCTCGATAGAATGGGGAATCATGACGGAAAGGAGCACAATGTTCATCTCGGCCGCAAATGTGACAAGTCGGACTCTGCGTCAATGCGGCGGTGGTTGATATGCTTGGCCAAACAACCAACACCGAATAGAAATGAAAGACATGTGGCACCACAGGCAAGGAACGAAGGGTTCAATGCGTCGGACTGGTGGTCGAATATCAGGTGGTGGTAGCTCCCATATCACGAGAATGTACTTGATCGCCATGTCATCGGGGATGAATATCGGCGGTGCGCGCTCTACTGACGGTGGTACTCCGAATGTAATCGTCACATAAGGCGGCTATGGTTGGAGAGGTAACGGGCTCGGCACCGGTAATCCATTTGTTTTTCTAAACTGCAGGTCATATCCTGTGTTACAATTGATTTTAATAGTAAAATTTATAATTATTTTTTACTATGAGAATAGACGAATAATAAAATACTTTCAATCGTAAATTTAGAGCATATTAAATGGAAAAATGTGTTTCGAATTAAAACATATATTTTCTTAATATTTAATAGATGTTTATAATTTTTTTATTTTAATCTTAGTATTCTTACGATTTGCAAACTTAAAATGATGATGTAGATAGAGTTTTTTTCTGCGACATTCATTTTTTTTGAACGAATGTGAGATTAAATTTTTAAGCTTATATTTTTTGATGTTACTGGATTTCATTATTTTTGAGCCTAAATATAACTCAGTAACATATTATTAATGTAAATTATATAATCTAATATTTCATGCTATTATTTTTTTGTGCTGAGTATAAATATTTAATGTTATTCGAAATAAATGGATATAAACACGATGTCCATGCAATGCAGAAGCCAGAATACTAGTTTACATATAATTTAGAAAATTCAATGTTCAATGGGGGCAGTAGCCCCCCCTTCCCCCCCCCCCCCCCTGGCTTCTGCATTGCATGGACATTGTGTTTATATCCATTTATTTCGAATAACATTAAATATTTATACTCAGCACAAAAAAATAATAGCATGAAATATTAGTTTACATATAATTTAGAAAATTCAATGTTCAATGGGGGCAGTAGCCCCCCCTCCCCCCCCCCCCCCCTTTTACCCAACTTGTCTCCACCAGTGGCTGTATGATTGATGCTTACACTACCAAATTAAATCTGCAAGAAATAATCTAATTAACTAACGCATGCACATTTATTTCATTACAAATCAAATGATGTGTGTCTGTTTAAAATGAATTGTTGCCGCCAAAAAAGAAGGGGGAATTGCTAAAAATGTCCCTTAAATTGGTTTTAAATAAAAATGTACCCCCAAAATTGAATCAAATATAAAACTGGTTTTGCAGCCTTATGAAATTACCGCGTTGTCCTTATGACCAATAAAAAAAACGTCAAATGCAATTACCATTATAACCTTCGACTATTTCAGACTTCTATGGATGTCTGAGACTTCAGACTCTAATAGAAGTCTGACACTGAAATTAATTAGTAAATTTAAATTTTAAAATTATAAAAAAATATTTTGTCAAAACTTTTATATACATAAATTATATATAAACAATTTAGTATTATATAAATTAAAATTTGATAAAATTGAGTCGTATTAAACAATGTTAGTTAAGTATGCCTTAGAACCCTACTTTGTAATGGAACATAATGGAACATTTACATATAACTTACATATAACCTTATGGTTAGTTAGACTCATGGTTTAGGAAATTCATATTTGAAAAAAATATATTTGCACATGTATGTTATAATGGTGATATAATTAACGAATTTGATGTGTCCTAGGTGTTTTGTTTAAATATTTTTCGATTTTAAGTGATAAATACTAAATTTAGGGTTTATCAGACTTCTATAAAAGTCTGAATTTTGGGGTTTCCTATATACTTTTAACCAAATATGCCTTAAATGGTTACAATTGACTAAATTTTATGTAATTTTAATTTACATATGTCCAAGTCCCATGTTTAATTTTTTTTAATAATGTATCCGTAATTTTTCCTCAAAATATTTTTTTAATAACTTTAGGGTTAGATTCATGGTTTACCAAATTTATATTTGAAATATTTTTTATAATTTAATTTTCTAACTTAATTATCTCTCAGACTTCTCGTAACATTTGTTAAAATTGAGTCAAACTAAACAATATGTAAGGTAGAGTAAGTTCTAAACCTCAAAACATGCTTTGTAATGGAACATTTACATATAACATACTTATAACTTTAGGGTTAGATTCATGGTTTACCAAATTTATATTTGAAATATTAAATTTGTATATATATGTTATAATGTGCATATGTTTAGCGAATTTGATGTTTTTTAGTTGTTTTGTTTAAATATTTTCACTGATAAGTGATAAATATTAGGTTTAGGGTTTCTCAGATTTCACGACGAAGTCTGAATTTTGTGGTTTCTGAGACTTCTTTAGAAATCTGAGACGTATTTAAGTTGAAAATTTAAATTTTAAAAATTTGAAAAAATAATTTGATATAAATTTTGATACATAAATTAAGCATAGGCATCTGTTATGTATATAAATTAAAATAACATAAACTTTGATCAAACTTAAGCATTTAAGATATATTTGGTTCAAAACACCATGTAGTTTGATCTATGTTTCACATATGAAGTTAAATATCATGTTTTATCTGTAGGGTTAGATTGAGAGTTTGTGAATTTTCATTCATATTGTTCCATAGTAGTAGTTAGTTTGTGACTATTCTAAATGAGTTTGATGTTTATTATAAGTTTTCTATATAATATGATGGTATTTAAGTAGTAATTATTAGATTTAGGGTTTCTCAGACTTCTAGGAAAATCTGGTTCAAGTATTTAAACTTGTCATGAAGTCTTATTTCAGACTGCATATGAAGTCTGAAATTTCCCACATTTTCGAAAATTTTCACACGAAAACTTTTCAAAAAGGCGGGAAATTTCTGCCTGAAAATTTCAGAATTCCCGCTCAATTCAGAAATTCCTTCTCAGACTGCATATGAAGTCTGATACCGGATATTTTACAATTTTTAATTATGAAAAATTTGGCGGCAAAGTTTCCCTCCAATTCTCTCCTCTTATCTAAACTTATTGTTTTGCACACATATAACAGCCAGAAAAAAAAAACCTTCACATTCTTCCTTTTTTTACTACCTCTCTTTCTCTCTCTCTTTTGTAAAACCTCTCTAAAATTTCTCATCCAAAAATGTTCTCAAGCTTATTCTCTCATATGAGTTCTTATGTATGTGATTCATAGTTGATTCTCTTTGAGCTACGAAATAGGTGAGTGGATCGGTTCTGATTTAGTGTTTTGAAAGGTTTTTTAACTGAACCAATTGAGACTTTTGACATAGACTTTTGGTTATACATTTTGATTTGCTCAAACAATCCTTTATTATCCATTTCTTGGAGACTTGTTCGCTAACTAATGCAAGAGCTCTGTGTTTTTACTTTTTCAGGTGCTTGGTTTAAGGTTGATCCAGATGACTCTCCAAAGAAGCTCGAGTTGGGGTTTATTATGTGCTAATGGCTCATAAAATTTCACTGTTACGAGGAACACGAAGTCTGAGAGTCTAATACCAGACTACAACAGAAGTCTGAGAAACTCTAAGACTTCCAGGTAAATCTGGTTCGAGTATTTAGACTTCTCGAAATCGTATTTCAGACTGCGTATGACGTCTGAAATTTAAATGTTTTTGAAAATTTTCACACGAAAACTTTTCAAAAAGGCGGGAAGTTTTTGCCGAAAATTTCAGAATTCCCGCTCAATTCAGAAATTCCTTCTCAGACTGCATATGAAGTTTGATACCAGATATTTTACAATTTTTAATTATGAAAAATTTGGCGGCAAAGTTTCCCTCCAATTCTCTCCTCTTATCTAAACTTATTTTTTTACACACATATAACAGCCAGAAAAAAAAACCCTTCACATTCTTCCTTTTTTTTACTACCTCTCTTTCTCTCTCTCTCTCTTTTGTAAAACCTCTCTAAAATTTCTCATCCCAAAATGTTTTCAAGCTTATTCTCTCATATGAGTTCTTATGTATGTGTTTCATAGTTGATTCTCTTTGAGCTGCGAAATAGGTGAGTGGATCGGGTCTGATTTAGTGTTTTGAAAGGTTTTTTAACTGAACCAATTGAGACTTTTGACATAGACTTTTGGTTATACATTTTGATTTGCTCAAACAATCCTTTATTATCCATTTCTTGGAGACTTGTTCGCTAACTAATGCAAGAGCTCTGTGTTTTTGCTTTTTCAGGTGCTTGGTTTAAGGTTGATCCATATGACTCTCCAAAGAAGCTCGAGTTGGGGTTTATTATGTGCTAATGGCTCATAAAATTTCACTGTTACGAGGAACACGAAGTCTGAGAGTCTAATACAAGACTACAATAGAAGTCTGAGAGTGAAAATTCAACATGAAGTCTTATAGTAGACTACTTTTGAAGTATGAAGTTTGATACTAAATTAGGTGTTTTTTCATTTTTGTAGATTTTTACTGGTCATTAGACTTCTTGTTGAACACATTGTATTGTATTAGATTATTGGATGATCAAATCAAAGAAAGGAAATTCTCCTTATGTACTATGCTTGTAGAAAAATACAAAGTTGTATAAATTTACTTTTGTCTACTCAAAATCAACAAGGAATTTTGTTCATTGAAAGTATACAATATCAAGAAATGGGTTAGTTTAACCTTAGAAGAAAACATTACTCTTTAGATTACATACACCAACATATGACAAACTAAAATAACCTTAAGTGGTGATGAATTGGTCGTCAGACCTCTACTGCTGTCTGATTCTTATGAGCTAAAAGTTTATAAAATTAACAAGTCCAAATGTCAAGTTCGTTCTCTCATCATCACATTAGCGGTCTTACTGGAAAAAAAATCAGCTTATAAACGCTCTACATGTGGTTGTGTAGCTCATCTTAATCCCAATCTACTTCTTCATTGATACTTTGATATGATTTTGGTGTAATCAGTTCAATTATATCAAAGCATTCAATAAACAACCAACATATATAATATGGAGTATGACGTTTACGCATAGACATTCGTTCCACCAGCTTGGATGCTACTAGATACATTGCCAATATTATTCAAAAATTGATTCAAAAATAATTACCATATATAAAAATGTAAAACTCACACATAAAAAACATAGAAAACTAACAAACATTTATAAAAATTAAAATCAACCAAATTAATCGTAAATATTCAATAAAATACATTTTAAAAGTTTTTAATATTTCAGACGTCTATAGATGTCTGATTGTAGTGAAACCAGACTTCTATGGTAGTCTGAAAAATAGGGTATTTTTGCAATTGATTTTGAAATGTCAGACAGCGGATGCAGTCTGAAATCAATCAGACAGCGTACGCAGTCTGCTTTGAAATTTTTTGAACTTTTTGTCAGACAGCTTATGATGTCTGAGAAAAAAAGGGTAGTTTTGCAATTGAATTTCAATTGTCAGACTTCTCCAAAGAAGTCTGATAATTTTCAGACTTGGGGAGAAGTCTAAAAAAAAGTAGAGGGTAGTTTTGCAATTGATTTTGAAATGTCAGACTTCGCCAAGAAGTTTGATAATTTTCAGACTTCTTATGCTGTCTGACAAGAATTTCAGACAGCGAGGGAAGTCTGATAAAAACATCGCATTTTGGTTTTTATCCAGCGTTGACCAAAATTCGATATTTCAGATGTCTATAGTCGTCTGGCAAAAGTTTGGAATTTCAGATGTCTATAGCCGTCTGATATTTTTTCCTTATTTTCAGACAGATTTAGAAGCCTGACGACTTTTTCGCTTATTCTGGTCAACATCTGAAAATTTGGGTCAATTGTAGTTTCTACCCCCCATTATTTTCAGACATCGGATCCCGTCTGACAAAAAGTCAAAAATCGGTCAATTTTTTGCCAGACTACATAAGAAGTCTGACTAAAAAATCAAATTTGAATCAATTGCAAAAATACCCTCTTCTTATTTTGACTTCTTGGTGACGTCAGATAATTTTTTTTTTTTTTCAAAGGAATTTCTCAGACTTCTGTGGAAGTCTGTCAATTGAAAGTCAATTGCAAAACTACCCTCTCGTTGACCATAATTTTTCATCAGACTTCGTGGGAAGTCTGAAATCGCGAAACAGATCTGAAAATCGGGGGATCTTGTAAAAAATCACATAAATCTGATTTTAAGCTCGTTTTTACCTTCCCCAAACACTCAAAACTTTTAGTTACACCAATATCCAACAAACCCAACCATTTTTATGCAAGAATAACCACTATCACAAGAGATCCAAATTTTAATTTTTTCTTAAAACGTGAATTAAAGAGATTTTTGGATGAAATTGGAGAGAAAATAAGAGAATAAAAGGTTGTGAGTTCTAATATGGAGTTTTGATGGCTCGAAATTGGTTGTGTGAGGCATTAGGAGCTCAAAATTGGTTGTTAATGGTGGTTGGGTGAATTGGAGAATATGACAGTTTCGTAATTAAGTTAAATCTGAAAGGCTTTTTTGTCTTTTGGTAAAAATATCAGACTTCATATGAAGTCTGGCGATGGTATTATCGTAAATACACAGATTATTAGAGGATATATTAGCGAAAAAGAGGCAAGAAAAAGAAGAGGGTACTTTCAGGGTCGACTTCAATTTTAGGGGCATTTTTGCAAACAACCCAAAAAAGAATAACTTTTGACGTAGACGACATGAAAAACATATCCTGGATGATATAAAAGAATAAGAGAAGAAAAATAATTCAGAAAATAGAATTCTATAGAGAACTAAAAAGTCTAACTGGAACACAAAGCAAAAACATTTATTATTTGGAAAAAGTGGATTTGTTAGTTTGTATAAACAATTGAGTTTTGGCCGTATACTGTTTTGGAGAATCCAGATTATTTGGTTTGTTTTTTCTATAGTAGTTATTGAATAGATTATGTCTTCTTAATAACTTTTCTTTTAGAAATTTAAATACAAATAGAACAGAGACAAACTTCTGTTATTGGTTCGTGTTGTGTGCGGAGTCTCGAGCAATTTTAAGTCGATTTATTCTATGTGTTTTAAAAGATCGATAAAAAGTCCTATAGATGGTGCGATGGACACAACATTTAGCATAAGCCTCTTTGGAAGACGTGGCAATCACTTAAGGAGATAGGAAATTGTTTGCTGCTTAGGTGTTTTAGGTGCAGTATTTATTCATGTTTAGGCTAAAGTGCTATATTTGAATTGTATGGACCGAGAGACCGTGTACTTCTGTGTTAAGCATTGTATAGCTCACATCATAACTCCCTTGTTACTCTTTTTTTCCCCTCTTTTTAGGTAAGTCTGCCGAGTAGATAAACACTTAGCTGTATCGGATGTTTTGAGAGAGTAATCGCTTTCCGCTCTTGTTACTAAACTGATTTACTATTTATTCGGTTAATTTTGGTTATTGTATTTATTAAATTTTATTGGTTTATTGGTTATTGTATTTATTTAGTTACTTGGGAAGTAAGTTAGGTATCGTGACACGCTATTTCAAGAGAAGTTTACATAGGTGCTAAACTTTGGTATAAGAGCGGGTTATTATCCCGGTTCTGACCCGGAAGGCGGGTAGTGGACGATATGGGCAATTGTTAGTACAATGTTAGTTTGGTTTTCAAAGGTTTTCGAAAATTTTAGGGGATTGGAGATATTTTATATAAAATATAGCATCATTTTTGCTCGATATTAATCATCTATTAATCATTACATCTTAGTTTTTATTGTGAAATCTAATCAGTGTTTCCTTTTCTTTTAGTTGTCACCAAAGAGTTATCCATTCTCCATTTAATTCATTCCTCTGGATTTTCCTAAAAAAATTATTTGGTTCAAAGTTTCGAATTTCTTTCCAAAAGCTTTCTAAGTTCCACTCTAAGTTTTGGGGTTAACTTTGAAACTCTTTCGTCATGGAATTCAGGAAGAGTTCTTATCCGGTAGGGTATGATTGTAATGAACACAAACTACATCCATTTAATTTTCTATTTAGGCCCATTCAAATCTCAAATTCATTATTTTTGATCTCGTGTACATGAGTGTTGTGTAATGGTGTATATATGCTTATATATCCTTCTTTAAACTCACCACCTCCAACATTCTCCTCTTCTTCCTTACCTTCTCCTTCTTCTCTCATTCTTCTCATTTGTTCTTTTCCCTTCTTCTCACACCCTTCGTGAATATGTCTTAAGTTCATGTGCGGATATGAAGACCCGTCACGCCACCACCACCAGAGTCCAACTTCTGAGTCACGAAAAACTTCCGACCGATGTCTAGAGCATCCGCAGGTCACAAAGAGCCACGTCTGAGAACCAATCATCGCTGTCGTACCATTCCGAGCAGTCTAGGTTGTGTCTTAATCCTTGCTTGCACCACAAACCACCTCCACTCCATCTATTTTGATCGCAGCATCTACACCACCACGGCTCCGCTCGTGCTTCATCTCTGACGTGTTATGTAACACACGTCTCGTCAGATCTAGCAAATGACTCATCGGCTTCTCAAGCCATAGTCCACTAACCCGTGAACCAAGTCATAAACCACAATCCAACACAAAATAATCAAATGGTTTACTTTATTAGAAATCATAGCCGAGTCTTACAAAAAAACCGAACTAACTGAAATAGACATAAAGGAAAACGAAAACAACACATAAGTCTTATTGAATGAAATAAAAACGCCAAAAGAAAACCTGCCTCCCAAAACGTAGCAACACACCGTCCGTCTACCCTTACAAATCTCCGAGATTACCTAAAAAACAACAACGGGGGAGGCCTGAGTAATTGGTTCAACACCAATACCCAGTGATGGCAGGTTCTAGGAACCCACGATCTCATCTCAAGATAAACACATCATCAAAGAAACAAATCCAAGGCTAATAACACCTTGCACCCATACCCGAAGGCTCACGCAACCTACACAACTAACACACCACCACAACCACCTGCGCGCCCGCCACATCTCACATCACTCCGTTGGGAAGGCGCGTCACACCTCCCTCCAATAGCTTTTCGAGCACGTGAATTACTTCTCGGTATCAGACACATGCTCCACCACAGAAGCCTGTCACTGGCGCCTAGCACAACTAATTCAGAGAAGCCTTCAAGCACAAGCAACGTTTTCGGTTTAAGTGATAACCTAATTTTCTAGGTGTAGTCAATCGCATCAACACAATTCATCTGCTAGTTCTACACTACCTAGGAAGATACTATTAACAAAGGACTCATGTCTCGATATTGAGATAGATTGAGAATAGATCACGATCGGTCCTCACCTTAGTCTAGATCTAAAATTCGGAAAGTAGATCTGAAAGTCCCGACGGTAGATCTAAAGATCCTGCACACAGTTCTAGAGTTTTAGATGATAGATATAGAAAGAGAGGGAGAACAAATCTAGGGTTTCAGGTTCAGATCTGAGCGAAAGAGAGACGGAGAGAGATACGGTTTAGATCTACCTCTATAACGGATCAGATGTGATCTAGAAGCATAGATATGAAGAAAATATGGGTTTTAGAAGAAGGAAACATAGTAAATCTGATATATGGGAATTCTAACCTCAAAAACACGAAGAACGGAGGGCTCTGCACTCAAAGGAATCGAGAAGACGGCGACTCGGGGTTCGGGATCAAAAACGGCGGCGATCAGAATTATCTGGCGAGAGACGGCGGTGGCGCGGCGGCTTTGGGCGGTGGTCCGGTGAGGCGGTAGCGGTCTGGAGAGGCAGCTCCGGTGGTCCAACGGTCGTCGGCGGTGGCTGGCCGGTGGTTGCATGCTGTCGGCAGTTGGCGTTCGTCAGCTGGTCGGCTTGGGACGCAGGCAGAGCTTCGTTTCTTGGGATTTTGTGCCAAATGAGGGGCTAGGAACTCCTTTGTATAGAGAGAAATCCTAGGGCTTCAAAATTTAGCGGGTTGGGCATTGGGCTTTTTGCCCATTTCCACTTCTTTTGGCCCTTAGGATTTTGGCCATTTCAATTCTCCCCCTCAAATTGAGAATTTGTCCCCGATTTCGCCCCACCACTGGGTTAGGCAAACAACTTTGGTTGGTTTAACTTAAACTGCAGCTCACTTCCCACACCTCATCCTGAATTTTGTCCCTCTCCCAGCGAACCAATACTATTTTGGTTCTCTTTCCGTTGAACTCGGACTCCCGACGATCTACGATTCTGACCGGCTTGCTTGTTTCTGACCAGTTACGGTTAATGTCTGACGCGACCTTTGGCAGGATCAATTCCAGTTAACGAACAACCTTCCGCAAAACAGATACGTGGAACACGTTGTGAAAATCTGACATCTCTTGCGGTAATTCTAACTTATATGCCACCACACTAACTCTCTCGACTATCACAAACGGTCCATATACCCTGTCTTTAAAATTTTCAGCTTGCGGTTGGGATCGTTGCCCCGGAACATCCTCATCTTGAGATACACTGAATCTCCCACAACAAACTCTGATTCCTTATGACGCTTGTCCGCATAGCTCTTCTGACGGTCGTGAACCTGTTTTAACCTTTCCTTGAGCAATGCCACTTTCTCGACCGTTTCTTGAATCATCGCTGGCTGTAAATCACGCATCTCCCCCAACTCGGTTCAACATAGGGGAGTCCTGCAAGGTCGACCATACAGAGCCTCGTATGGTGACATCCGTATGCTCGAGTGGTAACTGTTGTATGCAAACTCAACCAACGGTAAAAACTTAACCCAATTTCCTTCCCAATCTAGAACACACACACTCCTAGAATATCCTCCAATGTCTAGATGGTCTGCTCAGACTGTCCATCGGTATGTAGGTGATATGTTCGGATTTCTGTCTGACACGATACAGACTGGCGACCGGTGCAACTTCACTATGAGTGAGAACCTCGGTCCCATCCACTTTCTTTATCGCCAGAAAGTGTGTAGACTTGGTACGTTGGTCCATGATTACCCAAATCGCATCCTTCATTCCCGTCGTTCTCAGTAGGCCAGTAACAAAGTCCATGGTCACCATATCCCATTTCCATTCTGGTATAGGTAACCCTTGCAGCAATCCCCTGGGAACCCTCCTTTCCGCCATGACTTGCTAACAGTTCTGACAATGCGAAACCCACTTTCCCACATCCCTCTTCATACTTTCCCAATGGTAGTACCGCTTAAGATTCTGATACATCTTGTGGATCCCAGGATGAATCGAAAACTGCGACTGATGGGCTTGCTTTAGAATCTCGTTCCTCAGCTCCTTTACCTTCGGCACACAGATTTGGTTCTTGAACAAGAACATACCATTGGTCGCGACGTTGTATCCAATCACTTCGTTCTCGACCAACGCTTGCAGGGTGCCGTCGGTTGGGCTTCCTTGATCCTACCCAGCAAGTCGGCTTGGTCCAAAGCCTCCAACCTGGTGACACCTTCGTTGACGGTGGTGGCACATAACTGCAGGTTCGTAGCTGACAGTTCCTGCACTTCCTCATTCTCCGATAAGACAATCTTCCACCTGTTTAACACATCACCCACCTGGTTAGCCTTCCCAGGTTGATACTCGATCTCGTGATCGTAATCTGCTAGAAGTTCCATCCATCGGTGCTGCCTCAAATTCAGATTTCCTTGGGTGAAGACGTACTTCAAACTCTTATGGTCCGTGAATATCTGCATCTTTTCTCCGTACCAGATAGGCATGCCATATCTTTAGCGCAAAGACCATTGCATCCAGCTCCAAGTCATGGGTGGAGTAGTTAACTTCGTGCTTCCTCAATTGTCTTGATGCATAGGTGATCACCTTTTCTTCTTTCATCAAAACACACCCTAATCCTACTCCGGATGCGTCCGTGTCGACTACAAACGGTACTCCTGGCCTCGGTAGTACTAACACTGGAGTCTGAGTCAACAATTCCTTTAGTCGCTAAAAACTCTAGGTGCACTTCTTCGTCCAAACGAACTTGACGTCATTTCCGGTCAAGGCCGTCAAAGGCTTAGCTATTCTGGAGAATCCCTCAACGAACTTCCTGTAGTATCCCGCCAGTCCCAAGAAACTGCGAACATCGGTTGCATTCTCCGGCTCTATCCAGTTGGTGATAGCAGTGATCTTTTCCGGATTCACTACTACTCCGATCTCCAAGATTACGTGGCCTAGGAATCCAATCTTCCTTTTCCAAAAAATTCACTTGATGAGCTTAGCGAACAACTGTTGCTTCATGAGCGTGTCCGAAACAATCCGGAGGAGGTGCCACTTGTGCTTCTCCTTACTTCTCGAGCTGACCAAGATATCATCGATGAAGACGATAACGCACTTATCCAAGTACTCTCGGAAGACATCTTTCATCATCTCATGAAATCTGATGGTGCGTTGGTCAAACCAAACCGAATTAGCACGAACTTGTAGTGTCTGTAATGGATCCGGAATGCCGTATTCCGAATGTCCTCTTCTGCTATCCGGATCTGGTGGTAGACTGAGGCAAGATTGATCTTAGGGAACCAAGAGGCTCCCTGCAGATGGTCCAAAAGCTCATCGATCCTGGACAACGGGTACTTGTTCTTGATGGTCACCTTGTTCAGGCCTCGGTAGTCGATACAAAGTCTGAAGCTTCCGTCCTACTTCTTAACAGACAAGACCGGTGCTCTCCCATGGTGAACACCTCGGTCGAACGAATCCTTTCTCCACGAGGTCCTCCAGTTGCTTCTTCAAATCGGCCATCTCTGCGGGCGCTAAACGATAGGGATCCCTTGACACGAATGTCATTCTGGGCTCTAGCTCTATCGTAAAGGCATCATTCTACTCCGGTTACATCCTCGTATTTTGTAGCTACCAGAATGGTTTCCAAGCTCGGAGCTTCCTCTTCCTTGTTCATCGAGATGGTTGCTAAGAACGCCTCGTTTCCTTTGTTGATCAGCTCTTCTGCTTGCATCATGGATATGATTGATATCCCCGTCCGCGTTTTCATTCCCTTGAAAACGATCTTTCCCTCTTCGCGAGGAAAGGTGACGGTCGCCTTGGCGCGATCCATTACGGCCCGATGTTTAACCAACCAATCCATTCCCATAATGACTTCATAGCGGCCTAACTCCACTTGCGCTAGGGATGCGGGTAAGTCTACTCCGGCTACCGTTACTGGTACTTCTTCGAAGATTCCTGTGCCTGCTACTTTATCCGATCCGTCAGTGTCAACCTTCATGACTCCTTCTAAAAAACTGATTTAAAGGTCCAGCAGCTTGATAAATTTGGGCTTACAAAGCTATGCGTAGATCCCGTGTCAAAAAGGTTTGGGCGGCTACTCCCCCAACCCCAACCGATCTTACACGGTTTGCTAAGAATAAGCTACTAGAATTTTGACAATCACGACTCCACAAGAATTCACACAAGAAGGCAGGAATTATGTATCCGCTATCGGCTCAGCTCCTTCGTGGATTCCGGAAACATATACCCGAGGTCCTCCAGCTTGACCTCCTGGTGGTGGTGGCGGTAACGGAAGTAACCCTCGCAAAGTGTCCCACTTGTCCGCAATGGTAACACACTATTCCTCCTTGCGCTCCATTCCTGGCACGGTGAAGCGGGCAATCCCTCTGAATGTGCCACGGCTGTCCACACCCAAAACATCTGAGGCTGCACCTGCTGCAACGGTTTCACATGCAATAGTTTCGCCCGCTGCATCGGAACTGTTGGTACGACATCATTTGCGGTTTCCCGGTTCCTTTTGGCATTTTGGTTTTGCGCACTCCTATTCTGCAACTGATCTTCCTCCCAATCAGTCTCGGCATCATATGCCTTCTCAATCAGATCGTTGATGTCGTAGTAATCCCTCAGCTTGCAGCGGTTCTTGAGCTCGATCTTTAGTCCAGCGAGGAACCGACGAATCAGCTCCCGATCAGTCAGATACCGGCCTACGGTTGAACTCCTCTCCATACTCCCCCGCACACCCTGTTTTCCCTGACGGAGGTTTTGGAACTCTCCTTCCATCCTATCCATGATCTCCTGCAAAAAGTACTTCTGGTTGAAAGCTTCCCAGAATTCTTCCCATGTCAGTTGACGACCCTGGGCTCTCTCCACTACTCCTTCCCACCAAACCAACGCATCATCCTTGAGGTAGAAGGCTGCTATCTCAACAAAAAACTCCACTGGGCATCTGGTAGTATCCAAATTCCCCTCCAACTTCCTTTTCTAGTTGTCTGCAGCAATGACGTTGATCCCACTGGCAAAATGGTCCATTTGCATCTCCTTGAAATACTTCAGCATACTCCAGTTGGACATCCCATGCACCACTCCTGGTGCCTGTGGTGGCGGTGGTGGTGGATACTGATTATTCACTGGTGGAGGTTGAACAAATACAAACCCAATAGGAATGAATCCTGCTCCTCTAGCAACAAATCCAACTCCTCCTACATTTTCGGCTCCTCCTGCGGCTCCAGGTGCCGCATTGGCATTCCCCATCATAACTTCGGGAGCTCCCGCTCCTACGGCTCCCATTTCTGGTCATATTTCTTCTGCAGCTCCTGCCCCTGCTGTACCTCCCGCAACACCTCTTCCACTCTGACAGCTACAACATGTGCCTCCCGAAGGGCTAACAGCTCTTGCAGAAGAGTTGTATCCACTGCTACCTGTCCAGCAGCTAACGATGCTCCTCATGGGTGTTCAGCTGCTGGTTCCTGACTTCCATGCAAACTAGTAGCACTGCTGTCGATGTGGCTGGAGACGGAGCTCTGTCGTCACGACGGGCTGGCGCGGTTCTTCTCTTAGGCGGAATCCTGTTGCAAAAGAAGAACGAGTGAGTCAGATGACGGTTGAAACTGAACTCACTTCTGGCGAGTATATAAGGAGGAGATCGGAGTGCTGCTCCTAGAATCTAACTTTTAGAAATCCCCATTTAGAAAAGAATTGAAAACACTTTGAAAAACTCGCTGAAATCCGAAAATAAATACAATACCTACCGTACCTAGCCAGGACGGTACCGACTAGGTCTAACCTGGCTCTGATACCAAATTTTAACACCCACCCCGTCGGATCCATCAAATGACGCATCAGCTTCTCAAGCCATAATCCACTAACCTGTGAACCAAGTCATAAACCAAAATCCAACACTAAATAACCTAACGATTTACTTTATTAGAAATCAAACCCGAGTCTTACAAGAAAACTGAACCAATTAAAATAGTCTTAACGGAAATTGAAAACAACGCATAAGTTTTATTGAATTAAATAAAAACGCCAAAGGAAAACCCTGCTCCCAAAATGTAGCACCACACCATATGTCTACCCCTGCAAATATCTGGGATTACCTGCAAAACAACAACAGGGGAGGCCTGAGTAATTGGTTCAATACCAATACCCAGTGAGGGCAGGTTTTAAGAACCCACGATCTCATCACAAGTTAAACAAAACATCAAAGATACAAGTCCAAACCTAATAACACCTTGCACCCATGCCCGAAGGCTCACGCAACCTACACAACTAACATTCCACCACAACCACTGGCGTGCAAGCCACATCTCACATCACTCTGTTGGGAAGGCGCGTCACACCTCCCTCCGACAGCTTTCCGAGCACGTGAATTCATTCTCGGTATAAGACATGTGCTCCACCACAGAAGCTTGTCACATGCGCCTAGTACAATTAATACAGACATGCCTTCAAGCACAAGCAACGTTTTCGGTGTAAGTGATAACCTAATTTTCTAGGTGTAGTCACATCAACACAATTCATCCGCTAGTTCTACACTTCCTAGGAAGATACTATTAAAAAAGGACTCATGTCCCGATACTGAGATATATTGAGAATAGATCACGACTGGTCCTCACGTTAGTCTAGATCTGAGATTCAGAAAGTAGTTCTGAAAGTCCTGACTATAGATCTAGAGATCCTGCACACAGATCTAGGGTTTTAGACGCAAAATCTAGAGAGAGGGAGAACATATCTTGGCTTTCAGGTTCATATTTGAGCGTGAGAGAGACGGAAAGATATGCACTTCAAAGCTACCACTTTTAACGGATCAGATCTAGTTTAAAAGCATAGATCTGGAGAAAATATGGGTATTAGAAGAAGGAATCAGAGTAGATCTGTGATCTAGGAATTCTAACCTCAACGATCGATGCTGTTGAACCGAATTGATTCCGGTTTAGCACGCGTACCTTAATTTTGCAATTAAACCATTTGCAACGACCGTTGCACAGGACCGCAACGATCGTCACAATGCGATCCCATTTCCTCGTCATAATCTCCTTACAATGACCGGTGCACAAGTGCATCGATCGTCACACATCTCCAGACTCGAGTTCTGTATCTAAAAACTTAGCAAAACAAATAAAAACATAAGTTCCTAAGAAAAACACCAAAAATAAGAAAGAAAAATACTAAAACCTAACAGTGGGTTGCCTCCCACTCAGCGCTTGTTTAAGGTCATTAGCTTGACCGGACGAACAAGAATCAGGCACCGTGAGATCCTGACAGAGACTTTGATTGTCTCTATGCAAGTCTCCTCATCCAAGGCGGAGAGTAAGCTTTATCAGTATGAACGCGTCCAACAAAAGAAGTTGTGAAATGCTCCCCAGGATCCAAAACCGTAGTATGACTTGACTGCTCTTCATCTTCATCCATAATGGTGAAGGTCTGCCCATCAATCAGTGGCTTGCGCAGCTTGTCCATCTCAAAGTGCAGTGGCTCATCTCCCAGATTGAGATCTATCAGACTGTGCCTCACATCTATCACTGCTCCAGCTGTAGCTAAGAATGGTCTACCCAATATCAAAGCATCATCCTGCTCACTATGGTACTTAAGAACTAAGAAATCTGTTGGAACCAAGTAGTTTCCAACTCTCACTGGGATGTCCTCAAGAACTCCTTTCGGAATCCTTATCGACTGATCAGCTAGGACAAGAGAGGTCCTAGTGGGTCTAAAATCCATCATACCCAGCTTCTCTGCCATAGAGTATGGCATAAGACTTCCAGCAGCTCCTAAATCATAAAGAGAGCGCTTAAAATCATCCTCGAAGATAGAACAACTCAGCACAAAAATCCCAGGATCAGGTAGCTTCTTAGGAACCTTGGTCAAAAGAACATCACTTATATGCTGAGGAACAACTATAACCCAATCCTTCAGCTCTCTTCATCCAAAGGCAACATCTTACCCAAGTATCTCTGCACACAAGGGTGATAACGTGGATCATCAGATGGTGGAATTTCTTCCAACTCTTCACCAATATTTTCTAGCACTTTAAGCTCATCAATCTCTTGTTGAATCACTTCAGATACCTTAGGATATAAGCGAATAGAATGTGCATAAATCTCCTATTGAGTTATCTCAGACACTCCAGGGAATAAACGGTTAAGCTCTAAATCTGCATCAATGTCATAAGAATCCTGCGAATCTGTCTGTCCACGCCTTGCAACGATCGACACTAAGGGTGCATCGATCGATGCAGTCAAATTTTCACAGATTCCACCCGAGAGGTTTTCCTCAAAATCTGAAATTTCACCCTCTTCTACCACTTCAGCTGTACTTAGCTCAAATCTTTCACCTAGATGTGATCCATCATCAACGTACACTGACTAGGCCTTAATATGGGTGTCTACAACACTCTTTCCCTTGATGGAGCTAGAAATTTGGCTGACCTGAGTGTCCAATTGCTTCACATGAGTGTTTAGAGACTCAAACTTCCCATTGAGATCCTCATAGACAACATCTAACTTCTTGTTGCAGTCCACAGCAATCTTAGTCTGTCCTTCCAGCAGCTGTTCCATCATTGCCTCCATCTTACTCTCATGAGTAGTAGCTACAGGAGGTGCTTGGTAAGAGGAAGATCCATAAGTCCTCTGATTACCTTGTTGGAAAGATTTCTGAAATCCACTAGTCTGTCCAAATCCAGAAGAGTTTTGGTTGCTGTTGAAAGTACTCTTCTGTCCTCCATTGAAGAACATATTACCAGACTGATTACCAAACCTGTTTCCTTGGAAACCAGATCCTCCGATGTAATTCACATCCTCTTCCTGATCATCTCCTTCATCATTGATCTTCTCAACATCTTGAGCAAAGTGGACAGCTTTCTTCCCAGCTAGAAGATTGCAAACAGTGTCCAACTTAGATCTAATATCAGCTATCTCAGAATTCTCCATCTTCCCACCGGACTTCTTCCTTCTCTCATCAGTGGTCTTGCAGCTATTACTGCTTACCAGATTATCTATCAACTGCTTAGCTTGAGCAGGAGTCCTAGTGTTAAATTTGGCATTGCTAGAATTATCCAACGCAGTCTGACATGGAAGATCTATAGCTCTAAAGAAGATGCCTAATAGCGTTACCTCAGTGAATCCATGGTGCGGGCAGTCACGTTGGTACTTCTTAAACCTCATCCAGGCTGTAGGACCTTGGGTAAAGGTAATAATGTCCTGCCTGGACTGGTCTGAGCGGGCATCATCATAGAAATGACGCAGGAACTCACTCTTCAGAGCGGCCCAAGTAACAAACGTCCCAGACGGAAGTTGTTTCAGCCAAGCTGCAGCATCTCCAGCCAGAGAGTAGGGGAAAAGCTTGAGGAACAGATAATCTTGGTTAACTCCATCGTACTTTATTCCAGTAACTATGCCCTCAAACTCATCTATGTGATCCATCGGCTGCTCACTTGGAGAGCCATGGCTTTCTGCCTCAGGAGAGAGTAGTAGACGGTTTTGATTTCAAAATCATTCCTCTCAAATTCAAGAAGTACGAGAGCTGACCGGTTAGCATGAAACTCATCCGGACGGTTATAGTCAGCTAAAGTCCTCTCATGGACAACCATCTGTCTGTTATGGCCTTGGTTCTGGCCTTGGTTCTGCTCCTGTTGTTGTGGTTACTCTGGAGGATCAGGGATGACATTCCCTTCAGCATCTATCGGTTCTCCAGCAGCATTGTAAGGATTGTTGTGTCGGTCCCTGAGGGTACCTTGAGCATCAGGCTCTATGATCACACGTTCAACAACCATCCTTGTTCTTCTAAATCTTCTGTTGGTCCTCTCTAGTCTAGCAAGCTCTTCAAGTTGGAGGTTTACGAGATTAGTATTCAGATTACTTCTGGTATCACGCGTCTGTAATCGCCAAGCAACGATCGATGCTAGTAGGGAAACGATCGATACAACTCCAATCGCCTAGTGTCGATCGACACAAGAAGTGCAACGGTCGATGCTATGCGATTCGAAACCTGCGACAGAGAGAAAACAGAGAAAAATAAAAATCAGTAAACAAACAAAATAAAAATAAAAATAAAAATCCTTGTAAAAACCCTAAGTTCGAAGCTATCGAATACTCTAAGAGTCCCCGGCAATGGCGCCAAAAACTTGATAGGTCTAAAGTTTTACCCTATGCTAACTGCAAGTGCACAATATATCAATGTAGTACTTAGGGATCAAATCCACGAGGACTCTAGGCAACGATAGGATCAAAAACTTAAAGAGATTAAAACTAGGAGAAAGCAAAAAGCAAATTGTATTGAATTAACTAAAAGCAAGCAAGGAAGTAAACAAGTAGCAGGTTGTTGTTGTAGGCAATAAACTAAGGGCGCTAATTCTAGGGCGTTCTCAGGAAATCAGACAAGCAGATAAATCATTCAGTCAGGATCTAATTAAACACAGTTCTAGAACTCAAACACGGATATAGAATTAACCAACTGTCGTTGCGAGAATTCTCTAAGTCTAAGTGCAACAATCCAAATTCCTTTGCAATTACTAACAGTTTAAACCAGCTTTAATTCCAAGTTCGATATGTTCACAATCTAATTAAACCAAATTCCTTTGCGAGTAATTAAATTGCTCAACCTAAATAGTTCAGATTCTAAACCACACTGTCGTGTCGTATTTAGCAACCTAAGATCTAGATTCTAATTGATCAGGTTAGAACTAGCATTAAACACAATTTAGTTTGAAGAACATCTATTGATGTGAATCCTTAACTGAATTAATTATATCTAGCAAGTCATGAAATCCCTATGAGAAACCCTAAACCTAACTATGAAACTACTCAGACATGGATGATGTAAACATAATCAATGAATTAATAGAAATCATAAAAGAGATTAGAATATAAAAAGGGTTTGAAAACTTCTCCAAAACAAATGTAGTACAGGATCAGATCAGCCCCAAAAGCTCTAAAAACTCTCTGCTCTAAGTTATGATAGCGTATGTAAAACTGAAGCTAAAAACCTAATTAAATGGCCAAAACACGACTTGGGGCTTCTGTGTAAATATCTGGAACTTCTGGGTATCTTTGCAATATTAGCATTCTTCATTAAACTGCCGAGAATCTGGCCCAACTCGCTGTGCATCGATCGATGCAGGTGTGCAACGATCGACACAATATTCTGTTTCGGACAGTGAACACAACCTCTCGGGTTAAATCTCCAAAGTGCACCAAATAGCTCCATAATCTCCACTTTTGCTCCAAACATACGTGTACCTAATAAGACCTGCAAAAGACTCTAAAGGAACACCAAAAGACACTAAAACAGACTTATATCATGGCATAAAACCTGTAAAAACCATGATATATCACTCAACTCACACCCAAAACTCAAATACACTCAAGAAAATTATACTCAAATTTCTTACAAAGAATTTTTTTTTTCTTTCTTCTCTCTTTCTCTCTTCTTTCTTTCTCTCTTGTTTTTCTTTGTTTTGGGATGATTTTGCTTCTCACCATGTCTTGCTATTTATAGGGAGTTATGAGAGTGGTAGGAGCAACAAATATTGACTATAAAGATGAGAAGACTTCTCATTTGATTTCTCCACCTCCTCACCATGATATATCATGGTTTTTACCCACTTTATACCATGATATAGTTGTGTTTTTAGAGTCTTTTGTATTAGTTTAGAGTCTTTTACAGGTTAAATCAGGTTTGGAGCTAATTGGAGATATATAGAGCATTTTGGGCATTTTGGGACGTTTTGGCCGAGAGCTTTATTCACTGTTCGATTATTTGATGTTGCATCGATCGACACGCATTGTGCATCGGTCGATGCAGTCGCGAGATGGGCCGTACGCGTCGGCGTAACAAGTATTGAAGATTTGCAAAGAAGCCCAAGATACTTTCAGTATTTACACAGAAGCCCCAGCCGAGATTATGCCTATATATACTAGTTTTTGGTGTTTAATTTAGATACGCTTTGATACTTAGAGCTAAGAGATTTTTAGAGCTTTTGGGGCTGATCTATTTTCCTTGTATTGATTTATTTTGGAGAAGATTTCGAACCCCTTTGATATTTTAATTTCTTATATGCAATCTATTTATTCTATGATTATGTTTTCATCAATCATGTCTGAGTAGATCCATAGTTGAGTTTAGGGTTTCTCATTAGGGTTTGATGACTTGCTAGACTTGTTTAATTCAGTTAGGATTCATATGATTAGAATGTTCTTCAAACTAAATTGTGCTTAAAGCTAGTTCTAACCTGACCAATTAGAATCTAGATCCTAGGTTACTAAATACGTCACGAGAGTGGGGTTTAGGAATCTGAACTATTTAGGTTGAGCAATTGAATTATTCGCAAAGAGATTTGGTTTAATTTAATTGTGAACATATCGAACTTGAACTTAATGCTAGTTTAATTTGTTAGTAATTGCAAAGAGATTTGGATTACTGCACTTAGACTTAGAGAGTTTTCGCAAAGAGATTTGGTTAATTCTATTTCCGTGATTTGAGTTCTAGAACTGAGTTTAATTTGATCCTGACTGATTAACTTGTCTGCTTGTCTGATTTCCTGAGAATACCCTAGGCTTGACGCTTTTAGTTTATTGCTTACAAACCGATTTCCTGCTACTGTTTACTTTCTTGCACCGCAATTCATTACAATCACTACTTGCTTATTTTTAGTATTAATTCCTACGGTTCGATTCTCTTGAGACCAAGTGTCCCTGTGGATTCGATAACCCTATATACTACATTGACTATACTGTGCACTTGCAGTTTAGAATAGGGATTAAAACTTCGACCTATCCAGTTTTTGGCGCCGTTGCCGGGGACTCTTTGAGTCTTCGATAGGACCGAACTTAGGGTTTTACTAGAAATTTTTCGTTTTTGTTTTTTCTTTTCGTTTTTGTTTTATTTTGATTTTACTGATTCTTTTCTCTGATTCTTTCTGTCGCAGGTACCGAAATCGCCTTGCGTCGACCGTTGCACATCTTGCGTCGATCGACACTAAGCGATTCTGAGATTGAACCGATCGTTGCACTGATAGCATCGATCGTTGCTGGACGATTACAGACAGTTTATGCCAACGCAGAACACTAGAAGTAATCCGAACTCGAGCTTGGTTAATCTCAATCTAGAGGAACTTGGACGTCTAGAAAGGACAATCAGAAGAGAAAAGAGAGAGAGAATGGTACGAGAACGCTTGATCTTGATACCAGATGCTGATGGAACCCTGAGGGATCCAGAGAACGATCCTTACAATGCTGCTGGGCATATGATTGATGCTGAGGGACAAGTGATCCCTGATGAAGCTGAGCTACTGGGCCAGATGGTTGTCCGTGAAAGGACATTAGCTGATTACAACAGACCTGACGAGTTTCATGCGAACCGAGCAGCTTTAGTGCTTCCTGCCTTTGAGAGGAACGACTTTGAGGTAAAGACTATCTACTACCAACTGATGAGGCAGATTGCTTTTCATGGTCTTCAATCAGAGCAGCCTATGGATCACATAGATAAGTTTGAGGACATAGTTACTGGTATGAAATACGATGGAGTTTGCCAGGACTATCTGTTCCTTAAGCTATTTCCGCACAGTCTTGCTGGAGACGCTAGTGCATGGCTGAGACAACTGGCACCTGGTCAGTATACTACTTGGGCAGCCTTAAAGAGTGAGTTCCTGCGTCATTTCTATGACAATGCACGTCCAGACCAATCTAGACAGGACATACTTACTTTCTCCCAAGGAGTTGTGGAACCTTTAAAGACTGCCTGGATGAGATTTAAGCAGTATCAGCGTGACTGTCCGCACCATGGATTCACTGAAGTTCAGCTGATTGGTATCTTCTTCAGAGGAATAGATCTTCCGTATCAGCAGGCGCTGGATAATTCTAGTGATGCCAACTTCAACACCAGGACTCCTACACAAGCTAAGCAGTTGATCGAGAATTTGATTAGCAGCAATAGTTGCAAGACTATGGATGAGAGGAGAAAGAAGCCTAGTGGAAGTGTTGATAAATCAGAGATGGCTGAATTGAGGTCCAGAATGGATAAAATCTGCACTCTTCTAGGAGAGAAGAAAGCTGTCCACTTTGCTCAAGAAGTAGAAGTAATTCAGACTGAGGAGGACACTCAGGAAGAGGATGTGAATTACATCGGAGGATCTGGTTTCCAAGGAAACAGATTTGGATATCAATCTGGGAACAGATTTTCCGGTGGAGGACAGAAAACTGCCTACACGGGCAATCAGAACTCTTCAGGCTATGGACAAAACATCAACTTTCAGAAGCCTTATGGACAGAATGCTCAAAGGACCTACGGGTCTTCATCTTATCAAACACCTCCTACACCTACTGCTTTCGAGACTAAGATGGAGACAATGATGGAACAGTTGCTGGAAAGCCAAATCAAGACTTCTGTGGACTGCAACAAGAAGATTGATGCTATGTATGGAGATCTCAATGGGAAGATTGAGTCTATGAACACTCACATGAAGCAACTGGACACTCAGGTTAATCAGATTTCAGGTACTATGAAAGGAAAAGGACCTGCAGATACTCATATTAAAGCCTGGTCTGTACTCGTTAATGATGGATCTCATCTGGGTGAGAAGTTTGAGCTAAGCACAGCTGAGTTGGTTGATGAAGCAGAATTTTCGGAATTGAGTGAAAAACTCACGGGTGGAATCCGCGACGATCGCATTGCAACGATCGACACACACCTTGTGTCGGTCGATGCAGGACGTGAACAGACAGTGTTGCCGGATGATTATGAGACTGATGCAGAACTGGCCCGCCTATTCCCTGATGTGTCTGAAATCACTCAGGAGGAGATTTATGCACAAGCCATTAGGCAATATCCCAAGGTATCTGAGGTAATTAAACAGGAGATTGAGGAGCTGAAGAAACTGGAGGAGAGTGGTGAAGACTTGGAAGAAATTCCACCGCCTGATGATCCACCTTATCATCCCTGTGTGCAGAGGTATTTGAACAAGATGCTACCATTGGATGATGACCTGAAAGAATGGGTGATTGTAGTTCCCCAACACATTAGTGAAGTGCTACTGAACAAGATCCCAAAGAAGTTACCTGACCCTGGAGTCTTTATACTTGATTGCTCCATCTTCGAGAATAACTTTAGACGCTCTCTTTGTGATTTAGGAGCTGCTGGAAGTATGATGCCTTATTCTGTGGCAGAGAAGCTGGGGGTGCTGAATTTTTCTCCTACTAGAACCCGTCTTATCCTAGCTGATCAGTCTATACGAGTTCCAGAAGGAGTTTTAGAAGACATACCAGTGAGAGTTGGAAACTACTTGGTTCCAACAGACTTCCTTGTGCTGAAATATGACTGCGATCCGGATGAAGCACTGCTACTTGGAAGACCATTCTTGGCTACAGCAGGAGCTGTGATTGATGTCAGACAAAGTCTAATAGACCTCCACCTGGGAGATGAGACGCTGCGATATGACATGGAGAAGCTGCGGAAACCACTGATAGATGGGCAGACCTTCACGATCCTGGAAGCAGAAGATGAGCAGCCAGATGGGCCTGTGATACTAGATCCTGGAGCACAATCCACACCTGTTTTTCTTGGACTGAAGCATTCAGCAACAGCCTACACTCCACCATGGATGAGGAGACTTGAACAGAGACAGAAAAAGTCTCTGTCAGGATCTCTAAGTGCCTGAAAGATCTTGTGCGTCCGGTCAAGCTAATGACCTTAAACAAGCGCTGAGTGGGAGGCAACCCACTGATAGGTTTAGTTGTTTTCTTTCTTATTTTTGGTGTTTTTCTTAGGCTTTCACGTTTTTGTTTTTGTTTTGCTAAGTTACAGGATGCAGAATTCGAACCTGGAGATGTGTGACGATCGATGCATATCTGCACCGGTCGTTGCAAGGAGATTTGACGAAGAAGGGAAATCGCATTGTGACGATCGTTGCTCCTGCGCAACGGTCGTTGCTCGATGGTTCAATTGCAAAAATTAAGGTTTGTGCTTAACCGGAAATCGAATTCGATTTACGAAGCATCGATCGTTGCCCCTAACGCAACGATCGTTGCAACCCACGACCGAGGTAAGTGCCTTAAACCCTTTTCTCTTCTCTTCTCCTCCTCATTTGCTCGCCGTCCGTACAACCGAGAGCTAAACACCTAAATCTCTAAATTCTTCATCAATTTCTGTGATTTCAAGCTTGAATCTTGTTGTTTTAACCCCCTCTAGTTGATTCTATTACCCATTTACAGAGAATCGAAGGTATGACTTCTCATTTTCGCCATTTTTAGAATGGATTTTAGGGTTTATGGAATTTGGGATTTTAGGCTCGAAATTTATGATGCTATGCTAAGATGAACGTGATTTAGGTTGTTTAGCAAGGTACTCTTGATGATTTGAGGCAATGTGGCTTGATTTGAACCGATTTTGATGATTTGTTTGCGGCAAAATCGCCTTGCAACGGTCGTTGCTTTCGAGCAGCGGTCGTTGCTTTGCGATTTTGGGAAATGTTCGACGAGGTGAAATCGCCTTGCAACGATCGATGCCTTAGATGCAACGGTCGATGCTTCGCGATTTCACAGAGAGTTGCCGAGACTTATTTGTGTTTCAATTTTGTTTGTTTTGCAGATGGCAACTAATCGACAACCCCGCAAGAAACGAGCCACAGCTTCTACAGCTTCAAGGCAATACATTCCACCACCTGCTTGGTTTAGCAGAGAGTCAGAGCCACCCGCACCATACCAGAGATATGGACCACCAGTTGCTTTACCCTGGCCCAGAGCAGACAAAACGCAAATGCCGACAACCTTAGAATGGCCAGAGGATTCTAAGAAGTTCTTCAAGTCTGCTGAGTTCACAGAGCGTCCATTGCTCAACAGTTGGGACGAGTATGACTCGCTTCTCTACAATGGTTGGTGTGGGATGATCTTCAAGCCAACCAAGTTCGCTGACTACTCCACCTGCAAGACTCTAGGGATTGATGAGCAGGTACTCGCTGTATGCAGAGGCATTGGTCTAGGGACAATGCCGATGCGACCTTATGATCTTTACCCGGAGCTAGCCAGACAGTTATTGGCCTCCTGCAGAGTGGTCTACTCGGATCCTGACAACCGGAGTGCTACAGTGGGATCATTTACATTCATGAGCTGGGGAGTCAGGTATCGGATCCCTCTACTTGATCTTTGCAGGATCTACGGATTCCGTACTGAGCCGAGACGCATAGCCATGTCACTTGAGTGGGATCGGGATGAGGCCATACAGTTCTGGAGGACTATTGGCAGTGGTCAATACAACTCTAGGACCACACCAGTTGTGCAGATGAGACATCCGGTGCTGCGATATGTCTCGCGTATCTTGTGCTGGAGCTTGCTTTGCAAGTTTGAGTCCAACAAGATGCACAAATATGAGATGGAGCTGTTGTTCATGGGCCTGAGAGATCAGTTCAGGAGTTCTGGAGTGAGAGATCCTACTTCGGGTCTCAACTTGGGAGCTATTTTTGCTCAGCATTTGGTTGATCTACAGACGAAGCCTTTCGATGGAGCTGGTACTGAAACGGTTGGGAGTTTGCTTACTCCCATTTTTGAGTATTGCGGGATTCCTCTTCATGGCACGGAGTGTGTTACAGCCCGGGAGCTCCTAGATCTCAGCCATTTGCAGAGCGCCACTTGGCTCAAGGAGGGGAAGATTTGGATTTACACTGACCCGACTACTGGGAGGACTGGTATAGAGCTTCCTGCTGCCGGATGGACACAGATTGACACATTAGAGGCTCTGAGATTTCAGCCTCCTGAGTCTGCGCAGCGTGGGATTCCTTCTATGGCTCATCCGCTGGGAGAGCCTTCCTCTCGAGCTTCGACTACCACTACCCCTGCGCCTGCCCCTGCCCCGATCGACGATGTGGGTCCATTTCCAGAGCCTGCGATGGCCTACGGTGACTATTCTGATGCAGAGTGGAGAGAGAGATCAGATGGTCTGTTCCGAGTTTTCTGGAACTTCATGCGTACTTGCAGCTGCAAGAGGCCACCACAGATCCATCAGCCCGTACCTGATACACGTCGTCGACAGCGATCTCCAGAGGACACCGGTGCTGATCCTTATGCCGGTATAGATGATGAGAGCGAGTGAGCGTAGTCTCCATTATCAGTTTATCGGTTCTGTATTTCTGACTTTTTATCTTTTCTTGCACTTTTGTTTTTATTTTTCTTAGGATTTACTATGTTTGATGGTTGTGCATGACTTGATACATTTGTTGTTTCAGTTTTACTCTGTTTCTAGTGTTTTCAGCTTGCAGGGATCGAAATTGACAAAAACCGCCGAATTAACCTGCTAACTCGCTGACTGTTCGTGACAATCGCATTGCGTCGATCGACACACGTTTGTGTCGATCGTTACAACAGAAATCGCATAGCAACGGTCGGTGCACCTAGTGCAACGATCGATGCCTGACTGCGACAGAGGTAAAACCCGAGAGAACTAACCATTCAACTATTTTAATTTTTCTTTTCTTTAACCAATCCCTTGCTTGACACTACTGGGGACAGTGTGTCTTAAGTGTGGGGGAGGTTCTACTAATTAGTTTCTTTTGTTTTCTTAGAGTCAGTTAAATTTTTCAAAATTTGTTTTTCGAGTCAAAATTGGTTTAAGTAGGAAACAATGATTTTTGGAGGAGATTAGCAGCATTTGCAGGAACTTAAGTGACCATTGGGATGAAGCTGCAGATCTATCTATGACTATTAGAAAACCCCATCACAGATCAGCCTACTGAGGACACCCATATCACTTCAGGTATCAGAGGATCCTTTACTGACTTCACCTTAATACTGACTTTAATTTTTCTCACCTAAGGGCTTGGTATACTTTATGTCGGATTCCCTGTTAGTTCTGACACAGCCTGTAAACCTGTCCTATTTAGTCCCCTTCTCCCCTTCTGTAAAGTAAAAAAAAAAATATATATATAAATAACTGAGGATGAGTTAGTAACTCCGAAGTGGTCATGGGAATAGTAGCAAACACTATTATCTCTCATGTGATCCATGGAATGTGTCCAAAGTACACCCCATAACGGGAAGAACACTGATAAAAAAATAAAATGATACCCAGTGGGGAAAAATCAGTTGTTAAAGAAGGGAAAGAGAAGAAAGGGACTAGAGAAAGATAGTATGGTGGTCTAGAGCTGGCTAGGTAAGAATCCATGTGCCTTTAGATCGATACTCCTTAGGTGAGACCGCACTTAAATACTTGCAGAAGTCAGTAGGGTGAATTTGAATGCTTGAATGTGATTGTGGCGTTTACTTAGGACAGTTGCTAAGTGTGGGGGAAGTACATGTTGGTCTTGATGTCTGTAGATTGATTCTTTCATGTGGATTACTAAGGGGAATCTGAATGCTGCTGCTTCTATGACAAAATGAGTTTCTGAAGAGTTTTCAAACCTCTTCACTGCATTTTAGTTCTCTGTTTTGCTTGAGGGCAAGCAAAGGCTAAGTGTGGGGGAGTTGATATATCATGGTTTTTACCCACTTTATACCATGATATAGTTGTGTTTTTAGAGTCTTTTGTGTTAGTTTAGAGTCTTTTACAGGTTAAATCAGGTTTGGAGCTAATTGGAGATATATGGAGCATTTTGGGCATTTTGGGACGTTTTGGCCGAGAGCTTTATTCACTGTTCGATTATTTGATGTTGCATCGATCGACACGCATTGTGCATCGGTCGATGCAGTCGCGAGATGGGCCGTACGCGTCGGCGTAACAAGTATTGAAGATTTGCAAAGAAGCCCAAGATACTTTCAGTATTTACACAGAAGCCCCAGCCGAGATTATGCCTATATATACTAGTTTTTGGTGTTTAATTTAGATACACTTTGATACTTAGAGCTAAGAGATTTTTAGAGCTTTTGGGGCTGATCTATTTTCCTTGTATTGATTTATTTTGGAGAAGATTTCGAACCCCTTTGATATTTTAATTTCTTATATGCAATCTATTTATTCTATGATTATGTTTTCATCAATCATGTCTGAGTAGATCCATAGTTGAGTTTAGGGTTTCTCATTAGGGTTTGATGACTTGCTAGACTTGTTTAATTCAGTTAGGATTCATATGATTAGAATGTTCTTCAAACTAAATTGTGCTTAAAGCTAGTTCTAACCTGATCAATTAGAATCTAGATCCTAGGTTACTAAATACGTCACGAGAGTGGGGTTTAGGAATCTGAACTATTTAGGTTGAGCAATTGAATTATTCGCAAAGAGATTTGGTTTAATTTAATTGTGAACATATCGAACTTGAACTTAATGCTAGTTTAATTTGTTAGTAATTGCAAAGAGATTTGGATTACTGCACTTAGACTTAGAGAGTTTTCGCAAAGAGATTTGGTTAATTCTATTTCCGTGATTTGAGTTCTAGAACTGAGTTTAATTTGATCCTGACTGATTAACTTGTCTGCTTGGCTGATTTCCTGAGAATACCCTAGGCTTGACGCTTTTAGTTTATTGCTTACAAACCGATTTCCTGCTACTGTTTACTTTCTTGCACCGCAATTCATTACAATCACTACTTGCTTATTTCTAGTATTAATTCCTACGGTTCGATTCTCTTGAGACCAAGTGTCCCTGTGGATTCGATAACCCTATATACTACATTGACTATACTGTGCACTTGCAGTTTAGAATAGGGATTAAAACTTCGACCTATCACACCACCACACACGTGCACCGTCCAAGCCACCTAAAATATTGTGGCCATCACTTTTGACTTATGTAACTAACAATCTCCCACTTGAAGACTGCTTTCAATCTATCTTCACACCTTGATCAATGTAGCAGGTCTTCCGTGCTTGTTACTCTAACAAGCCAACCGAGGTTACACATTACCTCAGCTTATCATACGGCACGACCTTTGTTAACATGTCTGTCGGGTTTTTGCTTTCTGGGATCTTCTCAAGCACCAACACTTCATCTTCTAAAGCCGATCTGATGAAATGATATCGACGTTGTATGTGCTTCGTCCGAGCATGGTAAACATGATTCTTTGCCAAGTCAATGGCACTCTTACTGTCACAGTACAATACACTTTTCTCTTAGTCCATGGCCTAGCTCTTCTAGAAATGACTATAACCACATCATCTCCTTTGTTGCCTTTGTCACCTCAACATACTCCATTTCACAGCTTGATAGAGATACAATCTTCTGCAACTTTGAAACCCAACAAATTTCAGTACCACCAAAAGTGTAAACATACCCGGATGTACTATTTGTACTGTCAATGTCACCTCCATTGTTAATCAACATATCCCTGCAATCCAATCTCTGACTTCTTGAAACATAGCGATAAACTTGGATTTCCCTTCAGATACCTTAAAATCCACTTAACAGCTTCCCAATATTCCTCTCCAGGATTGCTCATAAACCTGCTAATGACTCCCACTGCATGTGCAATGTCTGGTCTTGTACATACCATCGCGTACATCAGGCTGCCAATAGCAGAAGCATATGGAAATCTATCCATATATGCCATCTAGCTCGTCTTCAGTCACCGGAGACTGATCTTTGGTTAACCAAAAATGACTTGCCAGGGGAGTACTAACTGGCTTCATGTCATCCATATTAAACCTCTTGAGGACTTTCTTCACATACTCCTCTTGTGATAACTTAAGACCCTCCTTGCTTCTAACAATTCTCATCCCAAGAATTTGTTTTGCTTCTCCTAGGTTATTCATCGCAAACTCTTCCGAGAGTTTTGCCTTCAAGTTATTGATCTCTTCCAAATTTGCTCCCACTATCAGCATGTCATTAACATACATAAGCAATATCAAGTAGGAGTCTTCAAGCCTCTTGAAATAACAACAGTGGTCAGCTTCACACCTCAAGAAACCAGCCCCTTTTATAAAGCTGTCAAACCTCTTATACCACTGTCTTGGAGCTTGTTTTAAGCCATACAAACTCCTTTTAAGCTTGCACACCAGACTTTCTTTCCCTTTGACTTCAAAGCCTTCTGGTTGCTTCATGTAAATTTCTTCATCTAAATCACCGTGAAGAAATGTTGTTTTCACATCCATCTGAGAAGATGTAAATATTCCTTTGTTACCAACACAAGAACAGTTTGGATTGTCACCAACTTCACTACAGGAGAAAATATCTCTGTGTAGTCAATGCCTTCTTTTTGTTGGAATCCCTTCATAACAAGCCTTGCTTTATAACGCTTGCTCCCATCATGTTCTTCTTTTATCCAATAGACCCACTTGTTATGCAATGCCTTTTTCTCCCTAGGCAATTCTTGTAACTCCCACGTGTGATTGGACATCAACGAGTCCATCTCATCGTTCATTTCAAGCTCCCACTTAATCGATTCATCAACTTGCATTGCCTCTTGATAACATTCAGGCTCGCCTCTATCCGTGAGCAGAATATAGTTGAGTGATGGAGAAAATCTTACAGGTTTCTTAATGGTTCTATTTGACCGTTGCAACTCTGTAACTGGTGTACGTGGGATCACTTCCGAATCTTCATTCTCATATGCCTCACTATTCTCTTCTTGAGAACCTTGCTCTTCTGTTGTTGTAGTATCATGTTGCAACTCTGGTGCCAATATCTCTCCCAAATCAACAGCTCTAGACTCCATCTTTCCCGAGCTTTCCTTTAACTTATCCTTGTACAACGCTTCTTCGTTGAACACAACATTCTTGCTGCGGATGATCTTCCGATTTCATCATCCCAAAACCGATAACCGAACTCTGTGTCACCATAACCAATGAAGTAACACTTCTTCGATTTTGCATCAAGTTTACTTCTTGCAGCATCATCAATGTGGACATAAGCTAAGCAACCAAATACTTTAAGATAAGAATGTTTTACTTTCTTTCCGCTCCACACTTCTTCAGGGATCTTGAATCCCAATGGAACATATGGTCCTCTGTTTATTAAGAAGGCCGCGGTATTGATTGCATCCGCCCAAAACGTCTTAGGCAATCCACAGTGCAGTCTCATGCTCCTTGCACGCTCATTCAAGGTTCTGTTCATCCTTTCAGCTACTCCATTTTGTTGAGGCGTTCCAGGAATAGTCTTCACCATCTTGATCCCACAATCAGCGCAATATCTTTTAAACTCCTCGCTGATGTACTCTTCGTCATTACCAGACCTTAGGCACTTCAACTTGAGATTTGTCTCAATCTCAACCATGGATTTCCATCTTTTGAAAACCGAAAATACTTCATGCTTGTTCTTCATGAAGTAAACCCACACTTTCCGTGTGGAGTCATCAATAAAGGTCACATAATAATATGAACCTCCTAACGATGCGACAAGAGCGGGTCCCCACACATCATTGTGCACCAACTCCTGCTTCTCAGGTTTGGGCTCTCTTCCATCTCTTGAGAAACTAACCCGTTTATGCTTTCCAAGGATACAACTTTTACATATCTGATGATCCACCGTCTTCAGATCTGGAAGCACGCCATTTTCCGCCATAAGTTTCAATCCTTTCTCACTCATGTGCCCCAACCTACAATGCCACAACTTAGTCTGTTTGGCATTCTCCACAACCGCAACTGTATCTTCGTGACTCATCGTCATATAAAGCGTGTCTCTTTTATGACCTCTAGCAACCACCATGGAACCTTTCCTTACACTCCATGCTCCACCACCAAAATTGACATTGTGCCCCGCATCATCAAGTTGACCTACATAGATAAGATTTCTCATAAACTTTGGCACATGTCTAACCTTTGCGATCTTCCATACACGACCATTTGACATCTTCAAGTTGATATCTCCAATACCATCTATTTCCAAAGGTAAACCATCAGCTAGATATACCTTCCCATAATTTCCAGCAACATAGTTTTCCATTATGTTGTGGTGTGGTGTCGTGTGGAATGATGCTTCCGAGTCCAGAACCCACGACTCGATCAGGCTATCAACATAGGAGATTGATGCTTCAATGGTGTTTACAGACGCATCATGAGCTTCACCTTTCTTGGAGTATCAGTAGATACTACCAATGCATCACAAATTTCATGTGTGACTGCATTGGCTCCGGCTCCCTTGTTGCCTTCCTTCTTTGAAATTGCCCATCAATTCTTTCTTATGTGGCCCGTCTTTCCACAGTTCCAACATTCAGCAGGCTTCTTGAATTTGGACTGGCTTCTTCCATTTCTTGACTTCGCTCTGCCATTGTTCCGGTTGTTTTTATCTTGGCTCCTGCCTCTGTTTTCCAAGTTGAAACAGAGCTCGTTGAAGCTTCACCAGAGTCAATCCTACGAACTTCTTCAGAAATGATACGATCTCGAACATCATTAAACTTAAGTTTATGATTTCCCACAGAATTACTAAACGCTGCCCTCATTGGCTCCCAACTATTTGGCAGAGATGCCAACAAAATCAATGCACGCACTTCATCTTCAAACTCGATTTCAACGGACGATAATTGGTTGACAATCGTGTTGAATTCATTCACGTGTGCTGCAACATGACGACCTTCTTCCATCTTTAAATGAAAAAGTTTCTTCATGAGAAATACCTTGTTATTTGCGAAGGTTTCTCATACATATACGAGAGAACTTTCATGAGCCCTTTTGTGGTCTTATCCTTCGCAATGTTGTGAGTGACGTTCTTCGACAGTGTTAACCTGGTAACACCAAGAACTTGTCTGTCAAGGAGATCCCACTCATCCTGATCCATCTTCTCAGGCTTTTTGCTCAGTGGTTGATGAAGCTTTCTTCCGTACAGCTAATCTTCAATTTACATTCTCCAGAATGCATAATCTGTACCGTCAAATTTCCCGATACCGTGCGCCGAACCATCTTCGCCTCCCATCGTTTCTGATAATCTTTTGCGAACCACCATGTAATAAAATACCTTCGTCGATAAACCGATGTTTCTGACAAATTCTACTATTCACGAATACAATATTCACGTGAATAGTAACCCTGCAAAAAACTTGACCGAGATTACTGCAACCCCGTGCTCTGATACCAGTTGTTAGGAAATAAACTCGAATTTCATCGAAAACCAGAAATATGGGACTGAATAAAATGCACACAAATTTGTTAACGGAGTTCGGCCAATCGTGCCTACGTCTCTAGAACTGCTACAGATCTTTATATTAATCACCGGGAAATTACAACCCTCTCAACTCACACCCAAAACTCAAATACACTCAAATTTTCTTACAAAAAAGATTTTTTTTCTTTCTTGTTTCTTTCTCTCTTCTTTCTTTCTCTCTTGTTTTTCTTTGTTTTGGGATGATTTTGCTTCTCACCATGTCTTGCTATTTATAGGGAGTTATGAGGGTTTTATGCTTCAGTTGCGTGATTTGTGGTTTTGCTTATTTTGCAGGCTACAGAACAATGTGTTTCTTGCGGAACTGATGTTGATGATTTTGACCGTGGTTTGGGTATAGTCCATTCAGCGAAACTGAACTCTTCCCAAGAAGCTGCAATTTTGGGTTGCATCAAGACAAGGAACTGTAATCACAAGAAGAGTGTGAAACTGATATGGGGACCTCCTGGTACAGGTAAAACAAAGACGGTCGCGACTCTTCTCAAACTAAAGGGCAAAACTGTTGTGTGTGCTCCAACAAACACAGCTATCGTACAAGTTGTAGTGAGGCTATTGGCTTTATCTAAGGAAACAGTTGTGTGCGCTCCAAGAAACAAAGCTATTATTGAAGTTGCATCAGGGCTGTTCTTTTCATCAACGCATGCGTCAACGTCTAAATTGTTTATGGATGACAGAGATAAAATAAAGGAAAACAAAACTAATTCAGACGCAAGATTATCCCCAACCACTGTAAAGGTAGTCGCATGCTTGTCATAGTTACCGCTGTATTTTTACAGCGTCAACGACGGCACCAGAACAGAGTTAGGGCGTTAATGGCAGCGACTCTTTTCTGAGTCATTATCATAATCTACCTTTCCATTTGTGTACGATTTATGTGTTTTCTGAATACGCGGACGCTGACGCATGCGTCCACCAAAAGAACAAGCTTCTTGTCCTTATTTAAGGAAACTTGTACATTAGAACGTACAACTTACGGGATGGGGAATATAGTTCTATCAGGAAACCGCGATAGAATGGGGATTAAGAAGAATAGCATTCTTCTCGATGTGTTTCTTAATCATCGCATCAGTAAATATGGTAACCTGTTTTCAACGTCCTCTGGATGGAAGCAAAGTTTGGAGTCAATCATATATTTTCTTGAGAACACAGAGGCTAAGTACCAGCAACATGTACATCAATTTGAAGAAGAAGAAGAAGAAAGGATCAAGAAAGAAGATGTAAAGAGGATGAAGGATGAAGTTTTAAACATTCCTACATTTGGAGAGTTTGTGAAGAAGAAGTTTAATGGCTTAAGTGAAACATTGGAGAGATGTATGATTGATTTGTACACTCATCTTCCAAAGTCTTTTATTTCATATGAGGATGTGAAGAATATGATCGCAGCACGCCAAGCTATTCAGCGTGTTAGATATTTCTTGCATGATAATTCTTCTAGAGATGATTTCAAAAAAGGTAGTTTCAGATTCAATTGCTTCAAGAGATTCATCAGTGTTGATGCCCTTGAGGCTCTATATCTTCTTCCAAAATGTTTTGGGATTCCAGACTTGGTTCGCCTACAAAATTTTGCCTACAAAATGCAGACATAATCATCTGCACAGCCTCAGGTGCTGCAGATATGAAACCGGAAAGGACAGGACCTATCGACCTTCTTGTGGTCGATGAGGCGGCTCAGCTTAAAGAATGTGAATCAGTTGCTGCATTACAACTTCAGGGACTTCGTCATGCGCTTCTAATAGGAGATGAGTTCCAGTTACCTACAATGGTTCATAACGATGAATGCGAAAAGGCTAAATTTGGAAGAAGCTTATTTGAGAGAATGGTTGTGACTGGTCATAACAAACACTTGCTTGATGTTCAATACCGAATGCATCCTTGGATCAGCTGTTTCCCTAACAAGGAGTTGTATGGGGGAAGAATCAAGGATGCCTGTGTTGTTCAAGAAAGCTTTTATCAGAAGAGGTTTCTTCAAGGAAACATGTTTGGTTCTTTCTCTTTCATTAATGTGTGTGGTGGAAAAGAAGAGTTCGGCGATGGACATAGTCCCACGAACATGGTTGAAGTTGCTGTCGTGTCTCAAATCGTATCCCATCTTTTTAAAGGTATAATCTTTATTATTTGGTTCTTTTTTTGTGTGGTTAATTTGATTAATTTTTGAATAAAAAAAACAGTTTCAAGTGAAAGAAGGATGAAGATGAGCGTTGGAGTTATCTCACCTTACAAAGAACAAGTAAGGGCAATCCAAGAGAGAATTGGAGATAAGTACAGTTCCTTATCAGGTTGGATTTTCACTTTGAATGTTCAGTCAGTAGATGGATTTCAAGGAGGAGAAGAGGACGTCATCATCATCTCTACCGTTAGAAGTAACGGCAACGGAAATATTGGGTTTCTCAGTAACCGTCAAAGAGCAAACGTGGCACTGACTCGAGCAAGGCACTATTTATGGGTGATTGGGAACGAGACCACTTTGGCTCTGAGTGGTTCGATTTGGGCAAAACTGATAAGCGAGTCGAAGATACGTGGATGCTTCTTCGATGCTAAAGATGACAAGAATCTAAAAGATGCCATGAATGATGCTCTGCTCCAAGATGTGCCTTCAAGTTTTGGATCTCTTTCTATCAAGAATGCTTGGTAGATTTTTATTTTGTCTCATCTTCTAATTTTGTTTCCAACTACTTTTCCTATTATTGGATTTATGATTATTGAATAAGCTTCGAAAGCTTCAAGTTCAAGATATCTATAATAATGTGGTTGAGATAAGATAGGCTTAACAAACAAAGTCTCACATCGGAAGTTTAGACAAAGAGTGTCTAATATATAAACAATGTTCAACTCTGATTAGTATGAGACCTTTTGGGAAGGAGTCCAAAACAAATCCATGCGGGCTTTCATGGTTAAGCCCAAAGTGGACAATATCATACTAATAAGAAGATTGGACATGGGCTTCAAAAGTCCAACAATGATTTCTTACGTTATTATTGGATGACTACAACGTTAGCTGATCCTAAGAGGCCCCTCACCATGGGGTTTCTTCTTCCTCTCCCTTTTTATGTTTAACAAGTTATAGATAGATGTTGGGGATGATTCCTAGGCCTTTGTTGATGCTCATCACTATGTGGCTTGATTAGTGACTTTTTTTTGATAAAAATTAAATTAATTGCCAAAAGGAAATATGTACAACAAGATCCAATACAAACTCCTTAGCCCCAAAAATAAAAATAAAAAAGAGCTAGAGAAGAACTTTCAAACATCAAGAGACAAAAGAACCTGATAAGCTAATAGTAAGCAAATCGGATTGCTAACAAATTTCTAAAAGCTTTCCTATCTTGCATACTTAAAATCCTGTTCCTTACACATCGATCAATGATTCGGAAAGTGTGCAGGGGAGATTGAGAAGACACTTGATGAATCCTAGAATTTCCAAAGGTAATACACAACACATTGAGCAACCGTCTTCTTTAGAATCTGGTTGACATTGGCAGAATGAGACAATAACCAACTGATGAAAAAAAGCCAATTAGCAAAGAAAAGCGAAGGTTGACCGAGCCTATCCAAAGCCATTCTCCAAACTTGTATCGAGTAAGAACAATGAAGAAGGATATTCTCTTTATCTTCATTAGAGTGGCCACAAAGAACATACAAAGGAGAAATGTTAAGCCCCCAACTGATAAGTCTGGATTTAACTAACAACCTATCAAGATGAGCAAGCCAGAAGATAAAAGCATGTTTTGGTACATTAGATTTGTACCAAACAGCTTGATACCAGTACTTACTTGGGGCACGATGCCAGAGAAATTGCCAAGTATTAGCAGAAGAGAAGGATGTACAATGAGAAGCATCTCCAGGGATCCTCCATCTGAAATGATCCGGTCCATTACTTTGGGACGGTGAAACAATCTGAGTGAGAGTAATATGAAGCTCTTGAGCTTGAGGAGATCTTGCTGGTCGCAAAGACCAACCATGAGGAGAACCAGCGTGTGCAACCATAGCATGACGAGGAATACCCAATTGCCGAGGACCATTAGCACCAAATAATTCAAACAGGGACCCAACTCCACATTAATAAATGGTCTAGCAGTTGAACGAAGCCGAAGTAATTGCTTCCAAATCCAGCTATCCGAGGGCTTCTCCACAACATCCCAAAAACTCTTCTCAGCGCAGTAGAAATCTTTGGTCCAAGCATTCCAGAGAGAGCCACCTGAAGCAAACAAATTCCAGAGCAATTTCAGACAAAAAACTTTATTCCAAGTCTGTAGATCACGGAGCCCGAGCACACCTTCCTCCTTAGGAAGACAAATGTCATGCCAAGAAACTTTGACACATGTGGTTTTGCGAATATTACCATTCCAAATAAACATGCTGCATATTTGTTCAATCTGCTTAAGACATCCTTTAGGAAGTATAAAGGCCTGCATCCAATAGTTAAGAGTACTGTTGATAACAGAAACAACTAACTGAAGACGGCCCAGATAGGAAAGAGCCCTATTCTCCCAACTATTAAAATGCCTAGCTAAAGAATCCATTAAAAGGCTATAGTCCCTGTTTTGGAGCTTGCGTTTCACCAAGGGAAGACCTAAATACCGCATGGGAAATGATCCTAGATGAAAGCCAAAATCAGTTGAAGTAGCAGACTTTACTTAACTTAGGCCAGCAGTGAAGAGGGCGGACTTGTCTCGATTCATACCAAGCCTAGACAAACTTTGAAAGCGCAAAAGAATATCCAAGATACCTTGAAGAGAAGCAGGTTTCCCATCAAAAAGGATCATTAGATTGTCAGCAAATGATAAATGAGATATCTTCTGCGACACAGCCTTTGGGTGATAACCTATACCACCTGCCTCAAAACCTTGAGCTAAAGATGATGATAACTACTCCATCGCAAAAAAGAAGAGATAAGGGGATATAGGATCCCCTTGTATTAACCCCTTGGCACCTCTAAAGAAACCATAAGTTTCACCATTAACTACCACATAAAAAGAAGCAGTGGACATACACTCCCGAATCCAAGCTATGAACATCTCAGGGAAACCAACTGCAGAAAGAACTCGAAGAAGAAAATCCCAATTTACCGAATCAAAGGCTTTACGGATACCAACCTTTAGTAGACCCCTCTTGGAAATCGCAGCTCTAGAAAAGCCATGAACCATCTCAGCAGCAAGAAGGATGTTCTCCACAATAAGACGGCCTTCCACAAACGCGGACTGAGCCGGAGAGATGAGATCAGACACCGCAAGAGGAAGCCGGTTTGAAATAATTTTGGCTATGACTTTGTAAGCAACGTTCAGACAAGAGATAGGTCAAAAATATGTTAGCCGCTCAGCATTAACAACCTTAGGGATAAGACAAATCAGAGTGCAGTTCCACTGAGTAAGAAGCCTGCAAGATTGGAAAAATTCTTGGATTGTCAAAATGAAGTCATATCCAATAATCGGCCAAGCCCTCTTAAGAAATTCTCTTGTGAATCGGGGCTAGAAGATTTATTATTAGGGAGCTTGAAAACCACATCCCGAACCTCTTCTGAAGTGACTGAAGCAATGAGAAGTTGCTTAAGAGCTTCAGAACATCTCATCTTGGTATTCCTGTCAATCACATCTAACTGGTTCAAAGTAAGAGGAGGATTAGGCGTGCCGAGAAGGGACGAGAAGAAGCCAACACAGTGCTCCTTAATCCCCTCATAAGAATCTATTCTTGTCACACCATCCATCAAATAATGTATGTGATTACCCGCTCTTCTAGTCATGACTTTGAGGAAGAAGAACTTAGTACACAATTCGCCATGCTTCAACCAAGAAACCTGTGACCTTTGCCTGAAGAAAGCTTCCTCTGCAAGTGCTAATGTATGCCATTTCACATAAGCAGCCTTCTCCTTCTTAATCAAAGCACTACTAGGGTCCTCAAGCAAACGCTCTTGAGAGGATTTAAGGTCAGAGAGAGCTTCTGCTACTCGCCGTTCTATATCATAGAAGTTATTTTTATGTAACTGCTTAATATGCTCCTTCAAACCCTTCAGCTTCTTAGATAAGGAAAACATCTCTGAGCCGCGAATGGAAACATAAGGTCAGTAGCTTGCCACCATTGGAAGAAAACCATGATGATCCGCCAAAAAATTGGGAAACTTGAAGGAAGGTTTACCCTTAAGTACATGAGAAGCAAAAGAAATGCAACTCGGGCTATGGTCAGTAAAAGAAGGTTCACCAAAAAAAGCATAAGACAGAGGCAACTTTAATATCCAATCGTCATTTATCAACACCCTATCAAGCTTGCGAGCCATTGGATTAGCCGAATGCTTATTCCACCAAGTATACTTAGAAACTTTAAATGATAGGTCATGGATGCATGTAGTCATTAGACAATCTCTGAACTGCTACATACCTCCTGAAATCCTAGTATAACCCATTGAATCATCATGAGGATCAAGCTTCTGATTAAAATCTCCAAGAAGTGCCCCCGTCTTCCCAGCTAAAATCACATTATTGGACAGATCCATAATCTCTTGCCAAAGTAACCGACGCTCCTCCTTCAAGTTGGAAGCATACACAAATGAAACAACCAACTCCTTGTCGAGACCCGAAAGCTTAACTACTACAGAAACCATCTGCCTAGACTTGGCAACAATGGAAACAGTCACTGAAGCCTCCCAAAGCACCCAAATGCGACCAGGCTCCGAAAATTCACAATTAGCCACCATATTCCAACCAGAAAAATGAGAATGTAAAAATTGAGAAGCTTGCGGAGACTTAACTTTTGTCTCAACCAAAGCTCCAAAATGCCTTTTTAGCTTGAAGCCATCTTCTACAAGCACGCCGACGTTCCGCCTTGTTAAAAACCCCTTACATTCCAACAAAAAATTCCAAATTGTGATCAGCCATAAATAAGGTTAAGGGTGTTTGGGGCTTCGGCCCCTATCTCGCTTCTTCTGCCTAGTCGAAAGATACTTAGTGAAACCATCTTCGTCTACCATCACATCAGAATCAGAGGATTCATACTCAAGAGAGTCACAATTGCTATCCTCAATCACTTGCTTCCCAGGATCTTGTTGACCAACTAGAGTACGCATCCTAGTAGCTGGCTGTTTGGTAAGAGGAGAATCATGAATAACAACACAAAGCCTTTAGCTTGAGGAACCTTGGGTTCTGGTACGGTATTCTGAGGCTTAACATGCATATCCTTAGGCTTGGTAATAATAGAATTAGGTACATCAGGAGCCTTGCTGGATTCCTTCCTCTTCCGTCTAGGACATGCTTATGTAGGATGAAGCTTCGAATTACAAGCAGAACACAAAACAAGAGATGAGGGACAACGCTTTGAACTGTGACCCACCATATCACAGACATAACAAATTGGAGGTAACCACGGACTAGACACCTCAAGCCTCTGCATATGACCTGATTCAAACTGAGCATTCACATACTCCGGAAGTCGAACGTGTGGATCTATAAGCTTATACACCATGGCAATTTCAAGATTAGATAAACTGAGAGTCTCTAGATGACAACGAACCGTCTTACCAACGAGAGAAACAATCCTTAGAAACGATTCTTCATTATAGAATTGAAAAGGGACATGCTTGAATTCCAACCAAACCGGTACTGAAGATAACTCAGGCATCTCAGGAGTTAAACCAGGTTCCCACTTCGCTACAAACATAGTCTCCCCATCAAAATGCCAGACTCCTTGATTAAGAACTCTTCTTCTGGTGATCGGAGAGGGAATACAAAAAAAAAAAAAGCTCGGTCACTAAGTCGTGACACAGAGATGTCACGAAACTTATTACTCCAGATTCCATTGGCAATCGCATAAGCAACACCTCTAAAAGGAGCATCCCCATAAAAATGACCTATAATGAAGCTACTGAAGGATTATGTGTGTTCATGGTGTAATTTTCAGGTTACATCCTAGCACATAATAAACTAGGATCTAGGTGATTTGCAGATGAATCATAAACAGATCAGATTCATTACCTTATGTTGCAGTGGATTGATCAAGGAATGAAGAGATCAGTTAGAGCTGATGATCACCGGCTCCTCCTAGGTATCCACACGCTTACAAGCTACGGATCAGGCTGCTAGACCAAGCTCGGAATCAACAGAGAGAGAGAGAGGAAGACGGCTCAGGTGCTCAGAAAAATCGCAGACTAGAAGCCTTAGGGTTTCTAGCGCCCTCCCTCTTCCTTATATGGGCCCAAGTAATTAAACTAATGGCTCATTAGGCTTTTGGGCCCAAGGCCCAAATCAGACAAAAGACTGTCTTTTGTCTGGCCCAATTCTCTGTGCAAATATAGTAAATGCCTTGCATCTTACTGTATTAATTCCTTTTTAACTTTCCCGTTAGCTATGGTGTGTGACCCTTTGGGATCATACAATACTGGTAATAAGTCCTAAACTTATAGATCATGAGCGGGCTCTAGCAAGTCATCATGATCACCCAGTATTTATGACTTATGTCTGATCTCGACACTTATCATACTTTCTAGAGATAGTACGGTAGATTTCAGGACATTCCCAACAATCTCCCACTTGTACTGGAATCCTACATTCCCTAATCCTTTTGTCTCAATATCTCAATCTGGCATAAGGCAAGATGCGTGTCATCCTTATATAGCCAGACCATGTTTATCGGAACAGATTTGATACTGACAATGCAAACGACTTGGGCAAGTCCGTTTGGGAGTGGCCACTCTCTTACCAGCTATCAAGTCTCCGATTGGCCTAGAGATATTACCTCCGTTAAACGGCAGGGACAAATCCCATCTTGTTCCATCACTATGAACTACACACTTTATAATACACCCAACCAAGGTCCTTATAGCTCCCAGTTACGAAACATCGTTAGACAATGATCAAAGCGCATCACTCCATGTGCAGCCACATGCATGCGAACTCAGGTCTAAGGACTATACTCTATAGTCGTATATGAGAACCTCTTATGACACAGATATTAATATCTTGTAGAGTTCTCATCAGCGGGCCATGTCCGGTCATATGCTCCCCTACATATACCTATGTGTCGACTTTGATGCCGCACATCTATGACCCCTCGAAACTTGGTCATAAGTCTCAACACAATCTAGTCTTAAGTGGTTGTTGGTGTTCCAATTTCAACAACCTTCGACTATGGACACTATGATTTATGTCATTTCGTTAAATATGGGGTTTCAGGATCAAGTCTACTCATGTACTTCGATGGCCCATATATAATGACATGAATCATTTTGGAACGATTATTTATATCACAGTTAAAATAATCCAGAAATCATAGATTTCATAAACATAAAATATTATGTTTACATGAACCTTTCAAAACAACTAAATAAAGCCCTTTACAAACTCCCACTGAAATTAAGACTACATCTTAATTTCACTTATCCTACAGCAACAGTCCGCGACTCGTGCTTAGGCCCAAGGAGTGGCTTCGTTAATAGATTAGCAACGTTCTCATTCGTTGAAACTTGCTGATCTACTTAACACCTCTGTCATTTATCTCGCGGAATAGGTTATACCTACCCTCAAGGTGTTTGGACCTCTGATGTGCAGCTAGCCTCATCTATGCTGGGAATCACATCAAGTTCATTGATGAACTTTTCTTTCCAAATAACCTCTTTCGCCGCTAACCAAGCTGCGAAATGTTCAGCTTAAGTCATGGAGTCAGCAACAGTGCCTTGCACCGCCAGACAGACACAAGATATAACCGGACTGTGACCGGAAATCATCTTTGTCTGTTGGAAACTTGCCTTTCAGACTCTACCGACTTGTAGCACCTCACTTTCTCCGTAAATCAAGAACTTATCCTAAGTATTTTCCAAATACTTGAGGATATTCATTACGTCTATCCAGTGATTCTTTGCTGGATTTGACTGGTCTTTACTTGTCTTGCTTAACATTAAAGCAACATCAAAACAAGTACGTGTCATGGCATACATGATAGATCCAATTGCCGACGCATATGGAATCTCATCCATGCATTCAAGCTCAGCAGTTATCGTAGGACACAGTTTCTTGCTTAACGTAATGCCATGTGACATTGGCATAAAACCCTTCTTGGAATGCTGAAAACGTGTAGGACTTTGTCAATATAAGAATCCTGACTTTGTCCTATCAGCTCTTTTGGATCTCTATCTTTAGATCCAAAATCCAAGAACATACGTGGCTTTACCCATGTCAATCATAAAAACAACTCCCAAGCCAGTCCTTTACCGACTGCAGCATTGGAACGTTATTTCCGAGAATCAGTATGTCATCGACATACACTATGAGAAATGCAACATCGCTCCCACTTATCTATTAGTAAACGCACAGTTCCACTTCGTTCCTGTTCAAGTCAAAACCTTGACTACTTCAACAGAACGAAGATTCCAACTCCGATATGTTTGCTTCCATCCATGAATGGATCGATGAAGCTAACTTACACACAGTATAATTTTTCGGAGTCCGGGCTCACTTTCGCTTCTGTGAATTTCGCAGGTTCGTCACTTTCAATGATCATCAGATCATGGCAATTAATCACGAGAAATCACTCTCGGATTAGTGACGGATTCATTCAGATCTGCGAACTTCAGGCTCTACAGGTGTAGATTCTACAGAAATCTGTAAATCCATCCGCTGCTCTCCCTCAACAGGTTGAGCAGCCTCCTGTATTTCTCGAATTTCTTCGAGTTATACTTTTACTCCCACTGTTCTTCTTGGAAAGCAACTTTCCTTTTAGAAAACAGAATTCCGAACAACCTAACTTCGTTTTCGGAATGGACGTAAAAAGTAACAAGCCTTGGTTTCCCTAGGACAACCAGCGAAGTAGCTCAACTACAAATACTCAGTAAAGACGAATTTGGATCATTTCCAGTCCACATTTATGTGGTGTCTTTCAACTGATATTGGTGGAACTATTTCAGCGTAAACTTAGATATTTCTAGAGCGTTATTCTTAAAGAATATCATGGAAGATTCGTGTGACTCATCTTTAATCATTTCTAATAAGATCTGATTCTTTCTCACAGAAACACCTCAAGGTTTTCAGGAGAAATGAGCTGTGAAACGACTTCACACTCATTCAGATGACCACACCATCAATGACTTAAGTATTCTCACTCGTGATCTAATCCAGAGTCTCAATACTTCTGTCACTCAGATTCTATACCTCATTCTGGAACTCTTTCGACCATTTCAAATAATTCCGACTAATGTCTCATCAAATGAACACAGTCATACTCACTGAAGTAATCAGTAAATATAATGAAGTACAGGAAATTTTCTCTGGCATTACTGCTCATCGGGCCACATACATGAGTATGTTCAAGGTCCAATAAGTCTTTGGGCTTTTCTCTAGCTCGGCTAAGATGGGCCCTTTGTCTTTTGGTCCAGTAAGCAGAATTCAAGTCTCATAAGATATCCGATCAAATGAGCCCAAAAGTCCATAACTATGGGGTTTCTGAATCCGACTTACTCTATGTGACCAAAACATTTACGCCAAGAAAAATCAGGTTTAATTCATCAGATTTAAACCAATTCGGTATTTATGTTACATTTAGGCACTCTTTGGTTTAAGATATAAAATCTATTCCTTGAATAGGGTGCTACAATCAATATTTCATTGAGATCAAAAGAACAAAACTTGGCTTTTATCAAAATGAAAAACATTCAAATCCTTACAAGAAAATGAAAAACAACTCTGCTTAAAGCAGGTACATTGTAGCAATTACTTAATAAAACCAAGCCTCAAAGGCATCTACAAGTGAAAACCCTACGACTGAGGCAGCATCTATAGCTCCTTCCAGACACGCAGTTCCACTTGCCCTTCCTTCAACGTTCTACTGATCCTTAGGCTCTGCATATTATAACAAATATCAGTGCCACAACCAGTATCCAATACCTATAAGGTAGAACTTGAAGTAACAACATGAATACCTGAGGAAGTAGTCTCATACATCAACTTCAACTCCTCATAATCTTCCATGAATTTAATGCAATCTCTCTTCCAATGCCCAGTCTCTTTACAGTAGCAGCACTTACCAACGTAAGAGGTATCTGACTCGGGCTCAGAAGACACACGCTTGCCATGATTCAAAATCTGGACAACTTTGTCTTCACCCTTGTCAGCATTAGGTTTAGTAAACCTACCCTTCTCCATTATGAGATTATACAGGGTACTCTTCACGTTTGGCTCAACTGTCTTGAGCATATCATGCAGTTCAGTCAGCGTCTTCGTTAAGCCTTTCTTGATATAGTTTCTTTTGAACTTATCATAGCTTGACGGCAGTGACTGCAGAATGATCTCAGTTGCCAATTCTTGGCTAACTGGATAATCCAGTTTCCTCAGGTTATCAATGTAACCCATCATTTTACTGACATGAGGACTCACTGGATGATCATTTGGTAGCTTGCAGCTAGTGAGAGACTTAACCAACTGGTATCTCTCCACTCTTACCTGCGCCTGAAATTTCAATTTCAGGCTGCTGATCATCTCTATTGGCGACTCCATGTTCTCATATTGCTTCAGCAAATCTGAGTCCATGGTAGCCAATATCAGACCACGCACATCTACCGCATCATTATAATGCTTATTCCAAGTATCATATACTGCATGAGAGGCATTGGACCCGATCCTCACGGGGAGAGCTCTCTCAAGGACATAGTCCTTTCTCTCCTGCCTGAGGACTAGCCTCAGGTTCCGCGACCAAGTCAAGAAATTTGATCCGTTCAGTTTGTCCATCTCAAGGACAGACCGGATCGAGAAAGTGTTTTGATTGTTTGTGCTAGTCATAACTGAAATTTAGAGATAAATAGAGTTTTAGTTATTCAGTTCATAAAAGAGTAATCTTAATAACTTATAAGAAAACTCGCATTGCATTCAAAATTTCTTTGTTTAACCTCATAAGAATGCAATGATTCCGAGACCCATGTTCAACTAAAACCAAAGTGGGCCACTGGCCGTCACCCGGAATTAGCTTTACTTGGTAAGCATACACACAGCTAGTTATATCCATATAACTCTCGGTTGTGGATTGGGCCCAAGGCCCAATTCACCAGATGTCTCAGGGCCCGGGACTCCCGATGGCCCAGTCAAGGAAACCAATCTCTTACAGCCAAATAATCACTAAAGTCTGGGACTCCCAATGAAATGAGTGACTATATACTACTTTACTTACGCAAAACCAGACACCTCACACTGTAAGCCATATCTGTAATTGAATAAGCGTTAAGTAGCTGACAAGATTGTGCAAGACATCCAAGCTTGATATTGGTTTTGAGGATTTTAGGTTTCAATAGATTTCCTCCCAAAATAGAAGATTACTATTTTGGGAAACTTTCCATTTCAGGTAACTTACTAAATTTGGAAACTTTCTATTTAGGGAAACCTACTATTTTAGAAACTTCCTAACATGCCAAAATTAGAAACTTCTAATTTAATGTTTTATTAAAGTTTTCGGTTGGGTCACAAATTATAGGCCCAATTCTTGGCCCAAGACCACAGAATTCCAATTGGCCCAATAATTTGACATAACCGAGTCGGTTCATTAATTCTGGTCCAAGACCAAATTAACTACTAAATCCAACTGGTTATTTACTAAACCAGACCAGCTCTAAATTATTTGGTCCAACCAAATCAAACTTAGACCAGCATTCGGTTTAGGTTAAAATTCAATTTTTGAATTTAAATCCGGTTTAACCAGAAATTAAATAATACCAATTGTATTAAATAATTTCCAGCAAACCGCGATTTGGGTTAACCGCTTGAACCATACAATAATTAAATAATTAATCGATTCCAATTAATTCAACAATCGATTTGACTTTTCCAATTCGTTTTATCCTTTTCACTTTACGATCATGAGATCATCGCTTGAAGACAAAACGATTCTAAACCCTAACAAAACTAATCAAATCGATTCTTATAATTGAAACAAGGACACTATCGATTGTTTAATTATATAGACAAAGTCAACATGCGATTAAGACATTCACATAAGACAAAAAAACGATCCTTAACAAACCTTAACACGTTTATGTCTTATAGCTTGAAGACAAATCATGTTAACAACCACGATTTTGATGATTATCAAACAAAGTCACAATTGATTATCACATTAATTATTTCAACAATCGACTTTTCCAAACCGTATCATCGTTTCTCTTAATTAATAAAAAAAGCCATGATCACGAATTGAAAGCGATCGATCAAGCCATATTATAATCATGCGATTGATAACATGCGCTTTCATATTAGGTTTTTTTCAAGTTCTAATCAAATTTCTTAAGCCAAATTCGATTCTTAACATTAAAACAACCTAAATATGATCCAAACAGCAAAAACCTAACGACCTAGGCTCTGATACCACTGAAGGATTATGTGTGTTCATGGTGTAATTGTCAGGTTACATCCTAGCACATAATAAACTAGGATCTAGGTGATTTGCAGATGAATCATAAACAGATCAGATTCATTACCTTATGTTGCAGCGGATTGATCAAGGAATGAAGAGATCAGTTAGAGCTGATGATCACCGGCTCCTCCTAGGTATCCACACGCTTACAAGCTACGGATCAGGCTGCTAGACCAAGCTCGGAATCAACAGAGAGAGAGAGAGAGGAAGACGGCTCAGGTGCTCAGAAAAATCGCAGACTAGAAGCCTTAGGGTTTCTAGCGCCCTCCCTCTTCCTTATATGGGCCCAAGTAATTAAACTAATGGCTCATTAGGCTTTTGGGCCCAAGGCCCAAATCAGACAAAAGACTGTCTTTTGTCTGGCCCAATTCTCTGTGCAAATATAGTAAATGCCTTGCATCTTACTGTATTAATTCCTTTTTAACTTTCCCGTTAGCTATGGTGTGTGACCCTTTGGGATCATACAATACTGGTAATAAGTCCTAAACTTATAGATCATGAGCGGGCTCTAGCAAGTCATCATGATCACCCAGTATTTATGACTTATGTCTGATCTCGACACTTATCATACTTTCTAGAGATAGTACGGTAGATTTCAGGACATTCCCAACCGCTACCCCATTGTTTCTTGTTCCTTTCAATGACAACATTAGGAATACAGATACACTTCTCACCAGAGTCCAACACAAAACTATCCTGCTTGCTTGAATCAAATTTCTCTGTGCTAAGCGTCAGAAGATCTTTCCATTGAGGCTTGGAAGGCTGTAGAGATACAGTGTTACCGAGAGAAGAGGAGTCCATAGGAGATACAGTGTTACCGATAGATCGAGCACCAAATTCAACCCAACATAAGTCTGAGGAAGACCCAGATTCGATCCAGCAACAGGAGGAACATCACTAAGATGATCCGACAATGGAATAACTTGAGTTTCAGAGAAAATATGTTCACTAACACCGGCATGCAAAGAAACACCAGGGTTGTCAATATATAAAGGCTCAGTAACTCCGGCATGCAGAGCCACATCAGGTAGAGACTCCATCTGGAAATCTTTCAGAGCAGAAGTGACAGATCCAACTAAGTAAAGCTCAATTTCTGAGGTTTCATCAACTGCCAAAGCGCCGATCTTCTTCGATTTTGGAACCGACGGAGAACCCGAGGAACTAGAACTACTACCAGACGCGGAATTTTTGAACTGAGTCGATCCACGCCCTTGCAATCGATTCAAAGTTGCTAGAGCAGATACTGAGAAAGGAGGCTTAGGAGAAGATTTCTTCTTCTTACCCATGGGGACAAAGAGAACCACCGAGAAACGATGGATGAAAAGAATCAAGGAGAATCAGCAGCGAAGATCTCTCTAGGATGTTTATCTCTCTATTTCTAGAAATCTGGTCAAGTCAGCTTGATTAGTGACTTTTTCTCTTTAATGTTCCTATTGAAACTTTTGGGTCACATTTACAGTATATATTCACTCCCATGGCTTTAATTGTTTTGGTTTTGTCCCTATATTGTGGTGAATTAGCTTCTACGTTTTTGTTCATCCAACGATACCTTAATGCGAACATTGAATATAGTACAGTAGATATACTAATTAATAAAACCAAATTGAAAAGAATGATCATAAAAAGGTCTTCCATTATGCATTTGTTTATTAACTAAAATCCTCCATATTAGGTTAAGATAAAGCTTTTTAAACTTGTATAAGCAGTCTATCTTCAGCCAACTTATATAGAGGTTAACTAGAAAACTGCCCCTCCCATTATCACCGATTGAGAACTCACACAAATATAGTAAACAAAAATTCCCCAGGGTTGTTAACCTATGACACGGAAGCCTTAAAACTACATCCAAAACAGGGGTCCTATGTGTCATATCACACTCTTACCCACAAACACACGACCAGAAGACCTCCTATACTTGCCATCATTCATTTTTAACCCCAACTAATTACCACTATTCCCATCATAAACAAGCAAATAAATTGTTATGTTTCTAGAAGACTCGTACGACTTAACAATTGATAAGAAACCAGTGAACAAAAGCTTATCCTCCCAAAGATTATGGAGATTTCCATATGGAAACTTAAAGGTAAATGGGAAACATATAAAATCACAAACCATATTATAGAAGGAAAGAACCCGAAAATTTATGTTGGTAATGCCATGTCTCCCATAACCATGTCCGCCTTTGTCCCTGTATTGCAGAAGAATCACACTCTCGTCTAGGCAAACCTTGCATGTGCACCAACAAATAAACCCAAATATGCCAACCGCATTTTTGGTCCCAAGAACTGAAGTCACCTTTCCATAAACCAGAATCAAACCATGACCATAAATCTTCAGATGATCCCAACCTGAACCATAAACTTGAGTGTAATGAAAGTAAAAAAGAGACCAATACGATCCAGTAAACTCAATGAGTAAGAGGTCATCCATACAATTCCTTCCAAAGGGATTCTGGGTATGTTTATTTACGTAAACATGGCCACAATTCAATAACCACAGAAGTAAAATCTTAACAAGCCTGATCATTTTAAAAGCAAACTTAAGCATCAGAGAAATCACAAACCAAATAAAACAAATCCAATTAAGCCAACAATCCCTGTTTTTTCTGAAACATGATTTCATGTACTAAAATCAGTAATGTAATGAGGATCAATCTTGTCACACAGATATACCTCAAAAGTTCATCAATCCGTATAGTAATGACTTTAAAAATAATCATGTCTCCATAGGTCATTCCTCTGCAGCAGGAAAATACAACCGTAACCAAAGCCAAAGAAAATAGACATTTAAGTTTACCTAAATAAATGGTACACCAATCGTGTAGGTACTCTATTATCCATGAACATTCTGAGAACACCAAATAAAACTCATAATCTGAGACATAGCCAGTCAAAACCGTTTTTTATCAGAACCTGAAACTCCTAATAGTTTGAAATCAGGACACCCATCTAAATTGAACATGAGCCGAGGGAGATACTCTATTGATTGCTGGGGTTACCAAAATCAGAGAAGATACCTTAAAGAATCAAAATTTGTCTCCACAGATTAGAGAATTGCAAACTTGTGGAAATGCAATTTGTTCTCGACCGATCTCTCTCCAAATAATAACAGATCCTTTCACAACCTCCGTAAATCTAGCCTGTCGCCGATTTGGTTTTGACCTTATCCATCCGTAACCAAAAGCCCAAATCTGGGTGAGTCCCTTCACCGCAAATACAACATAAACAAAGATAACCGCGACCTTGATCCATATATTCGTATCTCCATGTATCCGATCTGATCCCCGCACTAATTTCGAAAACGTCGTCGAATCGGGTAAAACATCCTGCCGAAAGATTGTTTCTAAAGATCGATTACCCAGATCTCGACCATAGTCACATCCGCAATCTTCAACCGTAATAATATCACGACCATAATCAAAATAGCATCCAGAATCTACCAAAATCCACCCGCATTGAGACCACATCCGAAACCCTAATACGCCGTTGTTATCGTGTTCGACTGTTAGCCATTGCTCTTCTTAAAGTTTAAATTAAATTTAGTAAAATAAAGCAAAATTTAAAGAAATAAATTTATTTAAAGTAAAATATGAGTAAATGGTGAAATCATAATGGCAAAATAGTCATTTTAATAACCTTAAATACTAACTTAGTAAATAGATACTAAGCTAGTAAATACACTAAAGATTAATACTATTTAGAGTAAAGTTTTGTTTTATTTCACAAAGCAATAAAGCTACAGTTTCGGTAACCCAAGACGTCGAGTCTGACATGCAAACCAAGCTAGAAGAGGATGAATTGTTTCATATTTCGGAATTCTCAGTCTCAGATGAATTTGATGTAACCAGACTAACCAAAAAACAAATTTTGTATCAACGTCGATGATCATACTAAAATTACAAAAATTCAGCAAGTGAATCATGATCTTGTCTACGGATTCGTTTCGCTTCCTGATATTATTAGTTGTTTCTGTCATCTAATATTCACAATTGATTAGTTGATTATTAATTTAGTGTTCTGTTTTTGTTACTAAATACATTAAGTCATTTCCGGGATAAAATTAAAAATTGTCCTAACCTCGTCGCCTAATAACGACGATTTCAATTCATCTTAAAATCGTAGGATAAAACAACGAATTTTTGAGAATGTTAAAATTTTCCGTTACATTGCGACGATATAACAACAATCAAATTCGTCGCATAGACCGATGAATTAACAATGAAACAAAATGTGGTTATGTGGTAGATAGGCATGTTTTTAATAAGGTATACTGGTTTGTTACGACAAAGTTATACGTTGTTAGTTCGAGGGTAAATCATTGCTAAATCGTTGTTAATAGATTTCGTCGCTAAATCGTTGTTAATTTTTTGTTGATAATTCGTTTCTATCCAGAGAAAAATTTCTATAAATACCCCATAGTTCAAAACGAAAATCACATTTCAAAACACCAAAAATAAAAATCTCTGGAAAACAAATATTTCCAAGAAACTATCTATATAAGAATTACGGAGTTGGATGTATCGACATAAGGATGCAGAAAATAGTAGTAGATATGTTGAACATAAAAATGAATTGCATGTTAATCATGATCAATTTGATTATCACGGGGAGCATAATTATCATGAGCATGATAGATTGCGTGAAACGGTTACAAATGCATTTCATGAAATAATAAGTACTAATTAGAATGACGTTGAGGAACTCAACTTAGATACCAAACAATTTTATGATATGCTAGACGCAGCAAATCAACCACTCTATGACTGATGTAGAGAAGAGTTGTCAAAATTAATGTTGGCAGCTAGAATGATGACCATTAAAATTGATCATAACTTAGTTTAGGTTTGCACGGATGATTGGGAATATCTTTAATGAGTATTTATCAGAGGATTATTTGGCTGCCGAAAATTATTATGAGATTCAGAAATTGTTTTATAGCATTGGTTTGTCTTATAAGATGATTGATGTATGTGTTGATACTTGCATGATTTTTTGGAAAGACGATGATAAGCTGCAGGAGTGTCGTTATTGTGGAAAACCAAGATATAAGCCGCAAGGAAGTTGACGTAACAAGGTACCATACCAAAGGATGTGGTACCTTCGTATAATGGATAGGTTGCAACGGATGTTTCATTCTCAAAGAACAAATTCTTCTATGAGATGGCATGCTGAGTATTCACAGAGGATGGGGAGGTCACTTATCCTTCAAATGCAAAGGCGTGGAAACACTTTAAGACGGTACATCCCCACTTTGCCAAACAGGTTGGGGATGTATACCTTGGTCTTTTCACATATGGATTTAGTCCATTTAGTATGTCTGGTAGGCAATATTCGTTGTGGCCATTATTATTAACTCCTTACAAGATCCCCCCCCATTTATGTTCATGCATTGAGAGTTTATTTTTTGAGTACTTTAGTCTCTGGTCCTAAGCATCCAAAGTGGTTGCTCGATGTATTTATACAGCCATTGATACATGAGCTGAAGTAGTTGTGGTCCACCGGTATTCGAACATATGATTGTTCAAGGAAAAAAATTGACAATGCGGGCGGTTCTTATGTCGACGAAAAGTGACTTTCCCGCATATGGAATGTTATGAAGTTGGACTACGCACGGGTGATTAGCATGTCCATATTACATGAATAGGATAGACGCGTTTCAATTAAAACATGGTCGGAAAACATGGTGGTTCGACTTCCACCGCCGTTTTCTACCAATCAACCATCCGTATAGGAGAAACAAGAAAGTGTTTAAGAAAAGAAGAGTTGTACGTCCGTTACCGCCATTTTATCTATCTGAAGAATAGCTTGAGGAGCAAATTGATAATTATGGGGCACAAGAGATAATTATGCACGGAGGAAATTGGCACACACCAGCTAATATACCTTATGTATATGGTGAAAATCATAATTGGCATAAGAAACATATTTTTTGGGAACTACCTTACTCGAAAGATCATCTACTGAGAAACAATCTTGATGTGACGCATATTGAGAAAAATGTCTTTGATAACATCATGAATACACTGTTGAATGTGCCGGAAAGAACTAAAGATAGTGTAAAGTCGAAGTTGGACTTGCCCGATATTTGTTCACGAAACGAGTTGCATATTTCATCAAGAGGAATTGCACCAGTTCCTATATTTCGATTGACTGCAGAAGCTAAATCAGCCTTGTTTGATTGGGTAAAAATGGATGTTTGCTTTCCAGATGGTATGTTTCTAACCTTTGTAGCTGTGTTGAACAAGGGAAAAAATATCAGGAAGGAAAAGTCATGATTGTCATGTGTTCATGCAACGACTACTGCCATTTGTTTTTTCTGAACCTCATGAATGAAAAGTCATGAAGCATTTGCAGGTATGTCTACTAAATAATGTTTGTAACTTTCGACTAAAGAGTGTTCAAGTTATGTAAAGTAATGTATATATAAGATTTCCTTGGAAGGTATAGGATCATTTTTCTGAGATCTCATCACACACTTTATCGGAAGATATCATTGCACAACTACATTCTAATGTTCCTATATTGTTATTCAATTTGGATAATATCTTTCCACCGGACTTTTTTGATGTTATGGAACATCTCCATATCCATCTCCCACATGAAGCAGAACTAGGTTGACCTGTTCAATTTCGGTGGATGTATCCATTCAACCGTTTCATGAAACATTTGAAGGGGAAGATGAAAAAATCTAGCAAAGGTTGAAGGGTCTATTGTTGCAGGAAGTCTAACAAAAGAAACGTCTCATTTTACATCACACTATTTTCTACAAAAGTATGCACACGTAAGAGAAGGTCACATCGATACGATGATGTTCGTGTCGGACGAGCATATCCGATTGATGATGTTCCAGACGTTTTGAGCTTTTTCTACTTATAGATCCCCATAATCGACAATTTGAGTATCTCTCAGATGACACGGTAGAAGAATTTGGGTGTGAAGAAGTCGATGAATCTGATGACGATGAAGAGACTGACAATGCGTCAAGTAACTCGGACAAATAATTTGTATCATGTTTTCTATATATGTACGGTTTATTAATAATGAGGTTTAAATGAATATTGAAATTTTATTTCCAGTTATTATGTGTAAGAACTTTATTTCTATGAATATTTAATAAATCCGTTGCTAAATAGACGCAACTGGCGACGAGATAACAACGAGTTAGACTACTTCATCGTTAATTCGTTGCAATACTTGCGACACATTAACAAAGAACTATTCTATTCATCATTAATTTGTCGCATATTGCAAAGAGTTAACTACGAAATATGAGCTTTTGTTGTATATTCGTAGCAGTAGATAAATGTATGATTATACATTGTAACATAAGAAGCACAATCAAAGTTATATAGTAACTAACCTTCTTCTTAGAATGGTGATATAGAGTATTCTATATCAATGTGGATCTCTCAAAAAACTAAAACCGAAAATGTTTGAGGGACTTAGTCCTTGAAGTTCAAAGACTAAATATAAGTTTCTTATACTTTAGCTCTTACTTATCATATTTTCCACAAATTGTTAAAAAAAAAAAAGTTGATTTGAATGATCAAATATTACATCAACACTATGAATCAACCTTCAAAGATCATTAATAAGACCTATACAATCACATTCTTTCAAAAACATGGTTGTACATAGCAACGACTTAACAATCAACCGTAATACCCTAAACCTCAAACAAACAATGTTATTTTTTTCCTGAACACGAAGTAACGACGAATTCGTCGTTAAGTCATCGTTATGTAGCAACAAATTAACTATGAATATCTGTTCTAAGTCGTACATGTAGGGGAAATCTAAAATTTTTAATTTTCGTGGCCAAGATTTAACGTCGATTTCGTCACTATAGCATCGTTAATTAGCGAAAATTTAGCGACAAATCATATTACTTTAATAAATCGTGTGAATCTTCTTCTTCTTCTTCTTCCCCATATCGTCTTCTCCCCGATTACTCTCTCCAGAGATTCCTCTCTCCGGTGATTCCTCTCTCCAACATTAGCTCTCTGACGTTCTCCTTCTCTCCTGCGATTTATTCTCTCTGGCGTTCTCCACCGGCGTTTCAACTCCTTATTCCACCGTAAAATCATTCACTACAAGAAAAATCAACATTCATAGCACACGATACAAGCTATGGTATGTAATAGATAGCGTTACCACAAACGGTCTGACAGCGGCAGTTATAATAGACCCCTACCATAGAATTTTTTGTTCGTGCTATGTTATTATTGCAATGTAATAGCGTTAATTTTAGTTTGCTATGTTTGGTGCAATCTATTATAGCATTATATGTACATGGTATATTTGTTATATAATAGCATATACATAATATTCTAATCTGTATTGGTAACGCACCTCTATATGCTATATTACTATCTATTACAACGTTAATTTTGCAATGATATAAGCCTTCGTAGCAGTTTTTTATATGAGATAATATATGCTATGATGGCATTAATTTAATGTATGTTTAGCCTGCTACGAAATATACATTTTAAATTATTTTATTATTTTAATATACATGTTTCATCATATAATACATGTGTCTACGAAATATACCAACAACGCATTCACTAAACCTTTAAATCTTACACTGACCATTGGACGGAAACCATGGTTAACCGAAGCTTGCAGACACACTTTACCACCCCTACGGTCAAAACAGCAAGTAGCAGTCAAGTAACTATGAACTTTAAACCTCAACCCCAAAGCTAAATGAAAACCGTCTGTTTAGAGCCAGTTGGAGACCATCTTGCTTGGTGTTGCCTTGGCTGATGGATCTTCTTCAGCTTTGGCCAATGTACGATACTGAAGCTTAACACTTTCAGCATTGTCTAGTGTTTTCACCACATACCTGCAACAAATGAAATCTAAGTTACGGAAACATTTATACAAAAGTCTATCTAAGTTTTTGCTAAAGCGATGATCAATGATGTCTTGTTTGATATATAACAAAGTTTGCAGCAAGAAACCATTTCGATCTTTTGTGAATCATTGAAATGTATATCATAAAGTAATAATCAAAGAAAGAAATCAGACTTTTCCAAGCGTTCAAGCATTGAGTAGTCACAACAGCTTCTCGTCCTACAAAACGAGGCCGTGTCCTCTTGTTCCCCTGCTTCATGTTTGACTCCAATGGTTAACATCACCCCCAGACATCAAGAAAATACATTTGCTAGACAAAAATGCTAGTACTGCAACTCGCAGAGCTGCATGAATCGCAGTGAATATAACAAAATGAATTCTCTGAGACACCCAAATGACAATGCATTTTAACAGAATTTGAACCTTACTGTCAATGCATAGAAAAGCCGATTGTAAGCTGAAATTTGTTTAAGCCATCGACCGGTCAAAAAGCAAGACTTAGTGAAGTGGACGGTAGAAGCAAACATTTCAGGCTTGGTTCACGGAAACCAAACTTAATATAGTGCTTTTAAAGATATATAAGTATCATAATACATACCTTACTAGTAGAAACATTGACCTATTTCACCTCCACGACACCATTTCTGAAAACTGCAACAAGACCGATGCTTGACAAACAATATGCCCCACTGTAGTCACTATCCGTTAGTAGGTGTTTCGTCTCTGTAGCAACGATTGTGCCTGCCTTTGGATCATTTTTTCTTCTGGAGCTAACCTGAACACCACATCGATGAAACAGAATCCAAAATCAGGGTGCTCGAGCAGTTTATGTGCACTGACAATTTCCTCCATCTGCTCACCAACACAACACTCAGCCAATGTTCTCGATTGAACCTTCACAGTTTGGTCCTTTGCATTGACAACCTTCCCATCTAGTCAATTATACAGTATTAGAGACCAAGAAATACATCTATCTACTCGAAGAATCTGGCTCCTCAAACTGAACAATTAAAGCATGCCATGCCGCTTTTTCAAACAGATGAAGCAAAGAAAAAGGGAGCTAACATGTACAGAGACGCATGGTCAAATAGAACAATCACGAAGGAGTTACAATCCTAGATTTGAGATCGTTAATTATCTCCCGATGAATCAATTTGAGAATAAGCAGATTGATTTCAGAATTCCCAAGTCAAACACACATGAAAGCAAAAATTGAATCGAACCTTCGCGACTCGCTTGGACGGAGAAGAAAGAAATCATAACGAAGTGGTTTCCAAAGCTTTAGATTAGTGGCTACGCTCGATGATGAGAAACCGTAACAAGGTGGTCTCCGAGAGGGGGTTACGAGGAACGATGTAGAGATCACCGGCTGGGAACGATGTGATGTTGTGTCAAATATTGATAGAGAATCGACACTTAAAACATTTTATAAAATTAGGGATTGGAGAAGGCAAAATTTTTGCCGGGATAAACCAAAAATTTGGACCAATATCTCTCGCGGGTTTACTTAAATTTTTAGTGCTTTTTTTTTTGAACAATGACATTCAAATTTATAGTGTTTATTATTAAAGATTTAGAAGTTTAGGGTTGTGTTAAGGTATAGAATTAAGGTTAAATTTTTATATTTGAAGTTTTTATAAGTGTTAAATTTTTGCTATATTATTTAATGTTTAAATAATTATATTTAAGGCCAAAATTTTAGATTTTAGCATACCCACAAAATATGCTACATAATTTTTTGTGGACAATTGAAGTTAGATTGTTAATATCTTGATGTAGCGAAAGCTTTTAGATAGAACTAGATCCGTTGATTCTAAGAATACCCGGAAACTAGGGTTTGAGAATACTCTTCTCAGTGCTTTATCAAAAGCTCTTTAGGAAAACTCCTTTTATTAATCAAATCATAAACTGAATACAATGAAAGGGCTAAATGCCTTATTTATAATAAATCTCAAAAACCCTAAAACCTTAAAAGATAAACACCAAATATAATTAAAAATGTAATTGATAAACATTATCTAAATAGAATATCGAATAGTAAAGATATTTGTGATATTTGGAATATCCAAATATTCTCTCCATCATTCTCTCCGATGCAGAAGAATATTCGGAGATCCTCGAATATCTTAAGTATTTAGATAATTATTTTGTTGAAATCTTATTAATACTTGATCTTCAAATCTTCCAAACTGCATTAAAATTCGCACCAATCTGTTGTCTTCATTATAAATCAGCAGTTTAGGCACGAAATTTGCATTCAGTTTATTGATTTGATTACCATTAGAAAGAAGTCCGCCTAAAGAGCTTTTGTTACGGCACCCGAGAATCAGAATTCTCAATCCCTAGTTTTCGCCCGGTATTCTTAGCACGCTTCTGATTCTCAAAAGAATCTATCTTTAGAAGATGAATTCGACATGTACGATATCAGTCTGGTCATCAGATGCTCATAGACTCTGGTTTCACCATCAAAGCTCGATTCTGTAGATCTCATGGTGAGTGATTGCTTTTCTCCTTTTTCGACAGAGAAGGATAAACCATGCAGATCTACTCACCTATGGTGATCCCATCTACGACGTTTATCGAAGATGATATAGTACATGTCGACTTCATCTTCAAAGCACCATTCTTTTGAGAATCAGAAGCGTGCAAAATCCGGTAGCGGAGACGCTTTTAGATTCAGAACTAGATCCGTTGATTCTAAAATCCGGGCGCGGATTCAACTAGTGTTGTCTGCGTGCAGAATACTCTTCTCAGTGCTTTATCAAAAGCTCTTTATGAAAACTCCTTTTATTAATCAAATCATAAACTGAATACAATGAAAGGGCTAAATGCCTTATTTATAATAAATCTCAAAAACCCTAAAACCTTAAAAGATAAACACCAAATATAATTAAAAATGTAATTGATAAACATTATCTAAATAGAATATCGAATAATAAAGATATTTGTGATATTTGGAATATCCAAATATTCTCTCCATCATTAATGATGCAGAAGAATATTTGGAGATATTCCAAATATCTTAAGTATTTAGATAATTATTTATTTGTATTTTATTAATAATTATATTTTAATGTTTATCTTATTAGAGTTTTTAGGGTTTTGGTGTTTATTATAAATAAGCCGTTTAGGCCTCTATTTGTATTCAATTTATTGATTTGATTAATTAAAAGGAGTTTTCCTAAAGAGCTTTTGTTAAACCACTGAGAAGAGTATTCTCAAACCCTAGTTTCCGGGTATTCTTAGAATCAACGGATCTAGTTCTATCCCTTAAACTATAATTAAATTATATAATATTGTTGATATATAAATAAATATTTAAACAATTATGATTAGTTATATTATTTTTATGTGCATGATTATATTTTAGGTTTGTAGATTTGATTTAAATTTATGTTTAAATATAAAATTTAAGTGTTAAATTTCATAATTTAGAATGATGATTAAGTTTTTAATTAGGGATTGAATATTTTAGGATTTAGTATGATCATATTTGATATTTATTTGGAGTATAGGGTTTAAGGTGAACCCTAAACCCTAAATCTTATACCTATACTACAATGCTCTACACTCTAAATAAAATGTTTAAAAACTTGAAATTTTTTATAAGTGTTAATTTTTTGCTATATTATTTAATGTTTAAATTTTTAGTTTTTATTATTAGGGATTTAGAATTTTAGGGTTTAAGGTTGTGTTTAGGGTATAGACTTTAAGTTAGGATATGATATTAATGTTTGTAAAAAAATTATATTTAAAAAATAATAATTTATTTTGTAAATGTTAAATCTTGTTTCTTGGATATGTTATAGTAGTATATACCTTTGTTTTCTTACAAGACTGGGCTATATATATATAAATTTGAGAGAATTATGAGACTCACATATTTTGATTCCAAGAGAGTAAAGAGCTGTTTAGTTCAGTAGCGCTAGTATTGTTGGTACTAATGAGATAAAACGAGCTTCAATACATAGTTTACAAGAGTGACTGTATTATTGAGTTAACTAGTTTAGTTGAAACATATATTTCTAATGTAAAAAGCTCAAAGTGATTCCACAATGTTGTTGTATTGATATCAAATTTCTTCCCTTGAGTGAGTGGTTTCCATTTCCGCTCTGGAAGAGTAACATACAAAGCCATAACCCCTTGATTTACCGGTGTCTCCGTCATACACAACTCTAGCACCAACCACATCTCCACACTCACGAAATGCTCCAGCTAATGACTCGGAACTGAGTGTCCACAACAAGTTACCAACAAACAGCTTGTACTCTGTTTCTGGATACAAAGGTTCTTTGTTAGGTTTCGGTTTGTCTGCATAGTTCACCTTCAAACTCCGGCCAAGATACCCCTGAGAAACAAAACCAAACAACAATTCAAACGAAAATGTGACTGTTTGTTTCTTTTGTAAATTTTGATATAGTAGTACCTTTCCATAAGGAGAAACTAGCTGTTGAAGAGCTGAGATACGTTCTACAACCTTGTCCTTCCGCTCCTATTAAGACACAAGTAAAGGTAAATTGCAGATCACAATGGCACAACTCAAGTTTTACACAAATCAAGTTTTACAAGACACAACAACAATTGTTTCTTTTCTTATTTATTAAACACACAACCACTTTGTACCACTCCACCCGCCAATTTCCTGAAGTTACAACTTTCCAATTAAAAAGTGAATGATACTATGCTTCTCTAGTTAGTTTACAACACTCATATATCTAAGGAGTTGATCGAACCATGGTGTGTCAAACTCAAATCACAACTTGATCGATACATTAGCTCATTATAGTTCAAGTTCTTGTTTTGACCAATGTCATTTCATATTTTCCCTCACGGTCTCTAGTTTGATCCAAGAAAATCAATTTCTAAACCAGGCAGAAAATGTTAAAGAGAAAGCTTACAGAAAGGAAAGATCTTCCAGCGCTGGTTGTCGCCTTTGTTCCAGTCTCAAAGAACGATAGTTGTTCCATCACAGACACCACCAGATTTTCTGTCACCATGATCTGCATCAACGTTTAGCCTCGCATTGTTTACCATCCGTATTGTTTTATACCCGTTGCCCAAATCCTTGCTCTCTGGCTATAGCACAAACTCGTCGAGCTTATCAGGATCATATCGGATTAGATGCACCTGCAAATACCCAACCAAAAATACAAATAACATTTAGCCAAGTTCAGATGTCGCATTGGACAAAAGACAATAGTCGAAGTTGGGAAGGAACTCTTACGAGATGGGTAGATACCACCGAATGCTTCATGGCTTCACCAGTGGCCTTGTTTACAAGAGAAAAACAAGGATGGCCATCAGCGTCCTCCACACGAGTGTTGTACTTCTCTGTCTTTGTACCAGTGCTGCGGGTCGAAAACCTTTTCTTAACCATGAATGTGTAATAATAAATACATCAAAACCAGCCATGATGTAAAAAGTGAAGATCTTCGAACAAATAACCACTAAAAATACTAACGAGCTATGATATAAACAAACCATAAAGTCTCTTGCTTGAACATTCTCAATCAATGCTACCATCAAGATCATAGCCTATACAACCCGTGTCTGCTTTTGTATACGAAGCTAAACTTGAACAGACCAAGATGACCTGAAAATTTGAAACACAAAACTGATTCTAATGCAGCAGAGAACATGACGAAGTACCAAAAGATCTTAAATCTGTCGAAGTACCAGCCTCAAAATTATCACCCCCAATCTCTCTTCTGAAAAGATAAGACTTGAAATTACCAAGAAATGGAAAACAAAGATGATGAAGCAGGCAAGGGCCGAGAGAGATCCATGGCCGATTTCGATTAATATCGATCCTTTAGTGATAAGTTCGCTTGCGATCTGCAGAAGATAAAGGCATATAATTAATCTTAGAGAGAGAGGGAGAGAGAGAGAGAGAGAGAGAGAGAGAGAGAGAGAGAGAGAGAGAGAGAGAGAGAGAGAGAGAGAGAGAGAGAGAGAGAGAGAGAGAGAGAGAGAGAGAGAGAGAGAGAGAGAGCAGTGAAATTGGGTTTTTTGAGTCAAGAGACGCGAGAGAGAGAGAGAGTTAGAGAGAATCATGTTTTGTGGTATGTGTGGCTTTTGTCTCAATGTGAAAAAAAAAACTTAGACAAAATTTCCCCAAAAAACTTTTAATTTTGGTACCAGTAAATTTTTCACTAAGTTTTTGGAGGACTAAGTGTTACATTGTCTTCCCGCTTAGTAAAAATCCGTAAAATCTTGCTTAGAGTTGATTGAATGCAATAATAGAGTCGGTATCTCAACTTGTTACTTTTAATAGCAGTTCGTGAATTCGTGCTATCGTGATCTGCTATCAATAATCAAATTTTTTGTTGTGCTTCTTCTCTGGTTCTATGTGCTCCCTCTCCGCCGGCCTCCTCTCTGTCGGGCTTCGTCTCCACCAACGACCACCTCCTCCGTTCGGCGCTTCCACTCTGCCGCCCTTTCACCTCCTCCGTTGTGTGTGTGTGTGTGGATCCTAAAACCCACACTCAGTTTTTAGAGTGTTTAGATGAGCTGATTTATAAAGTAGGTGGGCTAGATTATTGATCGAACGTGATCAAGGAGCTTAACAATAGTGAGAAAGTGGATTTATATTGATTTGGATGTAAGAACAATAAGAACTCGAGCTACATAGCGATTACAAGGTCTTAATGCTAGGTTCAAATGCGAATGAAGAATCGGATCCCTTTACAAGTCGTTTGCGCTCTCTATTTATAGCCTTTCTCTGTCTTCAACTGCTTTCCCTCCATCTCGGAATCCACTCCAACGCCTCGCGCTTTTATCGGGATCTTCTTGTTGCGCGACTCCTCCTTCTCCGGCTACATGACCTCAAGCTTGACTGCGTCGCCGTCTTATCGGGTCGCCTCTCGGAGTCGGGTCTTGTAACTGGGCCTTCGTGTGTTGGTCAGGCCTTTACTTTGAGAGATGGGCCTTGCTTAGCTGAATTCACTCGGGGTGAATTCTGGCCCAAACATTTGCCCCCCAGCCTTTTAAGCGACTTGTCGGGCTTGAAAGGCAGAGTCCGTTCGTGTAAGGCCCATAGCATTTTTCTGGATAGGTTCGAATCTAGTTATTCAAACAATGCCCGAGATACCTGATCGGTTCAGCTTCCTTCGCATGCCGTTGGATGGCGTGCTGGATCAGAATCCCTCCAAAACGGACGGCTGGGATTAAAAGCGAATCTCAGCTACGCGTAGTCGCAGCGCGTGGGAGATATTCAGAAGATCCGACGGTTGCGATCTGTGAAATCTTAAAAGATTCGCGGAGTCCCGAGGTTGCGCAACTATGATGGCTTTATAACTCCCTTCCTCGTGAACCCACTCTCCAAGACTCAACCGCCAGCATTAAGGTAACTTCTCCACTTCCTCTTTATAGCGCTTATTCCTTTTTTTTATCTTTACGCTTTTATTTTTCTTCTCTTTTGCGGTTTTTCTCTCATCTGTTTGCGAAAAGGAAAACCGCTTTCTTGAGATCTTTAGACGATGTCGAAATCAAATCTAGTTGTAGTCAAAAAGGAAAAGCAGTGCGGCGTGCCGAGGTCGTGAAACTGAAGCTTCTTGATCCCGGAGAAACACCGGAATCGGTTAGGCCGGGTCTATAAGGCCTATTTCGAAAAATGTTGATCTTTCCGATTCCTCGTCTTCTGTTGGACATACTGGGCGAACTCGATAGCGCTTCCGCAGCTAACCCCAAACTTCATCCGCTATCTCATCGGCCTATTGGTTAGGGCCCGAGAGGAGGGAGTTCCGTTCAATTTGTCTGTTCTTCACGATTTGTGCTCGATCAAACATAATTCGGCGACGGGACTCTTTTACCTTTCTCCTCGGAGAAGCTTGGCGGTCTTGGTGGCGGTGCCGAACCGGGATGATCGTTGGAGAGAGCGGCCTCTCAAGTTCAAGCTCGACCATCATTCAATCGGAGATTACGATCCCTCTAAAATTGCGACCGTGTGGTAGGAATCTGTTGGTTAGAGATAGTGCTTAGCTAGGGTTTCTTCCATTGCATGTCGGTTTTGGCCTTTATCCGAAGATATTTGAGCGTTTATTTTTTGATGTTTGCAGAGATCCCGGAGAGGTTCGGAATAACTCCTTCGATTAGAAGGCTAGCGGTTATTCTAGGCTCCAGAGACGTACTCTGGTCATCGTTTTCCGTTGACAGAGTCAAGCGTGCGCTCGAGCTCCCGGAGGCGATAAAGCCACTGGAGATTCATCCTGCCCTGGCACTTCTCAGTGAGTATATGCGCGTTCTTCTTATATATTTTTTTATATATTTGCAGCCCGGGTGCGAGTCTTAACTACTTTTCTTTGTTTTATAGCTTCCCGAGAGCACTCGCTTTCTGAAGCTGCTTCGTCAAGTACAACCCAGACAAAGAAAAAGATGAGGAGACGTCCCACAGTTCGTGAGTCATCCAAGAGGCCTTCTGAGAAGGCGGCGTCTGGTGGTTACGCGCCTATCCGTGCTGGTCAGCTGAGTGATGCTCTAGCTGGTGCTATTAACGACGGGAGGTCTGGAGGTGTTCCTCCGCCGCCTCCTCGTCGGGACACGGAGTCAGGGAAGGGACCGGAAGCTGTACGCCCCGACCAAGTTATTCATCTGAGTTCCAGGGCCACCAGAAGTGACTCTTCGGTGCAACCTTTGAACAAGAAGCCTCGATATGAAAAGGAGGCAGCTCTTGGGTCGGGCTCGTCGCATGCTCCGGGTCCAAGCCGTTTCACTGGAAGTTTGACCATACGAAAGATTTCCCGATTACGGACGATCCTGACGGACTCGCTCATTTGCTCCTCCATTGGAAGGCTGTTGGATGCTCGCTCCCTTCGGTGAAGAACCTGATAGGCCGGGAGCTATACATCAAAGCAATGACTGCCAAGGGAAAGGTAGTTTCGAGTTTTTTTATTCTTCTTTCCCTCTCTGATTTTCAATGCCAATTTTCCGTTTCAGTCTCTGGAAGCAGATAACCAGCTCACGGCCTTCTATGAGCAAAGTCTCAGGTGTGTCCCCCGTCAGGAGGAGCTCGAGCAAGCTCAGAGCGTTGTGCACCAGTTAACCGCGAGCCTCAAAATCTGCCAAGAGGTGGTGAAGCTTTGCGAGGCTCGGCTTAACGTTGTGAAGTCCGAGCGCTCGATTGCCGTGGAGAGGACGGTTGCTCTGGAGCAGAAGGTCAAGGAACTCCTTGAGAAGGCAGAGGCTGCGGTCCGTTCGGCCAGGCACGATGGAATGAGGGTAAGGGATGGTCATTACTTCAACATGTTCGAGGCTCACAAGGATAAGTTCGAGAGGAAGAAGACGGAGACGGACTGCGAGTTCAAGGTCTAAGAGGTCGAAGCCAACATTGAGTTGATAAATCTCCTGCAAAGCGGAGTTACGACCATCGAGGAGGAGCTTCCCAAGTTGCTGGAGCAGAGGGAATCTTTCGCGAAGGTGTTCGAGGCTGTGCAGGTTTCCGACTTTTCCTTGAGTGCTAAGCTGCGTGCCATTCCCCAAATATCGGATGACTCGGTGATGCGTGGGGCTCGCCCTACAGGTTTTAACGAGTTTGGATTGAACGCCGAGATTATGGCTGGAGGTGCGAGCGCTGAGGTGAACCAAGCAGCCGAGATCGGAGTCCAGGAGACGGCGGAGCAAGGAGTTGAGGAGACGAGGGCTGGAGGTGAGGAGCAGGGCTGACGTCCGCTCTTTTGAAAAAAATCTTTAATTTGTTGTTGTTTTTTTTTTTTGGAATTCCCTAAAGCCCCCTTTTGGGCTAAAGTTGAACTCTTTCATTTTGCTTGGTGTTGCCCGGGAGGGTTTTAATCCGTAACTCTTTTGGCTCGGGTGAGCCTTTTAATTGCACATTTTTTGTTTAAATTTTGTTCGGAGTTTGGACTTTGTTTTAGCAAAATGTCGAGGTTTGTTTATGCGTTGTCAGTTAGCATGTTTAAACCTTTAGGTCGTACGAACAGAGCTCTTCGTTTAATTGCTTAGTCTGGCCAGACGTTCTTTAGTTTTCAGAGTTCGTTCGATGACTTGGAGCCTTTAGTTCGCATTAGTTTTGGATACCAGTTTGACTCGTGCAAAGTCGTTTAGGGTTTGCTTCCAAGTTTGGTCGCGGTTGTATGCTATGGAAGACTACTCTGGACGAATCTTCTAGAGTTATATCTCGCAGTTGCTAAGGTTTTAGGACTTAGCGTTTTTGCGATTTGTGATTGTTTATAGCCTGAGTTGGCTGTAAAGAGATTTGACGAATACTCGAAGTAATGCGTATAAGGTTGTACTTTATTAATACATACTTTGGGGTTTACAATTGCTAAGGTTTTAAGACTTAGCGTATTTGTGCTAACTTATTTCCCTAATGTAAACTTCATCGTCGATTCGTCGTATGATCCAGAGCTTGCATTGTCATATTGGGTGATAACCCTGTACTCCCCCCCTCCTGAAAATAAAAATAAAAGAGAGATGGCGACTTCGAGGTTTTTGGGTGGAGTGGCTGCACTCGAGGTTCGAGATGCCTACGTACCCTTCCAAGGGATCAAGCCTAACGTAGTTCAATTTTTGTGAGTACTCATGAGTTGTATAGTCTGAGGTTCATGGTATTCCATGGCCTCTTCACAGGTACTCCGTTTTTGACTTTCGTGAGCTTGTAGATGCCGTCGCGGACTATCTCGGTGACTCTATAGGGTCCTTCCCAGTTGGTACTGAGTTTCCCAGCGCCTGGCTCTTTGGTGTTTCCATAGACTTTGCGCAATACTAAGTCTCCCACGATAAACTTCCGAGGTCGGACTCTGGAGTTGTAGTATCGGGAAGTTGCTTGCTGATAGTTTTGCATTCGTATTAGCGCTCGGTCGCGTTGTTCCTCGATCATGTCTAGACGATCTCGGAGCATTTGTTCGTTTAGTTCCTCGTGTCTCGGGCTCAGGGCCCTTCTGATAGTCGGAACTGATACCTCTGCAGGGACTACTGCTTCCATCCCGTATGCTAACGAGAACGGAGTCTCACCAGTCGCGCTGTGAGGCGTAGTGCGGGAGGCCCACATGACTCCTGGTAGCTCTTCAGACCACGCGGACTTCTTAGAGTCGAGTCTCTTTTTGAGGCTACCAAGTAGTGTCTTGTTCGCAGCTTCTGCTTGACCATTTCCTTGGGGGTACCTCGGAGTTGAGGTGGTCAGGCGTATCTTCCAAGTTTTGCAGAAGTTTCTGAAAGCTCGGGAGATGAACTGCGAGCCGTTATCGGTTACTATTTCATAGGGGAGCCCGTGTCGGCAGACTATGTGTTCCCAAATGAAGTGTCGAACTTCTATTTCTGTAGTCTGCTGGTAAGCTTTAGCTTCTATCCACTTGGTGAAATCGTCGTTTAGGACCAGGAGGTATTTTAGCTGTTTTGGTCCTGACGAAACGAGAGGTCCCACTATGTCCATCGACCACCTCATGAAGGGGTATGGTGCAGAGATCGAGGACAGTTTCTCCGTAGGCTGGTGAATAATCGGTGCGTGCCTTTGGCATTTATCACATAGCCTGGTGTAGTTCTCGAAAACTGCGATCATAGTTGGCCAGAAGAACCATTGTCTTTTGATGTGGATGGATAGGGCTCGCCCTCCGGAGTGGTTACCGCAGGTGCCTTCGTGGGTGTTACCCATTACGGCGAGGGCTTCCGTGGCGTGCACACATCGCAAGTAAGGTTCCGCAGTGCTACGTTTGAATAGGCAATCGTTGATTATGCAATATCGGGCACTTCGGGCTTTAAGCTTTCTGGCCTGCCACTTGTCGTCAGGGACTTGGCCGTGTCGGATGTTGCTTAGGATTGGTTCCCTCCAATCCGGCCTGTTCAAGAATTCTGCGTTCGGTTCTTCGGTTTCAGGGTTGGATTCCTCCTCCTCGGCGGGAGGTTCGAGAATTTTTTGGCCGCTACGGAGACCGATGTCGTAGACTTCGTGGCATTCCGACGTTGTTTCTGCCCGAACTTTGGGTTACGGAGTTTCTGTTGAGTTTTTTGTCTGAACCGTCGTGGACTGATCTGCGGTATGCGCCTTGAGTGCCACGTCGATGCTTGGTTTTTCTATCCCTTCTACGGGTATGATTCTTCTGACCTTAGGGTCGGACGTCGAGGCTAATGCTACCAGGGCGTCGGCGGAGGAGTTTTCCCCCCGAGGTATTCTCTCGAGTGTGAAATCTTTTAATTGATCTGCCAACTCGTGAGCTACCTTGACGTACGCTTCCATGCGCTCATCCTTAGTTTCGTACTCGCCGTGATATTGGCTCGTAACTAACTGTGAATCGCTGTAGGCGCGGACTTCACGCGCTCCGATCCAAATTGCGAGTCGGAGTCCGGCTATGAGAGCTTCGTACTCGGCTTCATTGTTAGAAGCGCTGAAGCCGAGCCTGAATGATTGCTCGATTACCTCTCCCGTGGGGGTTACGAGTTTGATTCCTACCCCGGAGCCGTGTTTGGACGAGGCTCCGTCCTACGTGGAGATTCCTACCCCGGAGCCATGGGCGGGAGCTTGATTATGAAATCCGCCAGGACTTGGGCTTTAGTGCTTGTCCTGGTGCGGTACTCGATATCGTATTCGCTCAGCTCGATTGCCCATTTGGCCAGTCTGCCAGATTGGCTCGGGCTGTGGAGTATAGTTCGTATAGGCTGTGATGTCATCACCACTATGGCGTGTGACTGGAAATATGGCCTTAGTTTTCTTGCCGCCATTACCACTGCGAGCGCGAGCTTTTCCATCGCTGGATACCTCGTTTCCGCGTCTATGAGTTTTTTGCTCACGTAGTATATGGGCTTTTGCTCATTTTGTTCCTCGCGGACCAGGAGTGCACTAACGGCGGCAGGCGAAGTCGCGATGTAGAGATACAATGGCTCGCCCTCCATAGATTTGGCTAGTATCGGAGGTTCGCTAAGGTACTTTTTGAGCTCGTTCAAGGCGTTTTCACAGCCCTCGTCCCATTGGAACTTTCGGTTTCCTTTGAGGAGGTTGTAGAATGGTAGGCATTTGTCTGTAGACCGAGAGATGAAACGGTTCAGAGCTGCTATCCGTCCTGTTAGCCTTTGTACTTCCCTCGTGTTTTTCGGGGAGGGCAGCTCCAGGAAGGTCGCTATCAGTTTCGGGTTTGCTTCGATCCCTCGTTCTGTTACCAGATAGCCGAGGAATTCTCCCGAATGTACTCCGAAGGAGCATTTGGTGGGGTTGAGTTTCATCCCATATTGGTTTAGGATTTTGAAACACTCTCGGAGCTGTGCTATATGGTCGCTCTCTTTGGAGGACTTCACTAGCATATCGTCAATGTAGACTTCCATTGATTTTCCGAGCTGATTGGCGAACATTTTGTTTACCAATCTCTGGTAGGTAGCTCCGGCGTTCTTCAGACCGAAAGGCATCACCTTGTAGCAATAGGTTCCGCGGTCGGTTATGAAGGCTGTTTTTTCTTGATCCTCTGGGTTCATGAGGATTTGGTTGTACCCAGAGAACACGTCCATAAAAGACAGTAATTCGTGTCCGGCGGTGGCTTCCACCAGACGGTCTATATGCGGTAGTGGAAAGCTATCTTTCGGGCATGCCTTATTCAGGTCTGTGAAGTCTATGCAGACTCTCCACTTCCCGTTTTTCTTTTTGACGACGACCGGGTTGGCTAACCAGTCGGGGTATTTCACCTCCCTGATTGACCCGACCTTCAGCAGTCTATCGACCTCGTCGTTAACGGCTTTGGCTCGGTCTGGGCCAAGCTTGCGGCGTTTCTGTTTCACGGGTTTGAAAGTTGGATCTACGTTCAACTCGTGTGAGGTGACGTCGATATCGATCCCTTTCATGTCTTTCGTGGACCATGCGATGTGTCCACATTCTCTCTGAGGAAGTTAACAAGTTCTTCCCTGGTGGCGTTCAGGAGTTCCGATCCGATGTTTACACACCTTTCCGGATTCTTGTCATCTATGCAGATTGGGACGACTAAATCTTTTCGTGGGCCTCAGACTGTTGGATCGTTGTTACGTTTCGCAGTCCGGGAAGCGAGCTCTTCCTCTTTCTGTAATTGCTATACGTTCAAGGTCTCTAACTGTTTGAAGAAAGTTAGGTAGCACGATCTTGCGGCCTTTTGGTCCCCGTAAATTGTCTTTATCCCCGTGGGGGTCGGGAACTTCACACATTGGTGGTAGGTGGAAGGCACTGCCTTCATGGTATAGATCCACGGTTTACCTAGTATCGCGTTGTACAGGGCCGGTTTGTTTACTACTACAAACTCCAGGATTTCCTGTTGCCCCCCGGCGATGGACGGGAGCCTTATAGTTCCCATCAAGTAGGTGGTTTCGCCGTCGAATCCGGTTAGGGGGGTTTTTCCTCCGGTCAACATTGAGTCTTTGAAGCCCATTTTTCTGAAGGTGTCGTAGAATAAGAGGTCTACCGAGCTTCCTGTATCAATCATGAACCTCGATAGTTCGAATCCGGCTACGTCGAGTCGGATCACTAGGGCGTCATCATGCGGTTTGTCGAGTTTGAAGGTTTCGCTTTCAGAGAATGTTATGTGAGTGTCAGGTCCTTCGATCGGGACCATTTCTCTGACTTCGTTCGCAACTCGCCTCTGGTGAGCTTTGATCGAGTTAACCGAATTTTGGCAAAACCTCGAACCTCCCGATATAAAGTTTATCGTTTTGGGGAGGTTCGAATTACACAGTCCGAGCTTAGGCAAGCACTGGCTGGCTGGTTTCTTAGGAGCTGGGGGTGGTGTGATGACCGATTTCATCGATCCCCCGCATCGAGCTAAACTAAAAATCGCGTCTATGCGTTTGCGAGAGGGGACCGGGGAGTCTGATCCCTCCTTCTCTGGGGTTCTCTCGCGCTTAGATTGCGAATTCTTTTTGCTTCTCGACTTGCTCTTTCCTTTGTCTTTCTTTTCTGGCTCTTTCTCCTCCGGTTCCGGAGTTTCATTGCTGTCGTTTTTGGCTGCCAGCAGGCGGTCTTGAAGGAATTTCTAGCAGTTCCTAATCCAATTAGGCAACCCTGGTCTGAATTCCAAGCCTAGGATCTAGGGTTCATGTAATTGAATCATTGGGATCTCAGAATTACCTGGTGATTAGCAGCGGAAGATTTGCAGATAATCGAGATTACGAAGCACCTCAAACGCTGTGCCTCTACTGGTATCCACACGCACACTAACTGAACAGCAGGGATGCTAGTGCCTATAGAGATCCAATCTCTTCAGAGGTTTCTATTCAAGTTCTGGTGGCTGTGAATTGGGTTAGAAATCAGTTTAGGTCGACCATTTATCTTATATATGTCGACTTAAACCATAACGGAATTAACCAACGATTAAACCGAATTAATCTGATTAATCCGCGAGTTGCATCGATCGATGCACTATCTGCATCGATCGACACTGCCCCAGAATATTGATATCGAATGCATATCAAATATGCATTCACTGGATCATTACATTAATGATCAACCTCGTCTTTAACGCCCAGTTTGCTTAGGTGTGTGACCCTGTAGGATCATATAACACTAGCAATGAGTTCTAAACTCATTGATCATAAGTGGCTTCTAGCAAAGCATTATGACTACCTAGTATTATATGATTGTCTCATCTCGACAATACAACTATCACTTAGAGCAAGTACAATAGATTTCAGGACATTCCCAACAATCTCCCACTTGTACTGGAATCATCTATTCCCATAATCCTTCGTCACTATATCTCGATCTGGCATAAGGCAAGATCTGTGTCACCCTTATTTAGCCAAGATCATGTTCATCGAACTCCGATTTATACTGACAAGACAAACGACTGACAATCACCTCGTTTGAGTGTGGCCACACATTTCTCAGTATCAAATCTTCGATGGGCCCTGAGATATTTATCTCCTGTTATATAGGAGGGACGAATCCCATCTTGTTCCATCCCTGTTTCTTCACACACTTCATGATACACCCAATCAATGCCTTTATAGTCACCAGTTACGGCTGACGTTTGACAAGGTTAAAGCGGACCAATTCATATGTAAGAAAACATGATGAACTCAGGTCTAAGGACTATACTCTATAGTCGTAATGAAAACTCTCATGACACTTATATAACTATCCCGTAGAGTTCTCATCAGTGGGTCATGTCCGATCCTGTGTTCTCCAACACATATCTATGTGATTGACTTTAATACTCTTATTAATGACTCCATGAAACTTAGTCATCAGTCACCTCACATACTAGTCTCACGCGGTTGTTAATGTCCCACTTTAACAACCTCGACCAGGGACCAACATAATTTATGTCATTTATTACATATAGGGTTTCATGATCAAGTCACATACTTGATGACCTATAAAATGTCATAAATTACTTTTGGACTATTATTTAATAACCATTATTAAATAATACAGATGTCAGATTTCAATAACATAATCAAATTATGTTTACACGAACATCATATCATAACTAAAATTAATAACAATGACTCCCACTAAAATTAAGATCACATCTTATGACATCTAATGCCTTTAGCAGTAGCCTGACCCTCATTCGCCTTTGCTCAGCGTGTGTCGAAGGACACTGCGTCTTGCTAAGAGCAATACCAAGAGTCATTTGCACGAAGCCCTTCTTTGAATCCTGCATATTGGACATGTGCAAGGCCATATCACTATAAGTATCTTGACACAATCCAATTAGCTTATCCAATCTATCTCTATAGATTCTTATTCCAATAATGTATACGGTTTCTCCCATAATTTTATCGAAAAACAACTTTCGAATCAACTCTTAACAGACTGAAACAATGGAACTTCATTTTCGAGAAGTAGTATGTTATCAACATACAATACTAGAAATGCAATTGCGCTCCCACTAGTCTTCTTGTAAATACACGGTTCCTCTTCGTTCCTGATGAAGTCAAACCTTTTGACTGCTTTATCAAAACGAAGATTCCAACTCCGAGATGCTTGCTTCAATCCATAAATGGATCGGCGAAGCTTGCATATCTTCCTAGCTTCATTAGGATCAATAAAAACTTCAGGTTGTGTCATGTACACATCCCTTTCCAGAATTCCATTAAGGAAAACTGTTTTCACATCCATCTGCCAGATCTCATAACCATTATGAGTGGCGGTTGCTAGGAGAATCCGAATGGACTTTAAGCACGTTGACTGGGGAATAGGTTTCTTCATAGTCAACACCATGAATTTTCTTGAAACCTTTTCCACCAATCCAGCTTTGGATACCATTTCGGATTCAGCGGCTTTCAGCCATTTTCGGAGTCAAGGCCCATCATTGCTTCTTAAAAATTCGCAGGCCCGTCACTTTCAATGATCAATGGATCACAGCAATTGGTTACGAGAAATCCATATTTCTCGGGGTCGTGACGGATCCTTTCGGATCTGCGAGCTTCAGTTTTCTGTAAAAGTCGCGCACACATATCTCATATGTATACTTTTACCACGACCTAATTAACCAAGATTTAAACCGTAGTTAATTAATTCATAAACCAAAATCAATATTTTAGTTCACGGTCTGTATCGATCGATGCAACTTTTGTGTCGATCGACACTTCTTCAGAAACTCGCCATTTAAATGTATATCGAATATACATTCACCAGATCCTTTATAAACTTTAGGCACCACAGGTGCAGGTTCTACAACTCTTTGTAGATCCAACTGCTGCTCTTCCTCATCAGGTTGAGCAGTCTCCTGTGACTTTCGAATTTCTTCGAGTTGTACTTTTACTCCCACTGTTCTTCTTGAAAAGAAAGTCTTTCTTAAGAAAACATAGTTCCGAGCAACAAACAATTTGTTCTCGAACTGGTTGTAAAAGTAACATGCCTTGGTTTTGTTAGGACAACCAATGAAGTAGCACTTATCAGATTTGGGTGTGAGCTTATGAGAGATTAAACGTTTTATATAAGTCTCGCAACTCCAAATCTCCATGATGGATAAATCAGAAACATTTACATTCCACATCTCATGTGGTATCTCTGTAACTGATTTTGATGGAACTCTATTTAAAATAAACTCAGACATTTCTAAAGCGTATTCTTAGAAGGATAATGGAAGATCTAAGTGACTCATCATTGATCGAACCATATCTAATAAAGTCCGATACAAGAAGAGTGAGTTGTGAAACACTTTCACAATCTCTCAGATGATCACTAAATTCTTGACCTAAGTATTCACCTCCATGATCTCATCGTAGAGGTTTAATACCTTTGCCAAATTGATTTTGTACTTCATTTTGGAACTCTTTGAACTTTTCAAGGATTCTGACTTATGCCTTATAAATAAGGCATAACCGTTCCTTCTGAAAATATCAGTAAAGGTAATGAAGTACTGAAATTTTCCTCCAGCACTAGTGCTCATTGGTCCATATACATCCGTATGTATAAAGCCCAATAAGCTTCTGGCCCTTTCATTTTGATCGTTCGCAACCTGTATCGACCGACGCACTGTTTTGTCGATCGACACTACCCTTTTCGAAAGGGGCCCTTGTCATTTTACCCAATAAACAATATTCAATTTACTCATTATGATTCATAATCAGATGAGCCCAAAAGTCCATCACTATGGAGCTTCTGAATCTATTTCTCATTTATGTGTCCCAAAACGACAATGCCAGAGAGAAGTTTGATTCGTATCATTTGACTTGAATCTCTAGGTATTATTGTTATAGTTAGGCACATTCTGGTTTAGAACCACTACAAGAATTATGGGCATTGGTAGCTCGTAAAAAACGCTATTAAAGGGCTTTGGTAGCGAATTTAAAAACGCTATGACAGCCGCAGCTACAATAGACCCCCCCCCTATCGTAGCATTTTTCTAAATGCTACATCAGACACACCTATTATAGCGCTAAATATATGCTACATTAAGTTGTTTCCTAGCATTAGTTTAGTGCTATATTATAATCATCAATGGCAGTTTTTCTGTGCTATCCAATAGTTTATAATGGCGTTTCAGTAATGCCATTGAATAATTTATAATGGCACATATGTAATGCCATTGAATAGTTTATAATGGCAAATAGGTAATGCCATTGAATAGTTTATAATGGCACATATGTAATGCCATTGAATAGTTTATAATGGCACATATATATTGCCATTGTACATTTTATTGTAACAATTTATTCGTGCTGTAGTATTGTTTATAGTGGCTCATATAAAATGCTTCAACTGGTTTTATGTTGCATTGTTTTCTTGCTATGATTAACCTTACAATTGCTTTCTGGTTTTGTGTTATATATTCTGTAATGGTGCTTAATTGGATGTCAAATTGTGGATTTCATTACTAGAATGAGCCATTGCAATTGCATAAGAAACATTATGTACTCATCAGAAGACCAATACATCAGAAAAATGGTAGTTAAGCACCATTCAAAATCCAAAACAACCAAATTCAGAACATATATACAACATTGGTTGAAAACAAAAGAGAAGCTATGAACATCAAACCAACTAGCATAGAACAGAGCTGACTTAGTCTCGACGACGAGCCTTCTTCCCTTGTGATGACTCACCTTGTTCATGTTTAGGGCGTTTCATAGTCGCGGTGGTCCGTTCGTTTTGTTGGTATCGCCAGACTCCCAGGAACTCCGGTTCAATATCTTCTTCTTCTTCCTCGATAAGTATCAGCTTGTGGCGGTGACGGATAGATCTTCTGTATTCCCGTTCTGAGATCTCAACAACGTCACTTCCTTCATCTTCTCTGGCTGGTTGCTCTCTCGGTTGCTGGATAGTAGGTTTCACTACGTGAGCTGCGAGTGCACAGACAATGGGTTTCCTTGTTGCCATCGTAAAAAGGGATCCTGTTTTAACCAAAAAACAACTCGATGAAGTACATACATTTATCAAGTTCTACAACGAATAATACCTTTAAGAAGATGAAGATTACCTGAAGATGATGACGTTATTAGAGGCTCTTGCTTATGTGCGTCTAGGGCTTCGAACTTTTCTACAATCAGAGGAGAGTAATTAGAGAAATCGAAATTAGTCTCGGTGATGAAGCTTTAAAAGTAGGGTTCGTAAATCACCTTCAGTGGGAGTAGAATCAGAAGGAAATAGAGGCGACGGTGCTAGAAATAAGGCTCGCGGCGATGGGGAGACAGAGAGGAAAATCGAGGCGAGAGATGGAGAGATGGAAATCTCAAAGACCCTGAGTGAAATCGAAGCACAAGACGGAGACCCTGTGTGAAATTGAAGCACAAGACGGTTTGTTTAGGCTGTCGCCGGAGAAGGATCCATGGAGGCGACTGCGATTTTGAGTTAGAGAGAAGAAGAGAAATTGGTTTTGTTTAACCTAGAACCTTTGGACTTGCGAGAGAATGTTATAAACTTAATTTTGGGCTAAAATGTTTGGCTCGAAAATGAAATTTTAACTTCCCGCTCAGACCAAAATTTGGTTAAGGTTTTGCTTCGCTTGATTTTGCCTTGTTTGTGCTAAGTCATTTTTGTCATGCAAATATGTCTTGCTCTTTGTTTTTCTAAATTGTTCACTCCTTCTTCTTTTCACCAATCAAATAATTACATATAATCTAATATTAAAAATAATTTAAAATTTAAAAGTTTTTTAAAAAATAAACCCTAAATTCTAAACCCTAAACCCTAAACCCTATATTTTATTTTAGACAAGAAATTAAAAATAAACGAAATTATATTAAAAACTAAACTTAAATCTTAATTTATAAATCCTAAACTCTAAACCCTAAACCCTAAATCCCTAACAATAATATGAAAACCTTAAAAATAAAAATTGAAATTAAACCCTAATCCCTATACCCCACATGTAAATCTTAAAAAATAAAAATCTAAACCCTAATCTCTAAACACTAAACCCAAAAAGACTTAAACTCTTAACCCTAAATTCCAAAAGGCTTAAACTCCAAACTCTAAATCCTAATCCATAAACGTTAAACCCCAAAAGGGCTTAAACTTTAAACCCTAATCCTTAAACCCTAAACCCTAAAGAGCTTAAACCCAAAGTGCCTTTAATTCCTAAACCCTAAATCTTAACCCCCAAAGGGTTTAAACCATAAACCCTAAACCCTAAACCCTAAACTCTGAACCCTAAACTTCAATTTTTAAATTCTAAAAATATAAATATTGATATATATTATTATTTATTTTTAATAAAATATTTGAATGTGTTTAATTACCTAATTTTAATTTTCTAATTTTATGTTAATATAATATTACATGGCATATTCTTATGTTAAGATAATAATTGGTCATCTTGACATACACACAAACTTAAACAGAAATCATGTTTCTTACATTAAAAAACATGATGCTTTCGATTTATATATCCATAGAACACAAAGTTAACACAAGACGATGAAAAATGTAAGAGTTTAAGTCTTAGACAAATTAAAAACAGAAAGTGAAGTCTACAATTGATCAAGTTCGGAAACTTATAAGCTGATACATGCCTCTTCATTCCATCAAGCATCTTCAGTCCTGAACACACAAATATGTTACATTAGTTAGACATAATATAAACCATTGTAAGGAGCTAGAGTTAACATATCCTCACCATTAGCAGTTTATCCTCTGGCCAGGCAATAGTGGAACCTAGTGCGTCCTCCATGTACTCGATCTCAGAAGTTGGCCTCCACACTGCAGCATCCTTGACCTTAACAACATCAACCCATACTCGACATGCACCAGGGCCCAGAGGCACAAAGTGGACAACTTGGTCAGGATTATTTGATGACCAACGTCCTTCCGCAACAATGCGCTTATTTCCCATCAAATCCACCAGCTTGCATTTTTGATTTTCTTTGGATGCGAGACGCTACAACACCAACAAGTACAAACCAGGAACACAATTCATCAACCATCCAACCACAACCATTACAATGATTCACATAACTCAGAGAAAGGTAAACAAAGTACCTGCGATGTGCGACGTGGAGATGATGCTGCAGGTGTATGTGGCGACGGTTTCAAGCTTTCTGAAGGTTTCTTCACAGGAGCTGCTGGAGTTACTGGTGAGGTACGTTTTACTGGTTTCTTCACAGGAGCTCCTTTAGATGTTCCTCCACAGTTCTGTTTGGAGTTTGGAGTTTGTTCCTCAATCACAACTCTGTTTGCAGGCCAAGCGACGAAGTGGTTGAAAGAATCCTCCATCGTTCTCATGTCAACCGTAGGCCTCCATATATATATGCTTTTGGGTTTAAAACCTCATCGACATATACTTTCACTGCATTTGGACCAAGAGGAAGTCCATTCACCAACACTTTTGGGTCTTGAGACTGCCATCTTCCTTCAGCGACTACTTCATCATTCTTAATATAATCCATGAGTTTACATTTGTTCTTTGAACTTGTGCTTGGACTCTATGAAACAAATAGAAATAGAAGAAATTTGAACAGATAATACAGTAGGAGCCAGTTAAAATGAAGAGCAGATTAAGGAAACCTTACCTTAGGTGCACTCTCATCTGGTATGTAACCTGAAGCTGGGACAATACAGTAATCAGCTTGCCATGCGACCATTTCACCAACAGCATCCTCAATGGTGAACATATCCTGGGCAGGCCTCCATAGAAATGCTTCTGGTTGGATTGCAGTTTCAACCAAAACCTTCACAGAGTTAGGCCCTAAGGGAATCCCATTCACGAGCTCATCAGGATCGTTAGAAACCACACGCCCTTCAGCTACATTCTCATCAGTAGAGGACCAATCAACAAGATTACACTTGGGTAGTGATCTTGTGTTTACACTCTACATGAAAAACAAATATAAATCATCTAATATACAGAAATCTTAAATAATAGGTACTCAGAGGAAACCAATTCATACCCTATGAATAGAGTTTTCACCAACATCAGGTTCTTGCCTCTGTCACGACAGAATAGACTACTATCATTATCATGATAAAACATATAAAAATATACCAAGGTTATTCAGCAGACAAATGTGAATAAAATATGTTTACCTGATTATTCATTTTGGCAATGACTTGCTCTAAGTGCTCAACCTGTTTCTCCAAGTTACTTTGCTTTTCTTCCATAACAGCCATGCAATTGTTCTTCACTTCAAAACAAGCTAACTTGGTCAAGGTCATGCCTCTTCCCATTGCCCTCAATCTTCCAGGATTATCAGGGCCCAAAATCTGTGTAAGCATGTCTTCTTTTGGATTCGTTCTAGTGGAATCCTGAGGGCCTTCACTGTCTATCTCTGATGCCTGCTTCTGTAAACAAAATTGACATTTCAAAAGCACCACTCACCACAATATCCATTATCTAGATTCATTAAAAAGAGTAAAGAGAACTTACAATCTTCTCAGCTGCACTAACATTCACAGGTGTACCGTCCTTTTTAGTGCGTGGCTTGACCCAAACTCTTAATCTCGTAACCTTAGATGGTTCTGCGCTACTCTTCACCAAATCTTCTCTCAGTCTGACCATTCCTTTACGCCCGCAGGTATGAGGTATCTGCTTCTTTCTTCTTTCCTTGTATGAATCACTAACAACCTTAAAATCGTTACTAGTCTTTTCTTTGACAAATTTCCGCCATTCGTTTGTCAATACATTATTCGGTCGGGGACTCATCCTATCTTTCAAGGTTGTAGCTTGCCTGACTTGTGTCACCATGCGTGATTTGGAAGCTCTCCACAGACACCCCATCTGCTTAAACACATCAGTCTTTTTGAAATCTTCATCAATGTCAAACCTTGCCTATATGCATTTTAGAATTACCAAAGTCAGACAATCGGTTTGAAGCTAGCTAAATGAAGACGTGTAAGAAAGAGATGACCTAACCTTTATAGATTTCCACAACACAGTTTTGATATCTTCACTCACTTTCTTCCAGTTTTCGATAACAACCGGAACATGTTCACGTACTAGTGGGCCTAAGTATGATGATAACAACACTGACCCTGGACCACAAGGTTCTCCCAGTTCCGTGAAGTCCACATGTTGCCTTTCATTTGGATCCTTAGCAATATGTTTCATCTTGGTTGGACCTCGTACTCTTTTACGTTTTGGTTCATTAATTGTATCCTCCTCCGGATGCATTTTGGCTTCTGAAGCATCCTCTAATGGAACTTCTTGGTTGTCATGGCTTTCATTTTCCAAATCCTCATCTTCTATCTGCAGCTGCTCCTGTGATTCCTCATCCAAATCCTTCTCTTCCGCATGCTTCTCATGTGTTTCCTCTTCCAGATCCTTCTCTTCCGCATGCTTCTCATGTGATTCCTCTTCCAAATCCTTATCCTCTATCTGCATCTCCTGTGGTTCCTCTTCGAATGTCTTCTCTTCCATTTGCTTATCATGTGATTCCTCTTCCAATGCCTCAGCTTCCAATTGCTTCTCATCCTCAGATTTCTTGATGTTCTTTGTCCTTTTCTTTCCACGACTGTTTCTGCGGTTGCCCATCTTTCACCTGAAAAATAGAAACAAACTTATTATGATACAGTTCACATATTAGATCCCACACAGAGACAGTCACACACAGAAACACACATCAACCAATTCAAGCAAGGCAATCAAAACTTCGCAATCAATTACAAGCAAGCAAATTCAAACACCAAATTAGTTTCAAACATAAATTCCTTCGCAATCAACGCGAACATTTGTAGCTCCATCCCCTAAATCATCAGCTTCCATGTCAATATTTACTGGTAATGGCCCAACATCTGCATTTCCTCCTTCAGCCTCTTCTTCAGTGTATCTTCTAGTCGGACCTTTCATCGCCACATACCAATTAGAGTTCTCATCTTCCCTGGAGTAAAATATTTGCTTCGCTTGAGAGGCTAATATGTATGGATCTCTTGCAAAGGATGCTTGACTTTGATGCAGGTTGACCAGTGTGAAGCCATCTTCCTCCTTCACTCCGTTACCTTTGACTGCCCAGTGACATCTGAATAGAGGAATGCAGAAAATGTTGTAATCAAGCAGTATAATCTCCACAACTCTGCCATAGTACGTTACAACATCAACCATCTGAGTTGTGTCCTTTGCACTAGCTCTACACATTGTTGTTGCCTCATATAAAACCCCACTATTCTGTGTTTGCCTATCAACTGAACTTGTCTGGAACCTTTGACCGTTGATAATGTAACCCGTGTAAGACCTTGTGATGTTTCGAGGACCGTATGCCAACCACTTAAGTGTGTCCTCATTTTGATCTGAACTAAGCGGTATCTATAACAAAACTGTGAAGTGTTAGTATATAGTTAAAGTTATGTTTTATACAATAAACCGCAAACTAAATATACTTGCTTGTTCTTTTAACCACGAAGCAAATTTCTGAGTATGTGTAGCCCATAAAACTGTCGCATCACGTCTACATCTTTCATTAGAATCTTGTAGATGTTGTAGGTGCATGCTTAGAAGGAAATAAACAAAGTATTAGCTATGATAGAGAACAGAACAAGCGATAAGAAACTTCAGAACAGATCACTTACTCCACAAAAGGATCAACCAAAGCCATATTCTGAATCACTGCTAGATGAGCTATGTTTTTCTCCATCTCAGTTAGAGTACATGAAGTGGCTGCAGATATCGGTCGACCCTCCAGTATAGAGCTGCTCTCGTACTCTGTATTTCTATCAGGCTTATACTCAACACTTGTTGTCTTCTTTAAGAACTGGCCACAGAACCGCATGCATTCCTCAGCAAGATACGCTTCAGCAATACATCCTTCTGGTCTCGCAGGATTTCTTACAAAGTCCTTAAGAACTTTCATGTACCTAGAGGTAAAGAGTGTTAAAGAACTAAAAGCAATACAGTTGATTGTAAAAGACAGAAACTTCAACTGTAATAAAATGTACCTCTCAAAAGGGTACATCCAACGAAAATGGACAGGTCCACATAACCGAGCTTCCCTGCCTAGATGAACTGTCAAATGCACCATTATATCGAAGAAACTAGGAGGGAAGAATCTCTCAAACATACATAGAGTTTCAACAATTTCAGTTTCCATTACTGTAATTGTTTCTCTATCGATAACTCGCTGGCACAAATGATTGAAGAATGCGCATAATCTTCCAATAGCTATCCTAACACCTTTAGGTAACATACCTGCCGACACAAAACACAAAGGACAATAAATACACGGGAAAGCTAATGGTGTAAGTTAGGAAGTAAAACATAACTCAGATTGTACCTCTAATCGCTACTGGAAGAAGCTGTTGCATCAACACATGGTAATCATGTGATTTCAGTCCTGTAACCTTACATTCCTCTATCTTCACGCACCTGGAAATGTTTGAGCAATAGCCATCTGGACCTCTGAAGTCAATTAGACGCTTACAGGACAGTTTCTTCTCTTTGCTAGACAAGGACCAAGGAGCTGGAGGAAGGTACATCCTTTTTCCACGAGGTTGAGGATGCAAATCCTTCCTAATGCCAAGAATTTCCAGATCCTTACGAGCATTAAGGCCGTCTTTTGATTTTCCACAATGCAACACTGTTGCAATGAGGCTAGCAGCGATATTTCTCTCCACGTGCATCACGTCTAAGTTATGCCTAACCGGCAACTCCTTCACAAAACAACCACAAATACGAAATAGAATGTTAAAAATGATATAACAATGAACTCTGAAAATATTAAAACAAATTCAACTTACAAAAGTACCTCCCAGTAAGGCAAGTTGAAAAAGATTGATCGCTTCTTCCATCTAGATAGCTCCGCCTCATCTACTGGTTCTTCTTCATCCTCCTCTGATTCACTGGAATCATCATCACTATTGAAATCTGATGGAGCAGAACCCTGCTTCTTCCTCTTACTCCCACTAACTTTAACATTTCCAAAATCATTCTTGTAATTTCTGAGTACATGTGATATGTTATAACCACTCAGAATCCTACCTCTTCTCCCATGCTCAGCTTTACCATCAAACCATGCTTTCTTTCCTCGATAAGCATGTGTAGGTGGCAGACCCTTCCGATGGCTCATATAGACGTGCTTTCTGCAGTTACTCAGCCACATACTGTCTGTGTGTTTTCCACACACAGGACACGCCATTTTTCCTTTTACTTTGCAACCTGCAAGATTTCCATATGCTGGAAAATCTTGTATAGTCCACAGAAGCATTGCCCTTAACGTGAAAGTTGTGTGACTGAAGGCATCATAAGTTAACTCTCCCTTCTCCCACAGATGGTTTAGATCCTCTATAAGTGGTTCTAAATACACATCTATATTGTTACCAGGTTGGGTTGGGCCAGGAATAAGCAGAGACAACATAATGTTTTCCTCCCTCATACACTTGTCTGGAGACATGTTGTAATTTACTAGCAAAACTGGCCAAGCACTGTAGTTAACATTCTTCATGTTAAACGGATTAAACCCATCAGTAGAGAGTCCTAGCCTAATGTTCCTTTCTTCAGCTGCAAATGACGGATATTTATCGTTCATTTTCTCCCATGTTACACAGTCTACTGGATGGCAGATTTTTCCATCTGTGCTCTTGTTACTAAAATGCCACCTTAAGTCCTTCGCCGTTTCCTCTGATCTGAACAACCTCTTCAGACGTGGAATTATCGGAAAATATCTAAGCACTTTCTGTGGAATACCTTTCTTCACATCGCCAGTACGTGTGTTAATCTTCCAGCGTGAACTCTTGCATTTAGGACAACTGTCTAGCATCTTACACTCCTTTCTAAACAGACAGCAATCGTTAACACAAGCATCTATCTTCTCATAACCCATATCAAAAGATCTCATAAACCTTTTCACCTCATACAAAGATGTGTGCAACACATTATCCTTTGGAAGCATCTATGGCAAAGTCTCAAGCAGAAGATCAAAGCTTCTGTCAGACCAACCGCTCTGAGTCTTTAGCCTAAAAAGTGAAACAATGGCCGAGAGCTTGCTGTGGTTTTCACAATTTGGATACAGTGGTGTTTCAGCTTCGGCTAGTTTTGCAAGAAACTCATCCTCTCTCTTATCCTCACCCTCAGCAACCTCACTTAAGTCACCCTGCCTAAACAGCACTTCATCTGCCAACTCAGCAGCTTCGTATAACCTCAAAATCTCTGGGTTCCACTCAGTTGCATCACTTTTACTCCTATGTTCAGCCTCTGATATGACTTCTCCATGATGATACCAATCTTCACGCATCTTGTAACAACAATCCATTCCCCTTGTTACAAGATGATCAACAACAACAGTGGCTGAGTGACGAGCTACGTTTCGACAGTCAATGCATGGGCAAATTATCAATCCATTTTCTCCATTCACAGACCTCACAAAGTTCCAAGCACCCATCTCATAACCAGGATCAGCTCTTCGGTGAAACCAGAGGAAACCAAAAACAGAACAACAAACCTTAAACACCCTTAGTACCCAATAAAACCCCTAAATATGTATTGTTTTAACTAACCTGTGGAGATGAACCCATGACTTTTCGACCATTCTATGTTCTAGCCCATAAGCAAAACAAACAAAATCATAAGAAAATCTCAACATAAATCAAACATGCACATTCACATTCACAGTACGGTATGAAACCAATCAAGAGATTATACAGTCACAAACATGCAAAGTCACAGACAAGATTTACTAAATCACTCAAAGAAAACATTTATTTGATGAGAAAATGTTTAACCTGTTTCTGTAGGATCTGATTTGTATGCTTATCTTCGTGTCAGGTCCCAACAGATAACACGAGGGCTACAAATCTACAAACTGCAAGAGGAAATGCAAGTAATTAGAGAAATCGAAGCAGGCATGAAGAGATCTGATGTTCTTCACAATTCCCTGAAAAAAAATTGAAAAGGGATTACCTCTCCTGGGTTTCTCCGTCGAAATTGCAGGTGGATGAGAGCGAGGTAGACGATTACAGAGCAAGCTTGAAGATATTTGTTCTTCTTCTCCGAGCTACCTACACACAAACAGATTACAGAGGTTTATCGAGGCTACGGAGGCTGTGTAGATGACGGGAAACAGATTACCTTCGTGGTTTCACTGAGAGCTTCCGACAGAGATTGATAATTTTCAGAGAGAAAATCATTGATTTTGAGCAAAATCAGATTTTTCTGGCGTAAATGAGCTAAATTCGCCTAAGTATTTTGCCTCCAACCTAAAATTCGCCTAAGTATTTTGCCTCCAACCTAAAATTTCAGCTACAGTAGTTAATTTTTAGTTCCCGCTTATTGAATTGTTTTCCTAGCACGGTTTTAATGCTACTATAAAGTGGGAATCCGATTTTGGCACTTTTGGTAGCAGTTTATAAATTAGTGCTACAACGTACTGCTACCAATGCCCATAATTCTTGTAGTGAACATAAAGTCCATTCTCTAATGGATTGCTACTATAAAATATATCACTGTAATCAAATGAATAACACTTATTCTTAATTTGAAAACTGATATCCTTCCATATCCATACAAGGAATAGAAATAATCTTTCTGCTCATAGCAGGTACATAGTAGCAGTTTTAAGTTCAAAACATGCCATAAAAGGAAAAACAAATGAAATACTCCTACGGTTAATGCAGCAACTCTTGCTCCATTCCCACTCATAGGTCCACTTGTCCTTTCTCCATAGTCCTACTTTTGCTCAGGCCCTGCACATTTTCACAAAATATGAGTACCACAGCTGGTATCTAATACCCAATAAGTAGGACTATAAGAAGTAACATTTACTTCTATAACATAATACCTGAAGAAGAAGTCTCGTACGTCTTCTTCAGCTTCTCATAATCTTCCAAGAATTTATTGCAGTTTCTTTTCAAATGCCCATAACCATTACAATAACGGCACTTAACATCTTCAGAAGGATTGGTTTTAACCTTAGGAACATGGCCAGACTCGCTTGGATTCACAATCGAGCTCGTCTTGCCATCACCTTTGTTCTTACCAAGTTTCTTAAACTTTTTACCCTTTTGTACCATAAGGACATTTGGGGTGTCCTGCTTGATGTTAGGTTCAGCAGTCTTAAGCATCCCATGCAATTCAGTCAACGTCTTCGTCAAGTTGTTCATGTTATAGTTCATAACAAATTGATCATAGCTTGACAGCAGTGACTGCAGAATGATGTCAGTAGCCAACTCTTGGCTAATGGGACAATCCAGTTTCCCCAGGTTATCAATATAACCCATCATCTTAATGACATGAGGACTAACTGGTTCGCCCTTTGGTAGCTTGCACTCAATCAGAGACCTAACCGTCTGGTATCTCTGAGTTTGTGCCTGCTCCTGAAACATACTTTTCAGGCAAGTGATCATCTCTATTGGCGACTCCACGTACTCGTATTGCTTCTGCAATTTCGAGTTCATGGTAGCCAACATGAGACAACTCACATCCACCGCATCATTAGAATGCTTATCCCAAGCATCCATATCTGACTGCCAGGCATTGGCTCGGTACTTCTTAGGGAGAACTTTCTCAAGGACATAGTCCTTCTTCTCCTGCTTGAGAACAATTCTCAAGTTTCGATACCATTCAAGAAAGTTGGATCCATTTAACTTGTCCTTCTCAAGGACGGATCGCAGGGAGAAATTGTTACGATGGTTTGTGCTAGACATAGCTGAAAAACAAGGGAGGTTTTAGTTATGATGTTCAAGAAATGAGAAGTCTTAACAATTAAGAAAACTCGCATTATATTCAAACAATGTTTCCTCAGATGAATATAATGATCCAAGACCCATACTTCACTAAACTTGAGCTATCTAGGTAAGCAACAACTTTGCTAGTTATATCCAATATAACTCTTGGTTGTGGATTGACATCTTATGTCCAATCCACCTGATGTCTCTGAGCCCAAAACGATTTTGATGGCCCAGTCAAGTAAATCAATCTCTTGAGTCATGTAATTGTTGATGTCTTGCATTGCAAGTCCATCAACACGATTACCTTCTGTCTTACTCATGAAATTGTGGACATCTTTCACTGCAAGTCTATCGCACAATTAGATGGGTCTTGACAGTTGACAAGATTGGAAAGACATCAAGTATCACTTGATATTTGGTTGAGGAACGGAACCATTTAAAACGTTCAGTTTTATTATGTTTTAATTCTTCTAATTAAATGATTTGTCTTGGTTTGGTTCTGTGGTTTCAGGTTCCATAACCTAAACCATCGAATCTTGTGTCGACCGACACTACTTCAGTGTCGATCGATGCTGATTAACCAAAACCAATCTGCGATAACCGATCAATCCAATTGATCCGGTTTTGAGTACCGGTCAGTGTCGATCGATGCTACATTAGCATCGGTCGATACCAACCCAATCGCAATAAACCATTCTTAGCGTTTAACCATCATTAACCAAGCTCGATAACCGGTCCAATCCAATTGAACCGATTCATCAATCTCGCGAGGTTTGTGTCGACCGACACAACTCTTGTGTCGATCGACACTAGGCGAAACATAAGTTTTATTCGGGTTTTTGCCCTGTGTCGATCGACGCCGGATTGGCATCGATCGACACCATGCGAAAAACCCTAAATTTTATTCGGGTTTTCGCCCTGTGTCGATCGATGCCGGATTGGCATCGATTGACACCATGCGAAAAACCCTAAAACGTTTTTCGAACAAAACGAGTTTTAGCATGCTTGTATCAATCATACAGAGATCCAGATTCAACCAATCTAATCAACATGCTACAGATTCAATGGAACCCTAAAGCTCTGATACCACTGAAGGAATTTCTAGCAGTTCCTAATCCAATTAGGCAACCCTGGTCTGAATTCCAAGCCTAGGATCTAGGGTTCATGTAATTGAATCATTGGGATCTCAGAATTACCTGGTGATTAGCAGCGGAAGATTTGCAGATAATCGAGATTACGAAGCACCTCAAACGCTGTGCCTCTACTGGTATCCACACGCACACAAACTGAACAGCAGGGATTCTAGTGCCTATAGAGATCCAATCTCTTCAGAGGTTTCTATTCAAGTTCTGGTGGCTGTGAATTGGGTTAGAAATCAGTTTAGGTCGACCATATATCTTATATATGTCGACTTAAACCATAACGGAATTAACCAACGATTAAACCGAATTAATCTGATTAATCCGCGAGTTGCATCGATCGATGCACTATCTGCATCGATCGACACTGCCCCAGAATATTGATATCGAATGCATATCAAATATGCATTCACTGGATCATTACATTAATGATCAACCTCGTCTTTAACGCCCAGTTTGCTTAGGTGTGTGACCCTGTAGGATCATATAACACTAGCAATGAGTTCTAAACTCATTGATCATAAGTGGCTTCTAGCAAAGCATTATGACTACCTAGTATTATATGATTGTCTCATCTCGACAATACAACTATCACTTAGAGCAAGTACAATAGATTTCAGGACATTCCCAACAGGTCTTTGGACCTGCACTCCTCGGAGGAATGTCCATTTTTGTCGTGGTATTTGCACTACTTGTTTGCATCGTAAGGCTTGCGCCATTGAGGCTTGCCATCTACTGCCAGGCAGTACTGTCCCTTGCCAGAGGATTCCTTTTTGCTAGTTTTCTTCTGGCTTGACTCTTCTTTTGCCGCTGCTACGGTTTCTTCGTACTTTGCGTAGTAAGTATCTTTGTGCAGCGCATCGTCCAAAGACGTGCATGGTCGAACCGCGAGCTCTTTTCTGAACTCTGATGTGTACAGGAGTCCATTTTCCAGAGCCATGATTGCTATGGTTTCGTTTGGGTCGGCTATACGCGACTTGACTTCTCTGAACCTAGCGATGTAGGCTCTGAGAGTTTCGTCTGATCCTTGCTTCAGAGCCCAGAGGTCGGCTTCCGAAGTTTTCTCTTCGATGAAGATCGAGTATTGCTTTAGAAAAATCGATACGAGCTATGTGAAGTTATCAATCGAGTTTCCTTCTAGACTGGCGAACCATTCTAGTGCGGTACCGGTGAGATTTTCGGCGAAAAGTCTGCAGTACCCTACTTCTTTTTCTTCATCGGTGAGGTGTGCTCGGGAGACCGCGAGCCTGAAGGCTCTAACGTGGGCCTTCGAGATCCGTAGTTCCCGCGTATTCTGGGATTTTGATCTTCCCAGTATTCTGGATCCTCGTGCTAGCGATTCGGTCCGTGAATGGGGTTCGACGGGTCTCTTCGATAACTTGATCAATGTCTGGAGCCGCACTTGTTGCCGAATGGACTGCAGCTTGCAGACGCTGGAGTCTGGCATATATGCCTTCGTCGTTTATATCGGTTCGTTGGTCGAACATATGGAGCTGCTTGCTCCGCGGGCGCGTGTTGTTCGGTCCCCTAGTTCCGGCTTGTTGGGCTATCTCGCTCGGTGAAGGCCGAGCAGTGTTAGTCCCTGGTTCCGTTACTGGAGGACGCGTGCTGGAGGCGAAGGCTGATGCTCCCAACACCCGATGCCTGTTTGTTTCGTAGTTTGTTGGCATGGGCGGGGGCATTGGCAGTCGCGCTCCATCAGGGGCCGTAATGCCCGTTGAGTTCGAAGCCACGGCGTTTGAGCTGGGAAGTGTATTTCCCGAGATCGGGCTAAACACCGGATAGCCGCTGTTTCCCGCCACGGAAGTCTGTCTCGGGGCCTCGGGAGTTACATATTCCTCCTCAAAGTCCAAATGCATACGGGGTAACGGGCTCCTCGTGGAGGTGTCTGCCGTAGTCCCCGTGATGGGCCGTGGCTTGTTTCCGAGGTTCAGCAGGCTCCTATCGTGCATATCTAGCCGGGCTAATACAGTCCGTTGTGTGGCTTCTTGATCGTGCGATCTGTCAATTAGAACTGCAAGCATTTTACGGAGCTCCGCCATACCATCGGTTACAGATCTGGTTAGGCACGGCGAGTCAGGTCGTGTTTGCGGATTGACCCGAGGAGTTTGTACGTCCCCTTGGGGGCGGTCCTCGGACCGGATCCAGGTTCGAGAGTTTGTTCTCTCGGTTGCTTGCGAAGTTGAGCCCAACGGCGCAACTCCCAAAGGCTGGGAAACAGGGACACGGTCCACTGCTCCGGATCCTGCTTGAGTTACAATCGACTCTGATCCGATATTCCCGGCTTGAACGCTTGCGTTCGTTTGGTCGAGGTCTTGCGACCTTGGTGATCCGATCGGAGCTGTTGCGTTGGGATCCATTCCCACGCTAGCGAGCTGTTGACCAGGTTCGTGTGTAAAGAATGTCTATGAATCTTCCCCACAGTCGGCGCCAAAATGTGGATCCTAAAACCCACACTCAGTTTTTAGAGTGTTTATATGAGCTGATTTATAAAGTAGGTGGGCTATATTCTTGATCGAACGTGATCAAGGAGCTTAACAATAGTGAGAAAGTGGATTTATATTGATTTGGATGTAAGGACAATAAGAACTCGAGCTACAGAGCGATTACAAGGTCTTAATGCTAGGTTCAAATGCGAATGAAGAATCGGATCCCTTTACAAGTCGTTTGCGCTCTCTATTTATAGCCTTTCTCTGTCTTCAACTGCTTTCCCTCCATCTCGGAATCCACTCCAACGCCTCGCGCTTTTCTCGGGATCTTCTTGTTGCGCGACTCCTCCTTCTCCGGATCCATGACCTCAAGCTTGACTGCGTCGCCGTCTTATCGGGTCGCCTCTCGGAGTCGGGTCTTGTAACTGGGCCTTCGTGTGTTGGTCAGGCCTTTACTTTGAGAGATGGGCCTTGCTTAGCTAAATTCACTCGGGGTGAATTCTGGCCCAAACAGTGTGTGTGTAATTTTATTTATATGTTAATTATGTGTATATATTATATATATGTTAGGTATAATTAGATTAAATTTGGAATAATTAGTTTAAGTAAGAAATATTACATTATGATAATTAGATTAAGCTTGGAATTATCTGATTAGGTATGGAATAATTAGAATGAATTTAATTTAATTTATTATCCTAAAATATTTTGTAGATGGCTGGTCGTAAGACACATTACATTAATTTTATGGAGACGCATGATTGACCGAGATCGAATCGAGATCCGTCATCTTCTGCGACGGAGTCCGTTTCTCGGACTGTTCGACTGTAGCACCAACTCCACTGTCTCCTACCCCAGTACCCCCGACTCCAACACCACCTCCAGTAAAGCTGGCGGCTCCGTTTCCCGCTAATGTGCCTCCTCCATGTGCGCATATGACGGTCGAGCAGCTCCTTGCGCAGCCGGGCCTAGAGTCCTTACCGAGACTAAATCCCAATCGTCCACCGAATACGTTTTGGTAATAACAATTTTAATTTATTAATTATTTCAAATTAATATTATTTTTTACATATATATTAACCAAATTTAAATTTCAGGTTTCCAGTCGATAATTGTATCGGTAGAAGCATCTCTAATACAATAGGAGCCTCATGCCAATTGGAGTCGGACCACAGAGAAAACTAGAAAGACGTGCTTTAAAAATTTCGGGGTGATTTTTGTTTTCATACTTCTTAATCATATTTTTAGTTCTTATAATTAATTTTCTTATAACTTATAATTTTTAAAAATTCAGCAAAAGTGGCATTGAGATCTAGCGCACCACGAGCTAGTCAAGCAAGCTTTTTACAAAAAGCTATGCTTCAGCTCAACGATATTGTCTAATATTGGAAGAACAAGGGATTGAAGGTACACAACAATGATGCACGGCCCGGTTACTTGTCGACCGATATTTGGGACGGTTTGAAGCGCTTTTGGACAGATCCACACTCGAATGCAAATCTGCAAAGTGCTCGTCGTCTCGGATGACCACATGGCCAGAAGGTCTTCCGCCGACGTCACATACTGCCGACCAGAATTTTTGTGTGGGCTAACTTACTACTTATTTTATTTTTCTTTTTATAAGAATTCAAATTAATAATAGATGATTTAATTTTTATATAGGCTAAGGACGGAGAGCTTCCGTCGCTAGCCGACCTCTATGAAACAACTTACAAAAGAAAAATGATCTTTTTGTGAGTCCTTCAACCGAGACGTTCTACAACAAAATGACGTTCCGAGTCATGAAGCAAGAGACATAACTATCAAAAGAGCTCTCGCCGGGCAGTACTCCTATACGCGATAAATTGACGACCAAGGAGATTGATGAGATTTTTTACCGAGGTAATTTAATTTAGTTTTACTTTAAATATTTATCAAATTAATTTTAATATTTACATATTTGTTATCGCGTTTTGTAGGTCTCTCTCAAGAAAAAGGACGAATTGTAGGAATTGGATCCATCCAGGATACTCCATTGGCTTCTACGTTACACCCGAGAGGTGTCTATGACGATCCTGCCGTTTTACGGACGGCGCTTCATTCCACTCGTACCGTCATTGCGGAGTTGAAGAAGAAGAAGATGGCCGCATTGGAAGAGAAGCAAACACCGACTGAGCAATCTTACGAGGAGCGGATGCGAGCTCAGGACAACTTATCGATCTTTTAGATGACGGTAATCTGCGCTTTGCAGCTAGGTTGGCGGAGATGAGGGGGATGGACCAAGAAAAGCATCTTCATCCGCACCACAGACGGTCGTACCGGAGTCCGGGAACCTCACAACGGGCGCAAACTATTTTGAGGCTACCAGCCTCGAGTTAAACAACTAGGATATTATTTTATGTATTTCGGTTTTTGGGTTTTGTAAAATACTTTTTATAATATTAATATATTTTATTTTGTTTTATATTATTATTAATTATTATTTTTATTTTCGAAAATTATTTATAAATAATATATATATATATATAATCTTTTAGTTAATAATATATATTTATTAATTCGTCGTTATTTCGTCTACCTAATAACGATGGAAGAACGGCTGATTTTTTAACAACGGTTTTACAACGATCATATATAATGATAGACTAACGACAAATTAACGACACATCAGAGAACGACGAATTAACGAAAAAACAAGAACGCTGAATTAAAAACGATATATTTTAAATTTATAATTATGAAAATGTCACCCTTTCGAGGTTAATTTGTTGCTAATTTAGCTACCGATTAACGACTCTTTGCGACTATTTACGTTCATCGTTAATTCATCAGAATATTAGCGACGAATTAACTATGATGTATTGAAGACGAATTAACGATGAATGTGAATAGTCGTTATGTTGCGACGAATTAACGATGAATCTTGATTTGCGACTAACGATCAACGACCATTTGACATTCATCGCAAAGTTGTTGTTATGGCCCTTTTGCGACTGTACCATCTTTGTCCTGAAAATACATTTACATCTCCCCCATAATAATTGTACAATCCTTTTCCCGAAAATACATCTCCTTTTTCATGATCCGTCCACAAAACATCATTAACCCTGTTGAACCAAGTTGCTTCTGGATCTACATGACCCTTCAAAATGTTCAACATTTTTCTTTGTCCCCATTAATTGTGCATCTCCCCAGGTTGAAGATTCTGTTTCCGCTAGCCGCAATGTTTCTTGAGGATCTCGATCAATTTGGTTGTATAGCATATCATTCTTGCTTTTCCATATCTACCACAAAATCCACGGGAATTGATTATTTGTATCATGAGGTGGTAGTATCCAGAATAAATAATCCATGTTCGTATAGACCGACTCCGTAGAAAAGAATTATGGATTTATATGTATTTGTGCTAGTGCTCAAATCGGTAAAGCTAGAGGACATTCAAATAATATATTGTTAATTGTTTTCTCTCCTCTTCATACCGTACATAACGTGTATCGCAATTGATTCCTTTTACCTTCAATTTTTCCGTAACCGGTAAACATCCCGAGATTGCTTGCCGTGTTCGCCGCACGGCCACCTCCGATAGGATATGATGCAACATTAAAGATTATTGTGCGTACGGACGTACCAAATCTATCTTTAACATGTCTCATCTGGCGGAAGAAAATTGCAACTGATCGCATGTTGTCTTACAGTTAACGAACTTAAATATATAATTTTCTATGGATAGCACACACCACAAATTGACATTTGCTGAGATCTGGACTTACATCTAGCGCCGTTGAACTACGACTTCTTCACGTCAATATTTTGAAGTCATGCCAACATTACTTATTTTATAATTTGGCTTTTTAGACAAATTGAAACTCAGTAAGAGTATATATGTGTGTACACACTTTTTGTGTACGAAGAAAATGGGGGGGGGGGGGGGGGGGGGGGGAGGGGGGGATCATACAGTTGCATTGCTTTTAATGTTTCTTCTGTATCAAACCAAGTGATAGTAAAATACAAAAAGGCAATAATGTTGGCTTGTAAATAGAGTAAGAAAGTTAAATTATGTCATTTCAGAAGAGGAAGTATGTCGCCTCACATGTAAAATGGATCATTGATACTTTTCATGAGAACTTCCACAAGGACGCCATTGACTTCTTCTACCTTTCTCATTTTCTACAACCGTTTCAGTCATTCCCAAGTTTATGTTCTTCTCTTGCCTACTCATACCTTATAAAATCAAAATGTAGAGTTTAGAACCGATTGCTTACCCTCTTCACTCCCGTCGTGTCTTGAGTACCAGTTTTAATAACGTATGTGTGTGTGGTTCCACCAAAAGTCACATCTTTTACAAATGACAATAAAAAGTGAAAAAGTTGGGATCTTTTCCGACTTACAGCGAATCTGAATTGAATAGGACCAAGAGCAACGAATAAAACACACGCAAGAGAAGAGATTGAGCTGTCTTGGATAAGAATGGATTACGGAACGCCGTCTTATTTAAAATAGAAATTTGGGTGGATTGACATCTTAGTGTGAATTTTGGAGAAATCGTTACATAATTGATATGGATTAAAGATAAGAGCCATACCTTTTCATCAAGGAGTAGAACGATGCACATGAACTCGCGAATTTGAAAGTACTAGTGGTATTTACCACCCCCGCGCACGCGCGGGGGTTCGAGTGTTGTAAAATCTCTTTGAAGGTTCGAATGTTGTAAATCTCTTTGAAATTTGTTTTTTTTTTTTGTCATTTTGTTACTTATGTCTCTTATCAGGTCTTTTGAAATAACTGAGCCCTTTAGTAGATGTAAATTTTATTTATGCTTTTCATTGTACATGTTAACTTTCCTTAGATGTATTGTCAAAGGTGCCGCAGACGTTTTTTGTATTATTACCCTTACATGTATCTCCCTCCTCCCTATTCAAATGTGTACAATATGATTTTCTTTTTAGGTTCTTAGGTCGTGCAATTTTCAGCTTTCTTATATGTATGATGTCTTTATTTTCATTTCGTCTGCTTCGGAGTGGCAAACCGACTTCGATAACGATTTATTTGCTTTAACAATACACGTTCCCATCAAACTAATCTTACCAGGTTTGAGCTTTCGATGAATAGCCTCTTCCATGATTTTTTCATGGTTTGAAGCTTCCACAATTTACAATTTTCTAAGTTAATTCGAGATGGAGGGCCCACCGTAGGCGTTGCCAGTTGTGTATATCCTCATAGCAAATAATTCTTTTGTTGGTGTGATTTTCTATTGATTTCTCTTTCCCCTTAACTTTCTTCACAGCTTATTAAGTTTTTCTCTCGGACGTGTGTGGCAATGATGAACATAAAATGTAATACCTTTGTTTATTTGAAAATAAATCCAGACCGATTAATCCTTGTAGACCACATGGCACCAATGTGTTAACTATTTTTTTGAACAAAACTTTAAAATATGCCTCAGCCTTTTTTCTTTCTTGTCATCCACGGTCCCGGAGCCGTTTGCTCCTCACATGGTCTTAAGCTGAAGTCGTTAGGCTTATATTACCTGCATATATTGCATCTTCCCGGCGGCTTATTGTGTGGAAGTTACTCATGTATCGCCTGATTATGTGTCCACAGCGGTGTGTGTGATGTAGCCAACTGGTGATTTTGTAGTTCCATGATAAACTCTACTAAAGTCTCAAGCCTGAATACACACAGACACACATAAACCTGTAGGTGAATAGAGTGGGCAGAGTAGATTTATTTATAATAGTTTTCAGATCCTCAAGAGGGTTGAAATCCTTCAGACTGTCAAATCGAATTTCCACCAAATCTGCACCCAATTCTTAGGCTTTACACGTTTCAGTCACCATATTGTCTATTGAATCCCCCATCACTGGAGCACACAGATTAAGCTCGGATTATTCGGAATTTCTTGACTTCCAATCTCCATTTCCATGGAATATGAGCCATCTAAGGTCACAATCCAATAGCCGCAAGCTGTAGTTTCAAATTCACCTACTACTCTGTACGAAACAAATTTAGGAATAACGATCAAAGAGAATTATAAATAGCGAGATCAATCTCTTACATGAAGCACCAAACCCTTCACCATAAAATTCTCTAGCAATCTCTGAGACGAAACAGAAACCGAATGAAAATTAAACCAATGAAAGAATCACTAACATAGACATTGTTTGGTTTCATGCTTTGGACGGCGCTGTCAATCGGAAAATACTACAGGAACCGTCACAATCCTAGTTGACATTCCTGGATCGTGCTTGAGTATTGGTAAGTATCTGGGGTACCACTACAATTTCTCTACCAGCTGGTTTCAGTAGTTCATGAAGTTTCAGCCGAGCGACTGTGATTATCCACAAGAAATATAATATCACAGAGTAGGATCACAGTCTCCCTTACACCAAAAAAGATAAGGGGAGACACACTGTGATTCATCAATGCATACCCTTAATATCAAAAACTATTGTGGGATTCGAACACTCCTATGTCTCAGACATCTCTAGAGGCTTTATGTCATATATTATAAAAGTTTCACTTTTTCCGCGAGATTTGCATATAGCCGCATAATAACCTAAGCTCACCAACCCATTGGCCACAATTTTAAGCAAGATTCGTCTTTACGTTTGCAATACTTGTTCCACAATCTTGGTCACATGGGCCATCAAATTTCTCTCACGAAAGCTCGTGAATCTGAAGCGATCTGGTTTCTGCTTAACCTTACATTAAACAATCCTAGAGACAGAAAAAAATTGATGAATCATACCTTGAGACTTTCCCAAGCTTCGCCAGAAGAAGCTCTACGATCGTCCGACCATTTAGATTCATCGTCAGACCTCCCTGTTCCACTACTTGTAAAGCAACTGCAGCGGCTAAGACCACACCTCTGTTTCTCGCTGTTGTTGTTATCCTCGATGAAGTTTCGAACCATCTTCGCCAAGCAGACCGAGCTCGGCCCGAAAGGCAAGGATAGATCAATGAAAACAGAAAGTCACAGAGCCAAAAAGAAAAATCTCTCACAGCATATTTTGTCGACAAAAAAAAAGACTCCATGTCTTCCTCCATGTGTTTTAGACTTTTAGTTGAACCTCTTGTTGAGTCACAGAAGAAGCCAAATCAGGCTGGTGATCTCGAGAGAGAAGAAATGTAGGAGGCTGCTAGGATGGGTTGTTGTTGTTCTGTACATGGATATTTATTTGGGTAAATAGGGACTTCTCTGAAAGGTATGGAAGATGGATGGATATTAAGAAATTGAATGAATTTAACTGAAATGGCTTTACAATGAAGGGATAGAAGGAATGCGAAAAGAATGCTTCGAATTAAAGGAGGAAGAGAGGACACATACGCAGCCTACGGTTTGACAATTTGGATTTATTTTGGATATTGAGCTTCAGACTGGTTGTACAGAAAGATTAAGAATTAAGTTAAGACCCATAAATAAATTAAAATATGTTGAGGTGGCATAGCTAGATGGAGAGAACCACATGCTATTATATATAAGATTTAAGGTAATGGGGAATTTGAAAGGCGAATGAAAGGTCAATCGCTATTAAAAGATGCAGACGTGTGGAGTCTATATGGGCTTTTTAGTGTTTTACATAGTGAGATAGATCCAGTAATTGTTAGAGATTAATGTTTGTTTTCTAAGATCATTTTTTGGAAAAAAGGAGGGAGAGACGTGGACACCTTATTGAGAAACAGAACAAACTGCTATTATATATAAGATTTAATAAACCATTCAACTTTACTGTATAATGTGGTTTTTATTGATAATTTTCAAATTATACTCTGACAAACATATAAATTTGTTCTTTGTTTTTTTTATTCATCTCATATTTTTTTATCAAAATTGTGATCTTATTTTCAATTCATGTTTTACGAAAATATATTTTAAAAAAAAAACTTAAATAATATATGTAAATCTGTAATCATTACAATGCAGCCATAATATTTCAATGAATGTTTTGCCTTTTTGTAATCAGTTATATTTAGGCAATAAGTACAATTAGACTTTACTGCATGTCGTGTTGCTTCGATGACATCGGTTAATTGTTTTTTTTAATACATTTTGTGATATATTTCAAAGATGTCATCTCTTAAACCTTCTCATTCGCCGAGAAGGCGAGAATTGCATTTTTCGTCTACTTTCTCTCTGCAAAAAAACAACAAATTACTAAACACATAAAAAAAAATCTCAAAGTGATGGATTCCTACAATCTTTTAAGTGAGGTAAACAAATCAAAAATCGATTGACACTTCAAAGTTAAAGTGCTAAAAGCTTTTGATTATTACATTGCCGGTCAGGTTTCTATTGAAATTATGTTCTAGCAGATGAAGCAGTAAGTCATGTTTATTAATTTTTCATAATTATCTACATGATATTTACATTTTCTTTCTAATGAAATGGCACTAAGATGGAAATGATGATTACACCAATGGATGTGTCAAATTTATATGGGTTAGAGAAAGAAAAGGGAAACCGGATTGAAATACAGAAACTTAAAGTTTTCTTGAACGCATCAGAATTTCGTGTAACGAGATCTAATTACATAATCCACGTATGTATAGGGACAAGGACCAGGCAGATAAAATCTATCAACAACATGCGCTATATGGATTTTTTGTATCAAAGAAATCCATGTTTTAACACCAGTAGAGACTTTGTTATTGGAATGTATTTGTATTTTGTCAATACTTCTATGTATTTTTCAACATATTACTTTATTAAAAAGTTTAACTTATTTTACAGATATGATGGGGGTAATCATCGGTCCGGAAACCATTCATTTTGATGTGGAGAATCATGCGAATACAAAAAAAGCCTTTCACACTCAAAGTGAGAACTAATTTAAATTGTGTTCTATATATCATTTCCAAAATCAGGCTAGTGAGAGCCATAACGTTTACTTATTTCTCAATAATGTAGGGACATCATGATTAGGTGTGTTGCTTAAGGTACATACGTGATGAGGGCATCAAGTCATCATCAACCAAGATGCATAGAGGAGAGACCAACCAGCCGGTCCATGTCATTGGAGATAAGTAATCAGGAGTTAAACCACTTAGCCATGGAGATTCCACTCATGCCAAACAACTCCGCATCAATGGCTTGCATCAAATAGCCATCCTTGAAGACATTGGTCGAGCCAGAACAGCCCCGGTTCATGTTGGATCACAAGTTATGCAAATTGCCAATCCAGAGCCATTTAAGGAAACTATGAATACCACTTGGTTTATCACCTCTCAAACCAAGACTTGGCGACCAGGAGACATTTACCACAACCCAAAGAAGCTAGAAAACGTCCTAAGTCCTTACAGAATGCACATAATCACTTGGAGAATCAAATGGACCGACTTGCCTATTTTGGAGCGTAAGAAGATCATCAACCAACGGCTACATCCTGATGTGTTTCTACAAAATCCCAAGCCCCATTCACTGCACCTGGACATTCCTAAACATCATTCATACTTGCCTAAACCACCAAGACTCAAGGGTTTCCATACTTGGCCAAGAATCCCCTTGAATCTGCCCAACGGCTAGTTTTTATTAAGCAACGATTTCTTTCTTTATTTCTGGCCATATGGCCGTTGTGTACCGCTTATTTAAGCTTAGTGTAGTCCATTGTAACATTCACCTTTCAATCAGTTAAGAATAATCAGAGTATTTTGTTTCAAAGAGTGTTCTTTGAGTTTTGTGTTCATTAGATTCAATTGAGTGATTCATTGTTTCTTTTGAGTTTTCAGAATTAGTTTCTTTTGTGTGATTCAAAGAGATTGTTTCTGCCAAGGATTGAGAGAGTCAATCAGCCCACCGAGCAAGAGAGTTGTTCATCTCGCCATCCATCTTCTGTTCAAAGCTAAGAGAGTTACACAACCAGCAGCCTTGAATCCTTCCATCTATCCGTGCCTGCATCATCTGGTATCAGAGACGAAAGGCTCCTAAAGAGATGTTTTCTATCTAAAATTCGTTTCTGTTTTCATTTGTTCAACATTTTATTCCTATTTTGTTTTCATTGCATCATTAAAAAAAAATCACAAAAATCGTTTCTGTTTTGAATTGTTTCTTTAGTTCATTATGTTTTACCTTCATATCTTGCATCCTTAAACCAAAAATCCAAATAAAAAGTTCTTATTGCAAAAGTTTTCAAGTTTCTGTTCTTGGATCTTCATTTTCAAAAACCAGAAAAGCTAAAGAAAGAAGAAGAGTTTTTTTTTTTGGCTAGTTGATTTCGGATTTTCCCTTTTCAGATCAAGCAAAAGTGTTGTTTCCATTTGTGTTATTGCATTCAAAATTCAAAAAAAAAAAAAAAAAAAACCAAAACAAAGGCTTTCTTTTCCTTATTACATAAAACTCTTCCTTCCATATTTGCAAAACCGTGTAGTATTTAAGGTAAAGAATAAAGTTTACAAAAGAAAGATTTTCACTTCTATTTTTACCCAATTTCAAAAACCATATTGTCTTAAACCAGTTTTAAACCAACCTCCCTTTTGTTTTTTTTCGAAAATATTAACCCAGCCTCCATAAATTGAATTGTAAGATTCCCAAAAGGTTCTTACACGTTTGAAAACCAAACCAGGGAGTTCAACTGATTTCAATTGGTTTAGTTGCAACATAAGGCCATTCTTTCATCAGACCGTGCATCAATCCTGTTCTATAATAAAAACTATAGAATTTTAGGACAAATTGATACGCTGAATTTTGTGTTTTGGTGATAGGTCAGGTTTTATTCTCTATACTAACTGCAAGTGCACAACAATATCAATGTAGTATATAGGGTTATCGAATCCACAGGGACACTGGTCTCGATAGATCAGAACAGTAGAGATTAATAATAGGAATAAAAGCAGGTAGTAAATTAAATAAAAGCAAGGCGAGAAAGTAAATCAGTAGCAGGAATTTGTTGTGAAAGCAATAAACTAAAAGCGCTAAGTCTAGGGAATTCTCAGGAAATCAGACAAGCAGACAAGTTAATCAGTCAGGATCAAATTAAACTCAGTTCTAGAACTCAAATCACGGAATTAGAATTAACCAAATCTCTTTGCGAAAATCCTCTAAGTCTAAGTGCAGTAATCCAAATCTCTTTGCAATTACTAACAGATTAAACCAGCATTAATTTCAAGTTCGATATGTTCACAATTAAACTAAACCAAATCTCTTTGCGAATAATTTAATTTCTCAACCTAAATAGTTCATATTCTAAACCACACTCTCGTGTCGTATTTAGCAACCTAAGATCTAGATTCTAATTGATCAGGTTAGAACTAGCATTAAGCATAATTTAGATCGAAGAACATTCTAATCATGTGAATCCTTAACTGAATTAAACAAGTCTAGCAAGTCATCAAATCCTTAATGAGAAACCCTAAACCTAACTATAAATCTACTCAGACATGATTAATGAAACATAAATCATAGAAATAATAGATTGCATATAAGAAATTAAATAGATAAAGGGGTTCGAAATCTTCTCCAAAATAGATGAAGTACAAGATTAGATCAGCCACAAAAGCTCTACAAATCTCTTAGCTCTAAGTATGAAAGCGTATCTAAAATAAAAGCCAAAACTCTAAATATATAGGCATAATCTCGGCTAGGGCTTCTGTGTAAATACTGAAACTTTTCTGGGTATTTCTGCAAATCTTCATAACTTCATTAAACCGCCGCGTTCGGCCCATCTCGCTAGTGTGTCGATCGACACCAAAGGTGTGTCGATCGATGCATGATCATCAAATCGGGCAGTGAGTTTAAACTCTCGGCCAAAATGCTCCAAAAGTCCCAAAATACTCCAATTATCTCCAATTAGCTCCAAACCTGATTAAACCTGTAAAAGACTCTAAAATAACACAAAAGACACTAAAAATACATCTATATCATGACATAAAATGGGTAAAAACCATGATATATCAACTCCCCCACACTTAGCCTTTGCTTGTCCTCAAGCAAAACAGAGAACTAAAATGCAATGAAGAGGTTTGAAAACTCTTCAGAAACTCTTTTCATCCTAGAAGCAGCAACACTCAGATTCTCCTTAGTAATCCACATGAAAGAATCAACCTGCAGACATCAAGACCAACATATACTTCCCCCACACTTAGCAACTGTCCTAAGTAAACTCCACAATCACATTCAAGCATTCAAATTCTCCCTACTGACTTCTGCAAGTATTTAAGTGCGGTCTCACCTAAGGAGTATCGATCAAAGGCACATGGATTCTTACCTTATCAGCTCTAGACCACCATACTATCTTTCTCTAGTCCCTTTCTTCTCTTTCCCTTCCTTAGCATTCTGATTTTTCCCCACTGGGTATCATTTTTTTTTTTTATCAGTGCTCTTCCCGTTAAGGGGTGTACTTTGGACACATTCCATGGATGCACAGGATATGAGAGTTTTAGCTACCATTCCCATGACCATTTCGGAGTTACTAACTCATCCTCAGTTTATTATTATTTTTTTTTTTTTTGGGAAGGGGAGAAGGGAACTAGATAGGACAGGATTACAGGCTGTGTCAGAACTAACAAGGGAATCCGACACAAAGTATACCAAGCCCTTAGGTGAGAAAATCTAAGTCAGTATTAGGGTGAAGTCAGTAAAATGATCCTCTGATACCTGAAGTGATGTGGGTGTCCTCAGTAGGTTGATCCATGTCTGAGTTTTCTAATAGTCAGAGATAATCTGCAGCTTCATCCCAATGGTTACTTAAGTTCCTGCAAGTGCTGCTAATCTTCTAAAAAAATCATTGTTTCTTACTTAAACAAATTTTGACTCAATAAAACAAAAATTTTGAAAAATTTAACTGACTCTAAGAAAACAAAAGAAAGAAGTTAGTAGAACCTCCCCCACACTTAAGACACACTGTCCCCAGTAGTGTCAAGCGAAGGGTTGGCAAAAAGAAAATAAAAATTTGTTTAAGGATGGTTAAGTTCTCTCGGGTTTTACCTCTGTCGTAATCAGGCATCGATCGTTGCACTAAGTGCATCGACCGTTGCTAGGCGATTTTTCGTGTATAATCGATCGTTGCTCAGGACCGCAACGATCGCTGCAATGCGATTTCTGTCGTATTGTGACGATCGACACAATGGTGTGTCGATCGACGCACTGCGTACATCGGATCAGTCAGCAAGTTAGCAGGTTAGTCCGTCGGGTTATGTCATTTTCAAAACCTGCAAGCTGAAAACACTAGAAACATAGTAAAACCGAAGCAACAAATGTATCTAATCAAGTAGAACCATCCGAACATAGTATCAAAATAAAAGAAAAAGTGCAAGAGAAGATAGAAAGAAAATCAGAGTACAGAACCGATAATCAAGAGATGACAGCTACGCTCACTCGCTATCATCAATCCCTCCATAGCACTCAGTATCACTGACGTCCGTAGGAGAACGCTGTCTACGTCGTGAAGCAGGGACGGGCTGATGAACTGGTGGCTGTCTCCTGCAAGTGCAGCCACGCATCCACTCCCAAACGGTCCTCCAGATCCCATCACTACGCTCTCTCCACTCAGCCTCAGACATATCACCGTAGGGTACTGTGATCTCAGGATAAGGGCCAATATCAACCGGGGCAGCAGCAGGCGCAGGCGCAGGCGCAGCAGAGGTCGAAGCTCGTGTGGAAAGCTCTCCCAGCGGATGAGCCATAGTAGGAATCCCACGCTGCTCAGTCTCTGGAGGCTGAAATCTCAGAGCCTCCAATGTATCAATCCGTGTCCACCTAGCAGCAGGAAGCTCTATACCACACATCCCAGTGGTCGGGTCCTGATAAACCCAAATGCGCCCCTCCTTGAGCCAGGTAGCGCTCTGCAAATGACTGAAGTCTAGGAACTCATGGGCTCTATCACACTCTGTGCCATGTAGAGGAATCCCGCAATGCATAAAAATGGGAGTAATCAAGCTGCCTACCGTCTTAGTACTGACTCCATCAAAAGGCTTTGTTTGCAGATCACACAAATGCAAAGCGAAGACAGCTCCCAAGTTGAGACCCGTAGTAGGATCTCTCACGCCAGAACCTCTAAACTGATCTCGCAGCCCCATAAACAGCATCTCCATCTCATACTTGCGCATCTTGTTGGACTCAAACTTGCATAGCAAGCTCCAACACAAGATACGCGAGACATATCTCAGCACAGGATGCCTCATCATCTTCACCGGTGTGGTCCTGGAGTTGTATCGACCACTGCCAATACACTCCCAGAATGCTCGAGCCTCATCTGGATCCCACTCAAGTGGCATGGCAATGCGCCTGGGCTCAGTACTGAACCCATAAATCCTGCAGAGATCTAGTAGAGGAATCCGATACCTGACTCCCCAACTCATGAAGGTAAAGATACCTCCTGTAGCGCTCCTGCTATCGGGATCTGAGTAAACCACTCTGCAAGTGGCTAGCAACTGCCTGACCAGCTCAGGATAGAGATCGTAAGGGCGCATTGGAATTGTCCCTAGACCAATGCCTCTGCACACAGCAAGTACTTGCTCATCGATCCCCAGAATCTTGCAGGCAGAGTAGTCAGCGAACTTGGTTGGCTTGATGGTCATACTGTTGGGAATGTCCTGAAATCTACCGTACTATCTCTAGAAAGTATGATGAGTGTCGAGATCAGACATAAGTCATAAATACTGGGTGATCATGATGGCTTGCTAGAGTCCGCTCTTGATCTATAAGTTTAAGACTTATTACCAGTATTGTATGATCCCAAAGGGTCACACACCATAGCTAACGGGAAAGTTAAATGGAATTAATACGGTAAGATGCAATGGCATTTACTGTATTGGATCAGAGTTTTGGGCTAGACAAATACAGGTTTTTGTCTGATTTGTATTTTGGGCCCAAAAGATTAATGAGCCATTAGTCTAATGACTTGGGCCCATTAATGAGATATAAGAGAGTTAGAGAGCCCTAAAGGAAATCAGTACTCCTGCGATTTTTTTTTCAATTGGCGTGGCTTCTCTCTCTCTCTCTTAATCTCTCTCTCTGATTCATCCATCCTTTTGGTCTAGCAGCCATCCCAGCTTGTAAGAGTGTGGATACTCGAGGAGGAGCCGATTCTCATCAGCTCTAATCTGATCTTGCCATTACCACCAATTTCCGCTGCAAAGGTAAAGATCAGGTTTGTTTTATGATTCGTTTGCCAAGAACCTAGATCTGTTTAAGGATTTGTGTTAGGTTGTAATTGGGAATTAAACCTTGAATAAACACCATAATGGGTGTTTATTATGGTGTTTATGGGTGTTTAGAGCTGATGAGAATCGGCTCCTCCTCGAGTATCCACACTCTTACAAGCACGGGACGGCTGCTAGACCAAAGAGCTGGAAGAATCAGAGAGAGAGATGAAGAGAGAGAGAGAAGCCACGCCAAACTCAAAGAAAAACGTAGGAGGATTAATTTCCTTTTAGGGCTTTCTAACTCTCTTATATCTCATTAATGGGCCCAAATCATTAGACTAATGGCTCATTAATCTTTTGGGCCCAAAATACAAATAAGACAAAAGCCTGTATTTGTCTGGCCCAAAACTCTGATCCAATACAATAAATGCCATTGCATCTTACCGTATTAATTCCATTTAACTTTCCCGTTAGCTATGGTGTGTGACCCTTTGGGATCATACAATACTGGTAATAAGTCTTAAACTTATAGATCAAGAGCGGACTCTAGCAAGCCATCATGATCACCCAGTATTTATGACTTATGTCTGATCTCGACACTTATCATACTTTCTAGAGATAGTACGGTAGATTTCAGGACATTCCCAACAATCTCCCACTTGTACTGGAATCCTACAAAGGACATTCCCAACAATCTTCCGATTGTACTGGAATCCTACATTCCCTAATCCTTTTGTCTCAATATCTCGATCTGGCATAAGGCAAGATGCGTGTCATCCTTATTTAGCCAGACCATGTTTATCGGACCAGATTTGATACTGACAATGCAAACGACTTGGGCAAGTCCGTTTGGGAATGGCCATTCTCTTACCAGCTATCAAATCTCCGATTGGCCTAGAGATATTACCTCCGTTAAACGGCAGGGACAAATCCCGTCTTGTTCCATCACTATGAACTACACAATTCATAATACACCCAACCAAGGTCCGTATAGCTCCCAGTTACGAAACAGCGTTAGACAATGATCAAAGCGCATTACTCCATGTGCAGCCACATGCATGCGAACTCAGGTCTAAGGACTATACTCTATAGTCGTATATGAGAACTTCTTATGACACAGATATTAATATCTTGCAGAGTTCTCATTAACGGGCCATGTCCGGTCATATGCTCCCCTACATATACCTATGTGTCGACTTTGATGCCGCGCATCTATGACCCCTCGAAACTTGGTCATAAGTCTCAACACAATCTAGTCTCAACAGGTTGTTGTTGTTCCAATTTCAACAACCTTCGACTATGGACATTTTGATTTATGTCACTTCGTTAAATATGGGGTTTCAGGATCAAGTCTACTCATGTACTTCGATGGCCCATATATAATGACATGAATCATTTTTGGAACGATTATTTATATCAGAGTTAAAATAATCCAGAAATCATTAGATTTCACAAACATAAAATGTTATGTTTATATGAACCATTCAAAATAACTAAGTAAAGCCCTTTACAAACTCCCACTGAAATTAAGACTACATCTTAATTTCACTCATCCTACAGCTACAGTCCGCGACTCGTGCTTAGGCATAAGGAGTGGCTTTGTTAATAGATTAGCAACGTTCTCATTCGATGAAACTGGCTTATCTACTTAACACCTCTGTCATTTATCTCTCGGAATAGGTAACACCTACCCTCAATGTGTTTGGATCTCAGATGTGCAGCTAGCCTCATCTACGCTGGGAATCACATCAAGTTCAGTGATGAACTTTTCTATCCAAACAACCTCTTTCGCCGCTTCTCAAGCTGCGAAATGTTCAGCTTAAGTCATGGAGTCAGCTACAGTGCCTTGCACCGCCAGATAGACACAAGATATAGCCGGACTGTGACCAGGAATTATCTTTGACTATTGGAAACTTGCCTTTCAGACTCTATCGACTTGTAGCACCTCACTTTCTCCGTAAATCAAGAACTTATCCTAAGTATTCCTCAAATACTTCAGAATATTCTTTACGGCAATCCAGTGATTCTTTGCTGGATTTGACTGGTCTTTACTTGTCTTGCTTAACATTAAAGCAACATCAAAACAAGTACGTGTTATGGCATACATGATAGATCCAATTGCCGTCGCATATGGAATCCTATCCATGCATTCAAGCTCATCAGATATCGTAGGATACTGTATCTTGCTTAATAAATTGCCATGTGACATTGGCATAAATCCCTTCTTGGATTGCTGAAAACGTGTAGGACTTTGTCAATTTAAAAAAAAAAATTCTGACTTTGTCCTACCAGCTCTTTTGGATCTCTATCTTTAGATCCAAAATCCAAAAACTACGTGGCTTTATCCATGTCATTCATAAAACCAACTCCCAAACCAGTCCTTTACCGACTGTAGCATTGGGACGTTATATTCGAGAATCAGTATGTCATCGACATATACTATGAGAAATGCAACATTGCTCCCATTTATCTTTTAGTAAACGCACAGTTCCACTTCGTTCCTGTTCAAGTCAAAACCTTGACTACTTTAACAGAACGAAGATTCCAACTCCGATATGTTTGCTTCCATCCATGAATGGATCGATGAAGCTAACTTACACCAAATGTAATTTTCGGAGTCCTGGCTCACTTTCGCTTCTTTGAATTTCGCAGATTCTTCGCTTTCAATGATCATCAGATCATGCGAACTTTCAATGATCATCAGGTTCAGCTAATGACGAGAAATCACTCTCGGATTAGTGACTGATTCATTCATATCTGCGAACTTCAGGCTTTACAGGTGTAGATTCTACAGAAATCTGTAAATCCATCCACTGCTCTCCCTCAACAGGTTGAGCAGCCTCCTGTACATCTCGAATTTCTTCGAGTTATACTTTTACTCCCACTGTTCTTCTTGGAAAGTAACTTCCCTTCTTAGAAAACAGAATGGACGTAAAAGTAACAAGCCTTGGTTTCCCTAGGACAACCAGCGAAGTAGCACAACTACAAATACTCAGTAAAGACGAATTTGGATCGATTCCAATCCACATTTACGTGGTGTCTTTCAACTGATATTGGTGGAACTAATATCTGCGTAAGCTTAGATATTTTAGAGCGTTATTCTTAAAGAATATTATGGAAGATTCGTGTGACTCATCTTTAATCATTTCTAATAAGATCTGATTCATTCTCACAGAAACACCTCTAGGTTTTCAGGAGAAATGAGCTGTGAAACGACTTCACACTCATTCAGATGATCACACTATCAATGACTTAAGTATTCTCACTCGTGATCTAATCCAGAGTCTTAATACTTCTGTCATTCAGATTCCATTCTTCATTCTGGAACTCTTTCGACCATGTCAAAGAATTCCGACTTGTGTCTCATCAAATGAACACAGTCACACTCACTGAAGTAATCAGTAGAGACAATGAAGTACAGGAAATTTTCTCTGGCATTACTGCTCATCGGACCACATACATGAGTATGTTTAATCTCCAATAAGCCTTTGGGCCTTTCTCTAGCTCGGCTAAGATGGGCCCTTTTGTCTTTTGGTCTAGTAATCAGAATTCATGTCTCATAAGATATCCATTCAGTGAGTGTGACTGTGTACATTTGATGAGACACAAGTCGGAATTCTTTGACATGGTCGAAAGAGTTCCAGAATGAAGTATAGAAACTGAATGACAGAAGTATTAAGACTCTGGATTAGATCACGAGTGAGAATACTTAAGTCATTAATTGTGTGATCATCTGAGTGAGTGTGAAGTCGTTTCACAGCTCATTTCTCCTGAAAACCTAGAGGTGTTTCTGTGAGAATGAATCAGATCTTATTAGAAATGATTAAAGATGAGTCACACGAATCTTCCATGATATTCTGTACGAATAACACTCTAAAAAAATATCTAAGTTTACGCTGAAATAGTTCCACAAATATCAGTTGAAAGACACCACGTAAATATGGATTGGAATCGATCCAAATTCGTCTTTACTGAGTATTTGTAGTTGTGCTACTTCGCTGGTTGTCCTAGGGAAACCAAGGCTTGTTACTTTTACGTCCAATCTGTTTTCTAAGAAGGGAAGTTACTTTCAAAGAAGAACAGTGGGAGTAAAAGTATAACTCGAAGAAATTCGAGAAATACAGGAGGCTGCTTAACCTATTGAGGGAGAGCAGCGGAAGGATTTACAGATTTCTGTAGAACCTACACCTGTAGAGCCTGAAGTTCGCAGATATGAAAGAATCAGTTACTAATCCGAGAGTGAATTCTCGTCATTAGTTGAGCCTGATGATCATTGAAAGTTCGCATGATCTGATGATCATTGAAAGCGACGAATCTGCGAAACTCAAAGAAGCGAAAGTGAGCCCGGACTCCGGAAAAATTACATTTTGTGTAAGTTGGCTTCATCGATCCATTCATGGATGGAAGCAAACATATCGGAGTTGGAATCTTTGTTCTGTTAAAGTAGTCAAGGTTTTGACTTGAACAGGAACGAAGTGGAACTGTGCGTTTATTAAAAGATAAGTGGGAGCAATATTGCAATTCTCATAGTGTATGTCGATGACATACTGATTCTCGAATATAACGTCCCAATGCTGCAGTCGGTAAAGGACTGGATTGGGAGTTGGTTTTATGAATGACATGGATAAAGCCACGAAGTTCTTGGATTTTGGATCTAAAGATAGAGATCCAAAAGAGCTGGTAGGACAAAGTCAGGATTCTTAAATTGACAAAGTCCTACACGTAATCAGCAATCCAAGAAGGGTTTTATGCCAATGTCACATGGCAATTCATTAAGCGAGATATAGTGTCCTGCGATATCTGCTGAGCTTGAATGCATGGATAGGATTCCATATGCGACGGCAATTGGATCTATCATGTATGCCATGACACGTACTTGTTTTGATGTTGCTTTAAAGTTAAGCAAGACAAGTAAAGACCAGTCAAATCCAGCAGAGAATCACTGGATTGCCGTAAAGAATATTCTGAAGTATTTGAGGAATACTTAGGATAAGTTCTTGATTTACGGAGAAAGTGAGGTGCTACAAGTCGATAGAGTCTGAAAGGCAAGTTTCCAATAGACAAAGATAATTCCTGGTCACAGTCCGGCTATATCTTGTGTCTATCTGGCGGTGCAAGGCACTGTAGCTGACTCCATGACTTAAGCTGAACATTTCGCAGCTTGAGAAGCGGCGAAAGAGGTTGTTTGGATAGAAAAAGTTCATCACTGAACTTGATGTGATTCCCAGCGTAGATGAGGCTAGCTGCACATCTGAGATCCAAACACCTTGAGGATAGGTATAACCTATTCCGTGAGATAAATGACAGAGGTGTTAAGTAGATAAGCAAGTTTCATCGAATGAGAACGTTGCTAATCTATTAACGAAGCCACTCCTTATGCCTAAGCACGAGTCGCGGACTGTAGCTGTAGGATGAGTGAAATTAAGATGTAGTCTTAATTTCAGTGGGAGTTTGTAAAGGGCTTTACTTAGTTATTTTGAATGGTTCATGAAAACATAATATTTTATGTTTATGAAATCTAATGATTTCTGGATTATTTTAACTGTGATATAAATAATCGTTCCAAAATGATTCATGTCATTATATATGGGTCATCGAAGTACATGAGTAGACTTGATCTTGAAACCCCATGTTTAACGAAGTGACATAAATCATAGTGTCCATAGTCGAAGGTTGTTGAAATTGGAACACCAACAACCTGTTGAGACTAGATTGTGTTGAGACTTATGACCAAGTTTCGAGGGGTCATAGATGCGCGGCATCAAAGTCGACACATAGGTATATGTAAGGGAGCATATGACCGGACATGGCCCGCTAATGAGAACTCTGCAAGATATTAATATCTGTGTCATAAGAAGTTCTCATATACGACTATAGAGTATAGTCCTTAGACCTGAGTTCGCATGCATGTGGCTGCACATGGAGTAATGCGCTTTGATCATTGTCTAACGCTGTTTCGTAACTGGGAGCTATACGGACCTTGGTTGGGTGTATTATGAATTGTGTAGTTCATAGTGATGGAACAAGACGGGATTTGTCCCTGCCGTTTAACGGAGGTAATATCTCTAGGCCAATCGGAGATTTGATAGCTGGTAAGAGAATGGCCATTCCCAAACGGACTTGCCCAAGTCGTTTGAATAGTCAGTATCAAATCTGGTCCGATAAACATGGTCTGGCTATATAAGGATGACACGCATCTTGCCTTATGCCAGATCGAGATATTAAGACAAAAGGATTAGGGAATGTAGGATTCCAGTACAATCGGAAGATTGTTGGGAATGTCCTTTGTAGGATTCCAGTACAAGTGGGAGATTGTTGGGAATGTCCTGAAATCTACCGTACTATCTCTAGAAAGTATGATGAGTGTCGAGATCAGACATAAGTCATAAATACTGGGTGATCATGATGGCTTGCTAGAGTCCGCTCTTGATCTATAAGTTTAAGACTTATTACCAGTATTGTATGATCCCAAAGGGTCACACACCATAGCTAACGGGAAAGTTAAATGGAATTAATACGGTAAGATGCAATGGCATTTACTGTATTGGATCAGAGTTTTGGGCTAGACAAATACAGGTTTTTGTCTGATTTGTATTTTGGGCCCAAAAGATTAATGAGCCATTAGTCTAACGACTTGGGCCCATTAATGAGATATAAGAGAGTTAGAAAGCCCTAAAGGAAATCAGTACTCCTGCGATTTTTTTTTCAATTGGCGTGGCTTCTCTCTCTCTCTCTTAATCTCTCTCTCTGATTCATCCATCCTTTTGGTCTAGCAGCCATCCCAGCTTGTAAGAGTGTGGATACTCGAGGAGGAGCCGATTCTCATCAGCTCTGATCTGATCTTACCATTACCACCAATTTCCGCTGCAAAAGGTAATGTCAAGGTTTGTTTTATGATTCATTCATCAAGAACCTAGATCTGTTTAAGGATTTGTGTTAGGTTGCAATTGAGAATTGAACCATGGAAAAACACCCATAATCCTTCACATACCACACCAACCACTGTAGAGAAGCGAATCATACTCATCCCACTGGTTAAGCAGTGGTCGCTCTGTGAAGTCTGCAGTCCTGAGGAACGTGCGAATGTTATCTGGCCACTGTCTGGCTGTAGGGATCTCCGTCATATCTGCTCGGGGCCAAGGCAATGCTATAGCTGGACCCACTCTTTCATATGGCTCAAGTTGCTGAGAGTGTCTGTGAAACCACTCTGGTGGTGGAATGTACTGTCTCGTGGCTGTTGATGTTGTTGCTTGCTTCTTGCGGGGCTATCTGCGAGATGCCATCTGCAAAAGAAACAAAATTCAAACAATATAAGTCTCGGCTACTCTATGTGAAATCGCAAAGCAACGACCTTTGCATATAAGGCATCGATCGTTGCAAGGCGATTTCATTTATCGAACATTTCCCAAAATCGCAAAGCAACGATCGTTGCAAGGCGATTTCGCCGCAAACAATCAACCAAAATTCAGTCCAAATTCGTGCCACATTATCGCAATTCAGCTCAAAATCATAACCTATCACCCTAAATTGGTCTAATTACGCATGCCTCATCAAATTTCAGTTCAAAAATCTCAAACCCTAAAACCTTAAAAATTGAATCCGAAAATCGAAAAAATTAGGTGCATTACCTTGGATTCTTGAGATATGAGCTAAAGAAACGGATTTAGAATGTGAAATAGGAAGAATTAGTGATTGAATCGAAGAAATTTGATGAGAAATCGGGATTTTTGGGTGTGAGCTCTCGGTGTACGGACGGTGAAATGAGGAAGAAAAGAGAAGAGAAGGGTTTAAGGCAACTTACCTCGGTCGTGGGTGCAACGATCGTTGCTTTAGGGCAACGACCGATGCTGGTCAAATCGAAATCGATTTCCGGTTTAGCGCGTACCTTAATTTTGCAATTAAACCAATTGCAACGATCGTTACTAGTGAGCAACGATCGTCACAATGCGATCACCCTTCTTCGTCAAATCTCCTTGCAACGACCGGTGCACGTCTCCAGACTCGAGTTCTGTATCTGAAACTTAAAAACCAATAAAAACGTGAAATCCTAAGAAAAACACCAAAAATGAAAAGGAAAAACTACTAAACCTAACAGTGGGTTGCCTCCCACTCAGCGCTTATTTAAGGTCATTAGCTTGACCGGACGAACAAGATCTTTCAGGCACCAAGAGATCTCGACAGAGACTTTTTCTGTCTCCGTTCAAGTCTCTTCATCCAGGGTGGCGAGTAGGCTGTCATAGAATGCTCGTGTCCAAGAAAAGATGGAGTAAAATGCGCTCCAGGATCTAAAATCACAGTGTCATCCGGCTGCCCATCATCTGCTTCCATGATGGTGAATGTCTGCCCATCTATCAGTGGTCTTCGCAGCTTATCCATCTCATAACGCAGCGGTTCATCTCCCAGATGGAGGTCTATCAGGCTGTTCCTAACATCAATTACCGCTCCCGTTGTAACCAAAAATGGTCTTCCAAGTAACAACGCTTCATCCGGATCACAGTCATATTTCAGCACTAGGAAGTCTGTTGGAACTAAATAGTTTCCAACTCTCACCGGGATGTCCTCAAGAAGTCCTTCCAGAACTCTTATAGACTGATCAGCTAGGACAAGAGAGGTCCTAGTAGGCTTAAAATCCAGCATTCCCAGCTTCTCTGCCACAGAGTATGGCATAAGACTTCCAGTAGCTCCTAAATCACAAAGAGAGCGCCTAAAACTATCTTCGAAGATAGAACAGTTAAGCACAAAGACACCAGGGTCTGGCAGCTTCTTTGGGATCTTAGTCAGCAGAACATCACTAATATGTTGAGGAACTATAATCACCCAGTCTCTCAGCTCCTCATCTAAAGGCAGCATCTTGTTCAAATACCTCTGCACACATGGGTGATATGGTGGATCATCAGATGATGGAATTTCTTCCAATTCTTCACCAATCTCCTCTAGCTTCTCAAGCTCTTCAATTTCCTGCTTACTTACTTCAGACACTAAGGAGTGTTGTCTAATGATTTGCGCATAGATTTCCTGTTGAGAAATCTCATAGACTCCAGAGAATAAGCTATCAAGGTTCAAATCTGCATCAATACCATTATCATTTGGCAAGTCTGTCTGTTCACGACTTGCATCGACCGACACTAGACGTGTGTCGATCGATGCAAGACTGTATTTTTCACCCGAGAGATTTTCTCCAAAATCCGAAATTTCTTCTTCCTTCACCAATTCAGCTGTACTTAGCTCAAATTTTTCACCTAGGTGAGATCCATCATTAATGTACACAGACCAGGCTTTAATATGAGTGTCTGCTACTCCTTTTCCCTTCATAGAGCTGGAAATCTGATTCACCTGAGTATCCAACTGCTTCATGTGAGTGTTCATAGACTCGATCTTTCCATTGAGATCCTCGTAGACAGCATCTAACTTCTTGTTGCTCTCCACAGTAATCTTGGTCTGACTCTCCATAATTTGTTCCATCATTGCTTCTATTCTACTCTCATGAGTTGTAGGTGCAGGAGGAGTCTGATAAGATGAAGATCCATAGGTTCTCTGAGTACCTTGTCCAAAAGGCTTCTGAAAACCACTTGTCTGTCCAAAACCAGCTAAGCTCTGATTGCCTGTGAAGGCACTCTTCTGTCCTCCATTGAAGAATCTGTTTCCCTGCTGATTACCAAATCTGTTACCTTGGAAACCAGATCCTCCAATGTAATTCACATCTTCTTCCTGAGTGTCCTCCTCAGTCTGAATTACTTCTACATCTTGTGCAAAGTGGACAGCCTTTTACCAGTCAGGAGATTGCAAATTTTGTTCATTCTAGATCTCAATTCAGCCATCTCTGTATTCTCTACACTTCCACCAGATTTCTTCCTCCTCTCATCCATAGTCTTGCAACTGTTGCTGCTCACTAGGTTCTCAATCAACTGCTTAGCTTGTGCAGGAGTTCTGGTGTTGAAGTTTGCATTACTGGAGTTATCCAGCGCAGACTGAGGCAGATCTATGCCTCTGAAGAAGATACCTAGCAATGTGACCTCAGTGAATCCATGGTGTGGACAGTCACGCTGGTACTTCCTAAATCTCATCCAAGCAGTCTTAAGTGGCTCAGTAGGACCTTGGGTAAATGTCAGAATGTCCTGTCTGGAATGATCGGAACGCGCATCATCATAGAAGTGACGCAAAAACTCACTCTTCAGGGCTGCCCAAGTAGTATACTGACCATGTGCCAGTTGCTTCAGCCATGCAGCAGCGTCTCCAGCGAGACTGTATGGAAAGAGCTTGAGGAAAAGATAATCTTGGCAGACTCCATCATATTTCATGCCATTGATTAGGTCCTCAAATGTATCAATGTGATCCATAGGCTGCTCTGTAGGATGACCATGGAATGCATTCTGTCTCATCAGCGAGTAATAGATGGTCTTGATCTCAAAATCATCCCTCTCAAAACCAGGAAGAATTAGAGCTGACCGGTTTGCATGAAACTCATCCGGTCTGTTATAGTCAGCTAAGGTTCTCTCATGGACAACCATCTCTCTACCCTGGGCCTGTCTTGGCGCTTGGTTCTGCTTCTGTTGCAGTGGCTCAGGAGGGTCAGGGATGACATTCCCTTCAGCATCAACCCTTTGCCAAGAAGCATTGTACGGGTTGTTATCTTGGTCCCTCAGAGTACCTTGAGCATCGCGTACTAGAATCAGCCTCTGTACTACCATTCTTTCTCTTCTGTTAGTCCTCTCTAGACGTCCAAGTTCTTCAAGATCGAGATTGATTGGGTTCGAGTTCGGATTACTTCGAGTTTCACGCTTCTGCATAAACTGTCTGTAATCGTCAAGCAACGATCGATGCTAACAGTGCAACGATCGATTCAATCTCAAATCGCTTAGTGACGATCGACACAAGAGGTGCAACGATCGACGCAAGGCGAAATCGGTACCTGCGACAGAGAGAAAACAGAGAAGAAATCAGTAAAATAAAATAAAAACGAAAACAAAAACAAAAAAGAAAAATTCCTAGTAAAAACCCTAAGTTCGGTCCTATCGAAGACTCTAAGAGTCCCCGGCAACGGAGCCAAAAACTTGATAGGTCAGGTTTTATTCCCTATACTAACTGCAAGTGCACAACAATATCAATGTAGTATATAGGGTTATCGAATTCACAGGGACACTGGTCTCGATAGATCAGAACAGTAGAGATTAATAATAGGAATAAAAGCAGGTAGTGAATTAAATAAAAGCAAGGCGAGAAAGTAAATCAGTAGCAGGAATTTGTTGTGAAAGCAATAAACTAAAAGCGCTAAGTCTAGGGAATTCTCAGGAAATCAGACAAGCAGACAAGTTAATCAGTCAGGATCAAATTAAACTCAGTTCTAGAACTCAAATCACGGAATTAGAATTAACCAAATCTCTTTGCGAAAATCCTCTAAGTCTAAGTGCAGTAATCTAAATCTCTTTGCAATTACTAACAGATTAAACCAGCATTAATTTCAAGTTCGATATGTTCACAATTAAACTAAACCAAATCTCTTTGCGAATAATTTAATTGCTCAACCTAAATAGTTCAGATTCTAAACCACACTCTCGTGTCGTATTTAGCAACCTAAGATCTAGATTCTAATTGATCAGGTTAGAACTAGCATTAAGCATAATTTAGATCGAAGAACATTCTAATCATGTGAATCCTTAACTGAATTAAACAAGTCTAGCAAGTCATCAAATCCTTAATGAGAAACCCTAAACCTAACTATAAATCTACTCAGACATGATTAATGAAACATAAATCATAGAAATAATAGATTGCATATAAGAAATTAAATAGATAAAGGGGTTCGAAATCTTCTCCAAAATAGATGAAGTACAGGATTAGATCAGCCACAAAAGCTCTACAAATCTCTTAGCTCTAAGTATGAAAGCGTATCTAAAATAAAAGCCAAAACTCTAAATATATAGGCATAATCTCGGCTAGGGCTTCTGTGTAAATACTGAAACTTTTCTGGGCATTTCTGCAAATCTTCATAACTTCATTAAACCGCCGCGTTCGGCCCATCTCGCTAGTGTGTCGATCGATGCATGATCATCAAATCGGGCAGTGAGTTTAAACTCTCGGCCAAAATGCTCCAAAAGTCCCAAAATACTCCAATTATCTCCAATTAGCTCCAAACCTGATTAAACCTGTAAAAGACTCTAAAATAACACAAAAGACACTAAAAATACATCTATATCATGGCATAAAATGGGTAAAAACCATGATATATCATTTGGCAGGAACCAAAAAAAAAAACATGGAAGAAGAAGAACCATATGGAGATAATTGGAGTGAAGAAGTAGAGATCCTAACCTGTTCAGATGAGGAGGAAGGTGATGAACCTCCACCATGGCCAGGAGATGGCTATGAAGTCTCTGAGTGTGGAGATGAGCTAGATGGTGAAAGCTATGACCCTGAACTCTCAGCCCAATGTTCCAACCATCCAGAACCGCACTACAAGGAGCTGCACACTACAACCTCATCTTGGAGTCAGCTTAGCATGGAAATCAATGAGGATAGTGAAGACTCAGAAGCAGACATGTATGGAGAGTACCACCCACCTAGACGCAAGAGTGCACTCAACCATCATGGAGTTACTTCATACAATGTACCAGCTCAACCTAAGCTCATTGGAACAAGGAAAGCTCCAACGCAACAAACCAGTAAGAGTCAACCAACCAACATGAGAAGAGGTTCCCTAGTGTTTTCAGGAAAAATTAGTAAACTTGAAGCATACTTGCAGTGGGAAGAAGACATGGAGGAATGGTTACAAGCTAACAAGATTCTAGAAGAAAGGAGACTAGTACAAGCTGTCTCAGCCTTCACTGAAAAGGCTTATGAATGGTGGCTTAAGGAGAGCACATCAACCATCTATAAGAAGGCAGTACTAGATTGGAGAGATCTCAAGTCCAGAATGCGCAAGGAATTTGTAGAGAAGCTTCAGGCTACAACCAAAAGAGTGAAGCCTACATCCAAAACGCAGATTGCTCCTAAGCACAAGTCTGTTTGCTATTCAAAACCCAAGGATGTGTTCTCAAACACTTACACCTACCAAGAAGAAGCTAAGAATGCTCTTCAAGCAAAACAAGATCAGCAATGGCAGAAGATCATGGAGATGTTGCACCCAAGGAAACCAGAGCAGAAGCAGAGCCACAAAGCTTCACCCAATGCAACCGGACCCAGCTTTGATGCCTCACTCAAGCTGTTAAACATGCCAACACAAGGTAAGTCTACTAACTCTAAGAGACTTAAAGATAAGACATGCTATAGATGTCATAAGAGAGGACATTTTTCTGCAACCTGTCCATCTAAACAATTGTTGAAAGAAACATCACTTGGATATAAAACCCCATTAGCTAAAACCAGTGATAGTTTAGCTCATTCTGATTTGTTATTTCCCAATTCTAGTGTCATGCATTTGTCTTTGTCAAGAGGATTTGATACAGGGAAAGAAGAACTGAGCAGTAAAGAGCATGAGCAAACCAAATTCAGTAGGGAAGATCAAAGAGAAGAGAAACATGTGTTGGTGATCAAGAAAGAAGATGAACGTTTAATGATCACTAGCTCACAAAAGCAGAAGGTCCAAACTCTCATACAACCTACTGAAGCTGAACATGTAAGTACAAGTATCATACAATCTATTTTAAGTACTCTAAGAACATATATAATGCACTTGTTCTTCCCAATGAGCATCTCTACAGATATAAAGCACAAGGGAGAAGAGAATGTGAAGATAAGCTCAGAAATAGCCCTTACACTAAGTGATCAGACTGATCAAGGCAGTAGAGAAAAGGAGAACATCAAGGAGAAACCACCAGACCCAAGCAACACAACATCTATTAACAAGCTAAGTCTTTCTTTGATACATTTCATTTTCAATGATTCAACAGCTGTGTTAAAGAACTTGTTAAGCTTGCAAGAAGATGAGATATCACTAGAACAGGAAATTGACTCTAAGGAGAAGGATTCAAGTTGTCTATTCTGTGATAAAAAGCCCATAATGCACTTGTCTCTTTGCCAAAGTGTTGAGAATATTTCAGGTCTTAAGGAGAGCAGGAGCAAGATAAGCAAATGAGATGTCATACCAGCTCAAAGAAGAGGAGTACTACTATCCTATCTTCTCAAAGGAGAACCACCAGACACTCCACTCATCACCAGACCATATACACATCAAGGTAAGACCCTAAACTCCCAAAGGAGAATGAAAGATAACTTGCTTTCTCTTGGTGCAGATTATTCAGTTTCGAGGTCGAAACCTTTTCAAGAGGGTGAGTATGATGAGGGCATCAAGCCATCATCAACCAAGATGCATAGAGCAGAGCAGAGGCGGACCTACATGGACGGAAGGGGGTTCAATTGAACCCGGTTAAATATTAAAATTTAAAATTGTAGGCTTACAATATTGAAAAACAACAGCTCAGTTGGGTGAAATGTCATGCATTAACCCCCCCTTAAATAGGTTCGATTCCGTTATATGTACCCACTAGTTTTTGTTTTTACTTTTTCTTTAACTAATTCTGGGCCTAAAGCCTGATTTTCTAAATTGATAAAATGGGCCAAATCAGTTTTTTTTTTTCTTCTAGTTTTCAATTTCCATACGTTTTTCCTATGTCTTAGATTTTTCTAAATATTTTTCTATAGACTATTTTTCTTGTATCATAAAAAACATTTTCTTTTCCTTTAGTTCTTCTTTGTCATTAGTTTTAGTTCATTTTTTACTTTTAGTTTTAAGACATCATATATCAACAATTAAAATCTTTTTTAAATATCCTTTTTTTTTGTTAACATTGAACATTTTATTAGAATTACCTCGTGATCGGCATTTCTCTCTCTTCTCTCTACTCCATCTTTCAGAGAGAGAACGGATCTGCTAAAGTTTCCGATTTTCTATAGGATCTTCCTCCTCTTCTGGGGTTTTTTCTGATCTGTCTCTCTTCTCTCCTTTAGATCTTTCAGAGAGAGATCTTTTCCCCCTTTGGCTTGGTTCGTCGACCGATCTTTTAGGTGTTTTCGTTTTCGTTTGGATCGGTGGTCGATGGGTCTGTTTCGGCTTTTGTCCGATTTGGGTTGGGTTTCTTCCCGGCTATTCCGTTTTGTCTTCTTGAAGCTTTCCCGATCACCCTCCCTTCTCTTCTTACCGTTGTCAAATCCTATTTCTCATGTATTCTCGTCGGCGGCTTTATCCCCTTGGAGTAATTCTTCGCAGCTACATCCCGATTAGACTGGGAGTTCAATGGCTGGTTCACTACTGTGCGATTGGCCGGCGGCGGAGCTTCCTCGGTGTAGGGTTTTCTGGCGATTTACTGATGTTGTTCTTCATCTCTTGGCGGATCTTCTTCTGGTGGTTCTACTAGGGGAGTGGTGCGATCGGCTGAAAGCATCTCTCGCAGCCTCTGACTTCGAGTTCGGTGGTGGTTCCGGCGTTTTTGGGGCGACCGCTCTTCGGTGGCGGTTGCATGTCGGTCTTCATCTGTTGGTAAACACGTGTCCCGGCTGCCCTTATCCTTTTGGTTTCGGTGTTGGGCCGGTTTCGGAACCCATTTTCTTTTGTAGGTTTGTTGTACTGGCCTTTTAGGCTTTTCTAATAAAATGTTCAGTGTTAACAACAATTTTTAATATCCTTCTAGTCTTACACTTTTTTTTTGTTTATTGGATACAGTTTCTCTTTTAAGAATTAAAACAAATTTCTAACCTATTTATAAAATAAATAGTAAAAAATAATTTTATATTTTTAAATAATATTTAAATAATTAATTTAATATATGACCCCGGTAAAAATATTTTCCGGGTCCGCCACTGGAGGAGAGACCAACCAGCCGGTCCATGTCATTGGAGATAAGCAATCAGGAGCTAAACCACTTAGCCATGGAGATTCCACTCATGCCAAACAACTCAGCATCAATGGCTTGCATCAAATAGCCATCCTTGAAGACATTGGTCGAGCCAGAACAGCCCCGGTTCATGTTGGATCACAAGTTATGCAAATTGCCAATCCGGAGCCATTTAAGGAAACTATGAAGACCACTTGGTTTATCACCTCTCAAACCAAGACTTGGCGACCAGGAGACATTTACCATAACCCAAAGAAGCTAGAAGACGTCCTAAGTCCTTACAGAATGCACATAATCACTTGGAGAATCAAATGGACCGACTTGCCTATTTTGGAGCGTAAGAAGATCATCAACCAACGGCTACATCCTGATGTGTTTCTACACAATTCCAAGCCCCATTCACTGCACCTGGACATTCCTAGACATCATTCATACTTGCCTAAACCACCAAGACTCAAGGGTTTCCATACTTGGCCAAGAATCCCCTTGAATCTGCCCAACGACTAGTTTTTATTAAGCAATGATTTCTTTCTTTATTTCTGGCCATATGGCCGTTGTGTACCGCTTATTTAAGCTTAGTCTAGTCCATTGTAACATTCACATTTCAATCAGTTAAGAATAATTATAGTATTTTTTTTCAAAGAGTGTTCTTTGAGTTTTGTGTTCATTAGATTCAATTGAGTGATTCATTGTTTCTTTTGAGTTTTCAGAATTAGTTTCTTTTGTGTGATTCAAAGAGATTGTTTCTGCCAAGGATTGAGAGATTCAATCAGCCCACCGAGCAAGAGAGTTTTTCATCTCGCCATCCATCTTCTGTTCAAAGCTGAGAGAGTTACACAACCAGCAGCCTTGAATCCATCCATCTATCCGTGCCTGCATCATCTAAAGCCATCATCAATACGCTTACGAGTTTAGTAAAAGATTTTCAAAGTGTAGGAGTCCAAATATTATTTGTGTTCTAAAGTTTTGGAAGATTGTTCAATATGGAAATAGGTATATCAGTCCTTTACGATCATCTTATCTAAATGATTATGGCTTCTAAAATAGTTACTAACAAAAAAAGTATATATTTAACAGATGATGTAAATGACACATGGCTTGAGAGTGGTGAAGGATTATCATACGTTTTTTTCATCCCGCCAGAGGTTGAAGATTTTAGAGATCTGTTTAAATCCTATGATACATTTGAAACAACACATAGGGAGTTTATCCCAAGATAATTTTATGTAATGAGTTTCTTTTTGTTTCTTTTATGTTTGTATAAACTAACTCTGTATTTTGTGTAAATGAATTCTTAAGTATCTATAATATTCACTAGTAAAAATCTATCGTATAGCCACGTTATGTTTCGTGACTATGGCCGAAATTTCGTGGCTATATCGTGTTTTAGCCACGAAAAGTCACGAAAATAAAACGTGGCTATACGATCGTGACTAATTTTGTTCGTGTCCAAATCGTGACAAAAAGTCACGATTTTGTCACGATTTATTCGTGACAATATTAGCCATGTTTGGTCACGTTTATTTCGTGACAATGTTAGCCACGTTATGTCACGGTTTATATCGTGACATAAACATGTTTTATGTCACGATCTATTTCGTGACAAATGGATATTGTGTCACGTTTAATTAAACGTGGCTGATTTAAAATGATTTTTTTTTAAAAAAGAAACAAAATAACAATTTAAAATATTACAATACCACATCTTAATACAAAGTTTGACCATCAAAGACAAAACACAATATTCTGTTGAGCTTCAATATAGAAGCGAACCATTACATTGTTCCACCAAAACACAACCATCAACAAACACAAAATATATTACACATACAAGTTCACACAACTTCACAAACTAGAGAAGTTCCCTACACCACCTATCTAAATCAGTCTGTTCAGCTTCACTCAAACAAACATGATTACCTTATTTGGATGCTTTAGCAGGAGCACGTGGAGTTTTAGTTGGAACTTTAGCAGGAGCTTGAGAAGGAGCAGGAGCAGGAGTTTGAGCTTGAGTAAGAGCAGGAGGTGTAGCAGCAGCCGAAGGTTGAACAGCAGCAGCACGAGCTTGAACAGGCGCAGATTGATCAGCAGCAGCAGGAACTTGGTTGACACCAAGATGCCGAAGAATCATATCGAGGGAAGTGTTTGTTGCAGCCATCCCTTACTTTACCTCTCTCTTCAAATCCACCATATCTTCTTTGATAGCTTCGTTACTGGCCTCCAACCCGGATATGCGCATCTCCATGTCCAGGCTGCGCTTCAGAGAAGTAGCCGCAGACTCACCCCGATCATAATCTTTGAGCTGAACACTCCCAATACCATATATGCGGCCATTGGATGACTTACCACGCTGAAAAAGGTAAGAAGAAGTCAAAACCATTGGGAAACAAGTAAGCTTAATCAAACAGACAACAATAGGTAATAACAACATAAACTAAATCAAACTAATCAAACTAGTTACCTTGATATACTCCTGGTCCAGCAGCAAGCGATGGGTAGTAGTTGTTGATCCAGTTTGGCTGACGCCATTCGGAGATTCTTCATCAGGGAGCATCTCAGCAACAACCTGCTCTACTTCTTCGACAAGCTCCTTGGCTCGTTCATCAACATATGTCCCATCCTTGCGTTTGTGAGTCTTCTTCACAAGCTCTGTGTATGCAGGTTTTTCACCAGACTCGACCATTTACACACAAAGTAGTTATTAGTATATATCTGTAAAAGTAATAAATAAAGTATGTGTTTAAGGGAAAAGAAGGATCGACTTACCATACCATGCTCGATCTGCAAGAAGTTAACCGGACCTGCACTGTGCTTGTGCATCTGTTTGCCAATGGGTGCAGCGGTTCGAGATTTAGCAGCTAACCGGCTCTTTTTAATTGCTCCCTTTGTTCCCCAATTCTGTAGCAGGGAGGCCCAATCCTCTGCGCTAATGTATTTTGGTTTCTTTCCCTCCCTCTTCTTCTTGCTGATTCTCTGGCATATTGTAGTCTGTGTGTGGAGCTTCCACCTGAAGTAGACCTCATTATGATGCTTCTCTTCCCAGTAGTAATTTTGCTACAAAAAACATTAAAGATATCAGTAAAGTATAGAAAAGAATGACTTAAGATGTAAACATTACACCAAGAGTATTAGATAAAGGAAAAGGAAAACTTACAATGAAAGTGTGCCACCACTTATCTCTTCTCTCGTCTGGAACATATTTCCAGCTTGACCATGGTCCCATGTAGTATGCCTGCCACGTTGTTCTGATAAATGCGTGGACAGATGGGTCTACACCGAACCTGAAACATTACAACCAAAACAGATAATCAAATCCAAGATGACGAAAGGTATGAATGCAATGCTAAAAACAAGAGAAACCATATCATAAGCAAACTAAACTAAAATCAATTCAAGCAAACTGAACAAACCCGAACTAAAATAAAACAGACATAAATCAATCAAGCAAACTGATCTTAATTCAATTAAAGCAAACAAAACAGAATTAACTTATACATATCCTAAACAGATTGTATGATCAACCTTTTGAGCACAGATAATCATCACATAGTCATATACTCAACCTTAAACGAATCCTAAACTGAATTAACTTAAGCATATCCTAAACAGATTGTATGATCAACACATAACATCAACCTTAAATGAATCCTAAGCAAACTGAACTAAAATCAATTAAAGCAAACTGAACTAATTCATTCAAACAAAGAGACAGAAATCAATCAAGCAAACTGATCTTAATTAAATCAAGCAAACTAATCATCACAGAGTCATATACTCAATGCACCACAGAGAGCATTGAATATCATCAGGAGAAACATATCGGCTTACCACAGTGCACCATTGAGTTTTTTTGGATGGAGGCATGGCTGGTTTTCCCTACTAGGAGCACGGAGTAGAGCTTCTTCAGTCCGCCTTGTGTAGTTGTTTGCAACAGAAGAAGCAGTGGCCGATGCTTGGAGAGCTCCTGGAGGTATGGAATGAGTTGAGGAAATACACCGTGGAGGCATGGAATGGGCTGAAGATGAATGCCTCCTTAGTTGCATTTCTGCAAGATAAGAAAGAAAACAAAGTAAAATCGGATTTTATCAGATCACTTTACGATCACAAAACAAAACAGCTCGACAATGACAGAGACAATGTCACATAAATCATTGTCTGCTTCTACACTCAAACAAAGATTTTCAAATCTGAATACAATCACAAATATGTATCAGATTCACAATCAAGCATAGATTCACAATCAAGCATAACAAAATGAAGTTGTTAACCAAAATAAATCTGTTATGGTATTGTAGTCGAAAGAAACAAACCCAATGAAATCAAAACCAAACCGAAACTCTAACAACCGAACCCCAAAAACAATACCCAAATCGGTACCATAAACAGACACAAATCAGAAACCTAAGATGCAAAACCCAAAAATGAAACCCAAATCAGAACCCTAAGACATGCAATCGAAACCATAAACCGACCCAAAATCGAAACCCTAAAATTCAAACCCCAAAAAGAAACCCAAATCGGAAACCCTAAGACATGCAATTGAAACCATAAACCGACCCAAAATCGAAACCCTAAAATTCAAACCCCAAAAAGAAACCCAAATCGGAAACCCTAAGACAGGCAATCTAAACCAAAACTCGCGAAACCTTCAACCAACACCAAATCGAAAACCTAAGACAATCGAAACCCTAAGACATGCTAGACGAAAACAAAATCAAAACCCTAAGTCGAGAAAGACGATTACCTGGGAGATCCAAGTCATCCGGTCGTTGACGACGGCGATCGGAGGCGTTCGTTGTTGTTACCATAGCGATGACGGCGGTCGGAGGAGGATGTTACCGACGAAGAGAAGAGAGGATATGAGACAGCCGAAGAGAAAAGAGAGAGAGACGAGAGAGAGAGCGAGAGATGAAATGAAACAAAAAAACTCTAAGTGTTACGCTTTAGACATTACAGCGGGCCGTGACTTAATGGGTTTGGAGCCAATTTTAATTGGTTTTGGAGCCAATTTTATTTGGTTTTGGGGGGAAAATTTGGGTTTGGAACCCAAACCATTGGGAAAAAATACATTTTTTTTGGTCAACACTAAAAACACATTTTGACTTATGCAAATAATTTATATTAAACCAGATAATAAAAAATTGAAAACATATTTAAATTAAGAAATACATATTTATTTCACAATACATAAATTTCATCTAAGACATTATTCTCATAAAAATATCATAAATACACAAAATTATAAAACTAAGTGGAATCATCATTGGTACTGGAATCGGAATCGGAGTCATCACACGAATCTGGTAATTCGTCTTCTGATACATATTCATCGTTAGGAGGACACACAGGTAACAAATCGAAATCAGAATCATCTTCTACAACATGTGATTCAACTCGAAGCAATTCACTTGGTGCTACAATCTGGTTTTGTGTATCGTCTTGTAACGCAATTAAAGCAACTTCAGATGTCTCACGGACTCCTCGAGGCATAACTTTCGTACAAGCCCACCAATCGGTTCCAGATGTGTGACGAACACGCGGATAAGGAATAAAGCATACTTGATCACAATTACCGGAAAGTATAAAAGGATCGTATTTTGAGTACTGACCTCGCGGAGAAACATCTATGATTCCAGATGGATGTTTGCGCATTCCACGACCTAGTGTTGTGTCAAACCAACGACACTTGAAAATCATGGCCCTAAGCCCAACATCACCATCATATTGAATCATGATTATATCTTCAATCAGACCGTAATAATCCGTCTCGGTGGTTCCTCGAACATAAACGCCATAATGTTGGGTTTTCTTATTTTGCCCATGTTTATGTGTGTGGAAGCAGTATCCCCGTGAAAAATATATTGGCCAAGTTGTATAAGTACGCCGAGGACCTTGTACAAAATACAACATCCACAAATGAAAGCGGAATGATGTGCTAGCTTGATTAATCTGCATATTGAATATAGAAATTATTAAATTGTAAATAAATGATATATATAACAATATATATTTTAACTTTAATTAATCAACAAAAACTCACGTATTTTTTGACCCATTCTGCATAATACTGGTCTTTTGCTATTTGTAGTTCATTAGTGGTAATATTTGGGTTTTCTTCTGTCATGGTCTCTTCAAAGATCCTGCATCCAATTTTATTTTACTTAACATTTAAATTCAACATTTATATTAAAAATAGAATATTACCTTTCATATGGCTCAAATGCTTCACAATTAAGCAACATAAAGGTTTGGAGCACGGTGTAGTCATCATCTGATAACCATTTATTCTCGGCCTTTCCACTAACTCTACCTTCATGGTAAAACATGTTCGGCACTTCTGGATAAGAATATGTAAATCGAATTTCTCCGGGAAGTTCAGCTTCATCAACAACTTCCGGATTTCCAAAGTAGTTAGAAGATGCATTTGAGATTTCCTCGTTCAAACATTGTGCAACAATAGATCCTCCAATGCGTGCTTTGTTTTTCACTTTCCTCTTGAGATGGTACATGTATCTTTCGAAAGGATACATCCACCTATATTGGACAGGACCACCTAAAGCAGCTTCATCCGGGAGGTGCACGGGAAGGTGTTCCATGACATCAAAGAACGATGGCGGAAATATCTTCTCCAAATTACAAAGCTTCACTGCGATATTTTCTTTCAGAATAGCAACATCTTTCTCATGTAGCATCTTTGCTGAAATATCCCTGAAAAAAGTGCAATATCTACAATAATAATAGTTAGTAGTTATAAATATGTAAATATTATTTTTAAAATGGTAAACTATATGAATCTAATCACCTGATATTGCTGTGTGAACGGTTTTAGGTAGAAGCTCGTGAAAGGCAAATGGAAGAAGTCGTTGCATTATGATGTGACAATCGTGACTTTTCAGTCCTGAAAGCTTCAAATTCGTTTCGTCAACGCAACGACTAAATTTAGAAGCATACCCGTCCGGAAACTTGATATCATCCTTCAGCCATTCAAGGAATTGACTTTTTCCTTCATTAGACAATCTAAAAATCGGCACAGGAAGCGTTCCATCTTGATTAATGTGTAAAGATTGTCTTCTACATAAGGTTGGGAGATCCATTCTCGATTTAGCATTGTCTTTCGTCTTTCCTGGAACATTTAACACCGTGTTGATGAGATTGTCAAAAAAGTTCTTCTCAACGTGCATGAAGTCGAGGTTGTGTCGGAGAAGATGATTTTCCCAATACGGCAACTCCCAAAAGATACTTTTCTTCACCCAATTATGATCTTTCCCATAGCCGGATATAGTGCGGGCTGGCTTCTCGTGCCCGTTTCCTCCACAATCAACGGTTTTTGACAATCCCCCAATGTTGTTTATTCTTTCGTATAGAATTTCTTCTCCAGTTAACCAAGGTGGAGGCACGTCTTGTATTGTCTGGCCCCGTCGAAACGCTTGAACATTTCGCCGATAAGGATGGTTGTGAGGAAAAAACATCCAGTGGCAATCGAACCAACTATGTTTCTTCCCATGTTGTAACCAGAACGACTTCGTCTCATCTAGACAATATGGACATGCTAAACGCCCATGTGTCATCCAACCAGATAGCATGCCATACGCTGGAAAGTCGCTGATTGTCCACATCAACGCAGCTCGCATCGTGAATTTTTGTTTCCTCGATACATCATTTGCTTCCGCCCCGTCACTCCATAAAGTTTTTAATTCCTCGATCAACGGCTGGAGATAAATGTCTAGACTTTTCTTCGGGTGTTTTGGCCCAGGAACTAGTACTGACAGAAAGAAAAACTCCCTTTTCATACACATACCGGGAGGTAAGTTGTACGGAGTCACGATCACAGGCCAAACAGAGTGTGCCTCACCATTCATACCAATGGGATTAAATCCATCTGTAGATAGGCATAGATAGATATTTCGACTTTCAGCGGCAAAATTAGGATATACCTCATTAAAATGCTTCCACGCTGCTCCATCTGAAGGGTGATGCATTTCTCCTTCTGGTGATAAATGTTCAGCGTGCCATCGCATATGTGAAGCAGTCTTCTCTAACTGGTATAAACGCTTCAACCGCTCCGTAATTGGCATATAGAACATCCTTTGTTTTGGTCGATTTTTACCCATCCCATTGTTCGGATAGTATCGGTACTTCGTACAAAACCGACACACCAAGAGATCTTGATCTTCCTTCCAAAAGAGCATGCAATTGTCCTCGCATACATCGATCTTAATAACAGGAAGCCAGAGAGATTTTGTCAGCTTCTTGGCCTCGTAATAAGATGCTGGTGCTTTATTGGGCTTCGGCAGAACATTTTTCATAGTCTGTGACATCTCATCCACACACGCCTCAGCCAAATTGTAGTCGGTTTTCGCCTTCATCATACGTGAAGCCACATATAGTTGAGAAATTCCTTCAACGCATCCGTCGTAAAGAGGTTGATTCGCGGCTTCAAAAGCTCGAAAAACACTGTCATGATATGGCTCTTCATATGTTGCTTCCATAAAATTTGGTGCTGGCTCTTCATCTGCTGCTATATTTGCGTATGGCAAATTCTCGTATGTATCCGGGGGAAATTGATTATACGTAGCTTGTTCTTCCCAAGTAGATTCTTCGGTATTGAAATGACTTGTTCCGGAAGATTCACCAATATCAGCATAATGTTCGCCATGGCTTGACCAAACATAGTAATTTTCCTTGAACCCAACTCTTTTTAGATGATTAAAAACAGTTCTTGCATCATGCTGTTTTCGGTTTTTACATCGGGAACAAGGACACAATAGAGTGTTTCGCTCGTGGTACGATGCTTGATTACAAGCAAACTGAATAAATGCTTGAATCCCTCCCAAAAACTCTCTCGTAGCAGAATTTGTGTTAGGATCTAAATGTCGATCCATCCACGTTCTTGAATAAAAATAGTGGGACATTTTATCTAAAGAAAGAAAAACAAAGATAGTGTTTGATATATAAAGCGTGAGTTCGCTTGTTTTTGATGTTTGTGATTATTTGTTATGAAAACATAGCTTGTGTTCGGTTGTTTTTATAGGGCAAATTATTAGCCATGTTTTAGCCACGGCTTTTATTGTGGCTATTCAATAATAGCCACGTTTTAGACACGTTTTTTTTATCGTGGCTATTAAAAATAGCCACGTTTTATACACGGTTTATAAACGTGGTTATATATAGACACGATTTTTGTCACGATTTAAAACGTGGCTTAAAATTCGAATATATTCGCTCTGATACACGGTCTGAATGTCTGAATAAAGTATGATTTGACTAAAGCTATTAATAATTTGATTTGACAAATCATAGCCACGAAAAAAACGTGTCTAAACCGTGACTAAATAGATACGATTTAGTCACGTAATCTTTCGTGGCTAGGTTTGCCACGATTAATTCGTGACAAAACGTGGCTATTAGTAGTCACGTTTTGTTTCGTGACTATAACGTGACTAATTGCCACGTTTTGGACACGATTTAGCCACGATATTTTGTCACGAGAAAAATCGTAACTAAATCGTGACTAATTAGAAAATAGCCACGATTTGGTCGTGACAAAAACGTGGCTATACGATATATTTTTACTAGTGATTCGACTTGTTTTTATGTCAAGGTAATAAAGTTTTCGAAATGGTTTTTCTTTACATATGATCTGCTAAGTTAATTCTTATTCATTGTATAAGAATTTTGATAATAATAAATTACTTATATTTATATCGATCAAAATAGTATTTATATGAGACGAATATTTGTTTAATTGATTTTAATGTTACTAAAAAATATTATTCTCGCATTGAAGAAAATAGAGAGGACGCTATTTGTCAAGTCAAGTTTAATGGAGGTTTAATAGATTTTAGATGGTTGATGTTTGATATTAAATGCATGCATGTAAAGATTTAAATCGTTTGTTAAAAAAAAATAAAAAAAGTTAGATGGTCTTTTTTATTTAGTTTGATATTCATTATAAAATATATTCAAATTTAAGTTAATTGTACATTAATTTAGAAATACGTATTAGTATTCAAGAGTTATTTACCCCTACAGGTCACTTATTGTGTTTCTAATAACACAATAAGTCATTTACATTTCATTGGACACTTTTGTCTTATGACAATACCATTTTACTCTTTTTATCTTAACTAAATCACTAACTAAACATACTTGCTTTTCTTTTACTTTTTAATTCTTTTAACTCATTATTTTAATTTTCTTATTTTACAACAAAATAATTAACATCTGAATATATATATATATATATAGTGAGATAGTTTATCTTAATTTCTTGTTTACATCATCCGCGCGCGTGGACAACGTTAAATTAACATACGATTTCTTTATAGCTATCATATTTTAAATTAGTTATCGTGGACAAGTTTATATGACATCTTAATCTATACACTACACCATAGTTCTCGTTTATTAAATATGTGTTGACCACTTCAAATGGACATGTGACAACTTCGATTTTCCGCGGACAACTTTGAATGGACAATGTTTTTAAGTTCGACTACCTTTTCCATTACACAGTTTTTAAAAATTTCATAATAGGATACTCTTTAATCTATTTTAAAGATAGACATCTATTTACATCTATTTTTACCCTTTCATTAACATTTGTGTGGACATATTTCAGTTGAAAATATAATGACAACTAGACCGCACAATTGTTTTCGTGTTCATCCTAAATGTATGTATGGACACGGTCAGATGTATATTTAAACATATGTTCTTGAATTGAAATTAGATTGATCATATATAACGTACTAGAACTTATCATTTATCATTTTCCGTGGGAACATGTTCAAATGGACAACTGATTTATAAAATTTTAGTCAATATTAGTATGCATAAGTCCGTGTAGATATTTTGTAGTGGAAATTGTATATCAACTTCATTGATATATGTTAATGGACACCGGTTTACTTTGATTACGCTTAGATAGCCATTTAGGCACTCATTATTCAGTTGACACTTGATACCTATATAGCTTATTAAAGTGTTTCTTTATTATGTCTGTATTGACACATTAAAATAGACATTTGATTTATATTCCGTTAAAAATAATAGCATGTCCGTGAATCCATTATCGTGGACAAGTTCTAATGGACATATGAATCTATATATTATATCGTAATTCTAGGTTATTTCGTCCATACAGACCACTTTAAATGAACATGTCTGTGAAGTTAGTTAAGAAACAACAAGTTCCAAACCAAACTATCCACATGGACACATACACAAAATGAATGACAAAGATTTTAAAATACTACAATTTACCAAAATAATGTTCATGTCGATTTGTCCAAAAACTCTTGTCCATGATACTTTGTCAATGCATTCAGACTATAACTTTTTAATGTCCACAAATTTTTATAAAAATCTACAAAAGTATATCAAAATGGATGTTAAATTATAGAGAATTTTGTTTTTATAATTTATAGTATCAATTAAAATAATTTTATGTTTTACAAAATCAATAAATATCTAAATAACTAGTAAAAAGTTGTATGACCCCACATTACATAAATAATAAAAATGAAAAAAAAAATCTCCTTCCTTTCACGTTTTTTTCCCCCAAAAAAATCTCTCATTCACATCAATGGACAAGATTTCTTGTCAAATTCAATGGTCAAGATTAAATTCCTCCTAACTCAACCACTCTTTCTTTTGGTTACAGACAAACCAAACTGTAACTGATTCAAAGGGCAACTTGGCCATTAAAATTTTTGTGCAGTGCAAAAACCCCTTCCAAACGCTGATGTGTCCTTTTCTGTTACTTTTTAAAGACAGTGTTTTATTATGTTAATAACACAATATCAAATCGTTGATAAGTTTCAAAATTTTGATAGAATCTAATACATTGATGTAAAAAATTATTATGAGATTAAATTTAATATATATATATATATATTTAATTTATATTTAAATTAATTATACAAAAATTGTCAATCAATGCAAGAGTTAATTGCACCCAGTGTATCTTTTTTTTAAAAGTAATACCAGAGTTGTATCTTCTGGAAAGTTGTGCAATTCTATATCTTTTTGTGAGCTAAAATCAATTTACATTTTATAGTTTGCTAACTCAGTTACATATCTGATCTGGTTAGTTATACAATTTAAAAATATGTCTATTTGGTTTGTTTTGAACTATTGGATGTGAACTAATTGGATTAAATATATTTTACAATTTATAGGAATTATATTTGCAAGCTATTTCGGGTTTCATATATTTTGTGCTATACAACCACTAAGCCTCATGGATACCGAAGATCATCCAAACGCAAATATGAATTGTGTTGTAGTTTGCGGCTCATTGTTGGTGACTGGTGACGGAGCGTGGAGATTCATTGTGGACATAGAGAGGATGTCGCAGGTTGTCCCGATGAAACTGGGCATGAAGATTGAAGACCTCGCCGTCCTAGTTATGACAGAGTTTGGTTTTGAATGTGCTCCGAAACCAAAGCTCAGCTACTCGCCGGAAGTTACCTCGTCCTCTGCCAGCAATGAAAGCTCGCCGCCTATTATGGTGACAACATATTTCAGGCTATCCTGTTTCCTGGACATTTTGTCATCTAACCGATCAATGAAGCTATTCCTGTCCCTTGGTAAGATAGTAAGGAAAGAAGGCGATTATGCGATGAAAAATGCTTCTAAGCTAGCTCACCGAGGGAGGTTTATGACTCTTGTTAGACTATTTGGTAATACAACTGCGTCCGATAGTAGAGAATCTCCGGTTATGCTTGACGACGAGACTGTTGAAACGCTAGACTCGATGTTTCGTACGTATTCACCTGCAGGCAAGCCAAGCTGTGAGGGATTAATTGTTCTATTCGCCAGACCATTCGTCAAGCAATAATTTGTTGATGAAGTTGCAGATCAGCGCTCACCTTCATTTACTTATACCAACTACCCTAAAAACCATCCACCGGTCGAATGCGGTATGTTACTCAGTCTCTCCTCCTTTTCATTTCCAAACTTCTAGATACAAGAATTTTGATCCCAAAAAAAATTCTTAATTGACAACCATTTATGGCTTCTGTTTCATACTATCCATCCAACGCAGATTTAACGGACATAACAAACGAACATTTTCCAAACAACAAGCCACCATTCAGTTTTGAATTATTAGACAGAGATAGCCAAGAAGATAACCTCACCAACGATGATAAAACAATGAATGCGCTTCCAAACAATCCACCAAGCGATGATTTATTGGACATAGAAGTTAATTACGTCGCATGTGACATGCCTCAATTCAGCTCCAATTTACAAGCTAAATCTAGCCAAGAAAGGGTCACCATTAACTCCGGGAGAAAAAAACATATGCTTCCCAACAGCCCACCTCGCACCGTATTAGTTGATAGTTCAGTTGAACAGGTTCCAGGCAAGAGGGCTCCATTCAATTTTGATTTGCTGGATAGCCAAGAAGATGTGTCCGCGAACAACGAAACTGTTAGTCACGCGGTGACCAGCCATCCATCTGGCGATGCTGATATGGCAGAAGGAGAAGAAGAAGAAAATTGCACACCAGATGATGGTGAGAATGGAACGTCAGACGAGGTACCCGTGGATGTGGGCAATGTGGATCGTGAATTTTGGTCCAGCCTCATCGATGATGAATATGGAGGATCAAACGCATTGGATGTGATGACCAAAATTCCCGTAGGAGTAGGCAATAGATCCAAACGGAAGACTGGTTAATCTTGTCCTGGACACAAAGAATACGTGTATAGGTGGAGCGGTACTGAAACTGGTGACAACTCTCACTCTAATGATGACGAACAAGCTGATATTCTGCCAATGGTGGATGACAACGAGTATCAACGTGATCATGTCCCTGATTTAGATTTAGACTCAATGGGTGATGATCTGTACAAGGGTAAACTTTTCAAGGACAAAGCCGATTTCTTAGTATGATTAGCAATCCATGAGATAAAGAACAAGTTTCATTATATAAAACTTGTGTCCACTCTTCACAAAATTGTTATCCATTGCCCGGATAAGACTTGCAACTGGCGTGTTATGGTTCATGAGACGAAAGACACTGGGTATTGGTAGGTACGCAAGGAAGAGTTACATCACTCTTGTTGTACTGATACTAGGAACAAGTACTTGAAACTTGGGACTATAAAGGTCATTGCCACGGTTTTCAAAGATAAATATTCCGACCCAGCATCTGGTCCAAAACCAGCTGGACTCAAAGCATTATTGATGAAGGAGCTACGTATCCATTATACGTATAACAAGTGTTGGCGTGCACGGTCCAAGGTACTCACGATGCTACGGTACATATGATGGATCTTATAGGAAGTTGCCAGAGTTTTTGTATATGCTTAAACTAGCTAACCCTGGGACGATTGCTGATCTCGAGACCGAGGTAGACGCATTAGGCTGCGAGTGGTTTCTATATCTGTTTCTAGCATTTGGCGCATCCATAAAATGTTTTGCGAAGCTGCATAGAATGATTATTGTGGATGGCACACATTTGAGTGGTGGATACGGGGGAGTTCTGCTAACTGCAAGTGGACAAGATGCTAATTTCCAAGTCTTTCCACTAGCATTCTGTATCGTGGATTATTGCTGACAGCCCCACATTGACATTCATATCGGACAGATGCCAGGCAATATACAAAGCTAAGGGTAGAATTTTCCCTCGAGCTCACCATGGAGCATATCTTGAGCACGTTCAGAGAAATGTGAGAGCCAGGTTTAAATCGATAGGACTTGCTCAACTGGTCAAAGTGGCGGGGAATGCTTACAGGATTGGTGGTTACCGTGAAGTATACAAAAGTATACGTAACAACAGTGCAGCATGCGCTAAGTATCTTGACAATATAGGCGTTGGACACTGGACTAGAGCATATTTCAAAGGAGAAAGTTACAATCTTATGACGAGCAACATTGCAGAGACATTGAATAAAGCGTTACTTGATGGGAGGAGCGAACCCATTGTAGATCTTATCTCTTGTATAGGGTCTGTGTTGACCAGGTGGTTCAGTTGTCGACGTAAGAAATCTGCGGCACACAAGGATGATATTTCTATTGAGGTCAATAACCTAATGGATGAAAATATGCAGTCAGTTCACGGATCTAAGATAGCTAGTGTTTCGAGCTGGAATTTAGAAATTGTTAGACAGTTTGGCAGGGAATCGATTCATGTTCTTCTGGACGACAAGCGATGCACATGCAAGATATTTTACAAGCTTAAAATCCCATGCGGCCACGCGTTAATAGCTGCGGACAGTCTTGACGTAGGCTATGAAACTCTATGCGATTGTCATTACAAGACATCAACGTGGAGGGCAACCTACGAAGGAGTAGTGAACCCAGAAGGGAATCCTAACGACTTCGATATCCCGGATGATGTTTGCAACCGTTACCTATATCCAGCAAATGTCGACAGACCATCTGGTAGACCTAAGGAAGGAAGGTATCCATCGATCGGTGAATACCAAGCAATACCTTTAACCTTAGATGTGCATTTATATGTAGTGTTCTAATTGTACTAATTTGTATCTTTGCAATACTGTTTGCAGAAGGAGAAGACCCCTCGATTAATACCAAACAGATGTTCCAAATGCGGAGGAGTCAATCACAACCGTGTTACCTGCAAAACCTGACCACAATCATTTTGGATTTTGCATTTTGGTTTATAACTAGCCATCATTTTTTATGAAGAGTGGATACCTATTATACTCCTCATTTTGGATGTGGCCTTTATGTTGCAACTAACCATCATTTTTATGGATACCTGTTTGTTGGGATAGTGTCCTGAAATCACACTTGTACTCACTCCTGATGATAGTTGTGTGTCGAGATCAGACATTCGTATAATACTGGGCGGTTGCAATGTTTTGCTAGAAGCCTCTTGCAATCTGTAAGCTGTAGACTTACTGCCAGTATTATATGATCCTATAGGGTCACACACCTAAGCAAGCTGGAAGCTAATATATGGGAATGATTATTATGGTAATGATCAGGTTAATGTGTATTGGATACACATTAATATAGAGAAAATGGTGTTGTGTCGATCGACACAGTATGTGTGTCGGTCGACACAGTTCGGGTGTCGAAACAGGCTTTTCGATTTTATGACTCAAAAGAGTCTGGCCCGTTAAGTGTGATTCTAGGTCGAATAAAACATGAATGTTTCGACCAAGAACAGTGGTTGTCGTCTCTTTCTTGACAGAAGAGACAGAAACACCAAAACTCAGAGATCCCATAGATCCGGCACTAGCATCCAGGTTTCCAGGTTTGTGTGCGTGTGTATCTGGAAGAGGCGAAGCATCTGAGTCGCTCACTGATCTCGTTCACCAATCATTCCGCTGCCAGTTCTAGGTAAGAACGAGGTTGGTAATTTCAATATAACGAACCCTAGATCCTAGGAGATCCTACAGTGGTATAAGAGCTGTTTAGGGTTTAGTCTATTGAATCTGAAGCACTTAAATTCGAATACTGATGTTATTGAATTGATTGTTGCTTGGTAAATCGATTTTCATGATGTATATCTCGGTTTAGAACCTCTGTTGAAAATTCGATGTCTGCGTTTTCGCAGTGTGTCGATCGACACAAAGCGTGTGTCGGTCGACACAGAGCGAAAACGCATAAATAAAATTTAGGGTTTTCGCAGCGTGTCGATCGACACAAAGCGTGTGTCGGTCGACACAGAGCGAAAACGCGTAAATATCTTTAGGGTTTGTCGCATGGTGTCGATCGACACTAAGCTTGTGTCGGTCGACACATCGCGAAAACTCGTAAAAGATATTAGGGTTTTCGTACAGCATCGGTCGACGCACTGGGTGTGTCGGTCGATGCACCGCGAAAATGCGAAAGATTTGAAATCGCACTGTGTCAATCGACACACTGGGTGCATCGGTCGACACAGACTATGCGAATGGATAGATCGGTTCAATTGGATTGAACTGGTTATCTCGCATGGTTATGTCGGTTTAATTTATAATCCCTAATACTCTACTGTGTCGATCGACACAGGTTTAATGTCGGTCGACACAAGCCTTACGATTGGTTTAATCGGTTCAATTGGATTGAACTGGTTATCATGCTTGGTTAAGGCAGATAAGATCGGTTTAAATTGGATGAATTGGTTCAATTGAATTGGACTGATTATCTCAATTAGAATAAACCGATTTAATTGGTTAAGATCAGTTTGATTGGATAAGTCGGTTCAATTGGATTGGACCGGTTATCGCGATTAGTTAAAACTGGTTGAATCGGTTCAATTAGATGGACTGGTTGAATTGGATTTGACCGGTTATCTCGAATGATCTGAAGGTTGCATATCAAAAGTCGACCAAGTGTGTCAGTCGACGCATATGGTGACAATGCGAACCGTAATCGTTTGGTTTTGAGCCAAATGATTCAGAAACCGAACCGAATCACCTAACCCACTGAAATTAGAACGATTAAAACTTAATTAAAATTAGAAGTAAAATGTTCTAAACCTGTCTAATACACATTGGATGTGTGTTAGATCAAAGCTTAGTTTCAATAAGGTCAATTGTCAAGACTCGTTTCGTTGTTGGATAGTCTTGCCAAGAGCTTGGTATCCACAATTACGTGAGTAAGGCAGATAGTAACGTTGATGGTCTTGCAGTGCTTGACATCTACAATTATGTGACCTAAGAGATTGAATTACTAATCTTTTAAAGTTCCATTTCCTCAACTAAATATCAAGTGACCTTGATGTCTTGCCCAATCTTGTCTACTGTCAAGATTCGTTTCATTGTTGGATAGTCTTGGAGTCCTTGGTATCCACAGTGAAGTGAGTAAGGCAGGTGATCATTGATAGACTTGCAGTGCGACTGTCAATGATCACAAGACAGAAGAGATTGGTTTACTTGACTGGGCTATCAGAAGTTCTGGGCCCAGAGACGTCAGAGTGGATGAGACATGGATTGTCTTATCTACGACCAAGAATTGTACTGAGTACAATTAGCAATGGTTTGCTTACCTAGATTACTAAACTCTGGGTGATGACAAGTCGTCCACTCAGATCTTAGTGATGTATGGATCTTGGATCATTATATTCATTGAGGAAACATTGTTTGAATATAATGCGAGTTTTCTTATTGGATAAGATTCCTCATTTCCTGAAATCATAACTAAAATTTTCTTTGATTAAAATTTTCAGACTATGTCTAAAACTACCTTCTCGTTACGACCCGTCCTTGAGAAGGACAAGTTAAATGGGTCAAATTTCCTGAATTGGTATCGCAATTTGAGATTAATCCTCAAGAAGGAGAGTAAGGACTATGTCCTTGAGAAAGCTCTTCCAGAGAGGCTTGGGGCCAATTGCTCGAATGCAGTATATAATGCTTGGAATAAGAATTATATTGATGTGGTAGATGTGCGTGGTCTGATGTTGGCTACCATGAACTCGGACTTGAAGAGTCAATACGAGAACATGGAGTCGCCAATAGAGATGATCACCAGCCTGAAACTGAAGTTTCAGGATCTGGCACGAGTTGAGAGATTCCAGATGGTGAAGTCTCTCACTGGGTGCAGACTACCATAGGATGTTCCAGTGAGCCCTCATGTCATTAAAATGATGGGTTACATTGATAACATGGGGAAACTGGATTGTCCTGTCAGCTTAGAGTTGGCTACAGACATCATTCTGCAGTCACTGCCGTCTAGTTATGATAAATTTGTCAAAAACTATATCAAGAATAACTTGACGAAGACGTTGACTGAGCTGCATGGCATGCTCAAAACAGCTGAGCAAAACATCATAAAGGGTAAAAGATTTGAGAAATCTTGTTTTGACAAGGGTAGAGACAGGGCCGTCCAGATTTGGAATCAGGATAAGCCTGTGTCATCTTATAAGCCCAAGTCCAGCCCATCTGGTGTTAGAAAGTGCTTCTACTGTGATGAGTATGGGCATTGGAAGAGAGATTGCATTAAATTCTTGGAAGATTCACAAGAGATGAAGGAGATGTATGGTACTTCTTCCTCAGGTATTGTGTTATTAATTCAAGTTCTACATATGTATTGGATACTAGTTGTGGTACTGATATTTTGGAAATATGCAGGGCCTAAGCAACGGTAGAACGTTGAGGAAAGGACAAGTGGAACTGCGTGTCTGGTATGGAGCAATGGCTGCTACATAAGCCATAGAGATTCTCCACTTGTAGGAACCTTTCAAGCTTGGTTTTGAATTAAGTAATTGCTACTATGTACCTGCTTCGTGCAGAGATGTCTTTCATTTTCTTGTAAAGAATTTGGATGTTTTTCATTCTGATAAAAAACAAGTATTGCTCTTTTGATCTTAATGAAATATTATATGGTAGCACCCCTTTTGATAAATGGGTTTTGTATTTCAAACCAATATACACTTGAATATAACATAAATACCAAACGGTTTAAGTCTGATGACTTGAACTCGATTTTCCTTAAGCATAGTCATATTAACCAAATAGAGTGAAGCGGCCTCAGAAGTTCCATAGTTATGGGCTTCAGGTTCATTTGATTGTAAATCAATTGAGACATGAATTCTGCTTGCTGGGCCAAATGACTAAGGCTTCTTTAGCAGAGCTAAAGAAACGGGCCAGAGGCTCGTTGGGCCTTACACATACTGATGTATGCGGCCCGATGAGCATTAGTTCCAAAGGAAAACTTCAATACTTCATTGACTTATTGATGGCTTCAGTAAGTATGATTGTGTTCATTTGATGAGACACGAGTCAGAATCATTTGGAATGATCAAAGGAGTTTCAGAATGAAGTATAGAACCGATTTGACAGAAGTATTGAGATCCTCGATTAGATCGCGGAGGAAAATACTTGAGTCAAGAATTGGGTGATCATCTAAGTGAGAGTGAGGTCACTTCACAACTCATCTCTCCTGAAAACCTTGAATGGTGTTTCTGAGAGAATGAATCGGATCTTATTGGATATGCTCCGATTAGTGATGAGTCACATGAATCTTCCATTATTCTTTTAAAATACGGTCTAAAATGAACATGTTTACGCTAAATAAGTTTTCTATCAGAATCAGTGAAAAACACCACATTGGATGTGGACTGGGTGATTTCCAAATATGTTTTTCTGATTAATTGGGATTGCAAGGTTTGTGTAAGGCAGTTGTCATCAAACAAACTTGAACCCAAAACTGATAAGTGCTGCTTCGCTGGTTGTCCTAAGGAAACCCAGGCTTAGTACTTTTGCAACCAGTCCGAGAAAAAAGTTTTGATTGTTCGGAACTCTGTTTTTCCAAGAAGAACAGTGGGAGTAAAAGTACAACTCGAATAAATTCGAGAAACACATGAGGCTGTTCAACCTGTTGAGGGAGAGCAGCGGTTGGATCTACAAAGGGCTGTAGGATCTACACCTGTGGAGCCTGAAATTCGCAGATCCGAAAGGATCCGTCACTAACTCGAGAGTGATTTCTCGTAGCCGATTGTCGTAATCTGTTGATCATTGAAAAGTGACGGACCTGCGAAATTCAAAGAAGCGAAGGTGAGCCCCAACTCCGAAAATTGGCTAGTTCTGCATGTTAGCTTCACCGATTGAAGCAAGCATCTTGGAGTTGGAATCTATGTTCTGTCAAAATGGTCAAAGGCTTTGACTCGATCAGGAACGAATAGAAACAATGCGTTTACAAGTAAACTAGTGGGAGCGTAGTTGCAATTCTAAAACTGTATGTTTATAACGTACTTAATCTCATAAACGATGTTCTGAAGCTAAAGTCTTGTCAAGATTTGGGTCGGAAGTCAAACTTAACGATGGACATGGGAGAAGCCGCATAAGATCTTGGAATATGGATCCATTGAGATGGATCAGAAGAGCTAACTGGATCGTGTCAGAATCCTTATGATTATAAGGTACTGGACAGTTCCAATATGCATGATTCCAAGAATGGCTTCACACCAAAGGTCTTATGGCAATGATCTAAGCAAGACGAAGTGTCTTGGACACTGGCTGGGCTAGTATCTATGAGTGAGATTCCTTTTTGCTCATGCAATAGAATCCATCATGAATGCCATAGTTTGCACTCGTCTAAATGCAGCTGACGCATAAAGCATGACGAGAAGATACCAATTTGTTCCAGTAAGAGTCACTGGACAGTTGTAAAGGAATATCCCCAAGTGTTTGAGAAACACTAAGGATAAGTTCTTGTACAACTGAGAAATAGACGAATCAGTTATGAGTAGTTGGACGGACAAAGATGATTCCCGGTTCTCACCAGGTTATGTCATTTTGAATGTGTAACGGTACTGTCTGTTGGAAAGGTTTCCCAGCAGAGGACCGTAGAATAGTGCTTATTAAAGAATAGCGGTATGGTTTGTTGGAATGGTTCCAAGCAAAAACACCGCAGCATCTCTTACAACCTAAGCACAAGTTGAATACTGTAGCTGTAGGTACTACATATCGGAAGACTTGGTCTTGATTCTAGTGGGAGTTAGTTTAGTTATGATGTTCAGATAGATATGATATGATCATGTTTATGAAAAACTGACATCAACATTATTTGACTATTGGATAATTAAATAATGGTCCCAAGATAATTTTATATCATATTATAGGTCATCAAGTTGAGGACTTGATCATGAAACCCTATAAGTAACAAATGACATAAATTATGATGTGTCCCAAGTCGAGGTTGTTAAAGTGGGACAATAACAACCGCGAGAGACTAGATTGTGAGGTGACTGTTGACTAAGTTTCATGGAGTCAATGATATGAGTATCACAGTCAGTCACATAGATATATGTTGGTGAACATATGATCGGACATGACCCGCTAATGAGAAGTCTACAAGATAGTTATATCTGTGTCATAAGAGGTTCTCATTACGACTATAGAGTATAGTCCTTAGACCTGAGTTCATCATGCTTTCTTGCATATGAATTGATACACTTTGACCTTGTCAAACATCGACCCGTAACTGGCGACTATAACGGCACTGTTCAAGTATATCATGAAGTGTGCGTTGAAATAGGGATGGAACAAGATGGGATTTGTCCCTCCTGAATAACGGGAGATAAATATCTCAGGGCCTATCGAAGATTAAATGCTGAGAAAATGTGTGGCCGCACTCAAACGAACTGTAGTTCAGTTGTTTGCAATGTTCAGTATAAGATCAGGAGTTCGATAAACACGATGTTGGCTTAATAAGGATGACACTAATCTTGCCTTATGCCAAATCGAGATATAGAGACAAAAGGATTATAGGAATTGATGATTCCAGTACAAGTGGGAGATTGTTGGGATAGTGTCATGAAATCACACTTGTACTCACTCCTGATGATAGTTGTGTGTCGAGATCAGACATTCGTATAATACTGGGCGGTTGCAATGTTTTGCTAGAAGCCTCTTGCAATTTGTAAGTTGTTGACTTACTGCCAGTATTATATGATCCTATAGGGTCACACACCTAAGCAAACTGGAAGCTAATATATGGGAATGATCATTATGGTAATGATCAGGTTAATGTGTATTGAATACACATTAATATAGAGAAAATGGTGTTGTGTCGATCGACACAGTATGTGTGTCGGTCGACACAGTTCGGGTGTCGAAACAGGATTTTCGATTTTATGACTCAAAAGAGTCTGGCCCGTTAAGTGTGATTCTAGGTCGAATAAAACATGAATGTTTCGACCAAGAACAATGGCTGTCGTCTCTTTCTTGACAGAAGAGACAGAAACACCAAAACTCAGAGATCCCATAGATCCGGCACTAGCATCCCGGTTTCCAGGTTTGTGTGCGTGTGTATCTGGTAGAGGCGAAGCATCTGAGTCGCTCACTGATCTCGTTCACAAATCATTCCGCTGCCAGTTCTAGGTAAGAACGAGGTTGGTAATTTCAATATAACGAACCCTAGATCCTAGGAGATCCTACAGTAAATTCCTTCATTTTGGATTGCGTATTTTTGTTTTATAGCTCCCTTAAATTATGGACACAATAAGCTGTTTATTTCTACCATTCGAAATTTCAACGCAATTTTAATTTGATGGTGACCATTCCAGTACACATTCAAGGATTTTGTTTGATGGTGACCATTTGAAAAACTAATGACGTGGGTTTAGAGTTTCCCCATAAAGCTGCTACAATCTCACTTTACTAAGCTATCAACCGCCTACTTTTTTTGTTTATACCGACGTCTAAATCTGTTATAAATAGTTGCAACGAAACTACATGGACCCATAGTTACGAATTACTTTCAACGAGTCGGAAAACGCTACGGATTCACCTCCAGACACGTATACAGTCTGTCCATTTAACCTACCTTTTGTGGATCGTTATCGGGTTTTGTTCATAGCTAGATCATTATTTGTTACATATTGAACATGTTATAAATTAGAGGTTACCACACGAGTCCTACACCCAGACCCCCTATTACGCCATTACAACGTTCCACAAAAATGAGTTTCACGTCTAGCTCAACTATTCCTAATTCTGATCAACCATTACCCTGTAGGTCGATAGGCATCGCAGCCCCAACAACGTGTTGGTGTGGGGAACGCATTGAAGTAGGATATGGTAGAACTCGCGCTAACCTTCACCCGAGGTGGTTCAAATGTCTGCAAGCTAGCCGGGTTAGATCAAAACAAGATTCCCTTATCCGTTCTACTTTTCTTTTTGTTTTTTTATCCTTTTTTAGAAAACACTTCTTTTTACAAACAGTACCCAAGCGAAGGTCACATACGCGAGTAGGTTGACGACGCGATTATGAAAGAAGTGGATAGGGTGTCCAAGGATGTCAAGAAAATGCAAGAGGACGATAAGGTTTTAGAAAAGTGGTCAAATTCTGTTGGAGACGAATTAGCGATCAAAATGGCAAGAAAAATCTCCGCTGAGATCGCAAGGAACAATAACGCTCCTTGTACCAAGAGGCATGTACATGAGAAGATGAACAAGCTGCAGATTATCTGGGTTGCAGTAGTGTCTTTTTGTGCAACCGCTTGGACGTTTGGTCAGTTAAAGGCATACATTTATGCTTCAAGACCGTAGTACTTCGTATATTAGCTCAGGATTAGACACTAATAGCATCCCATTGTACGTTTATTGTTCTTATGTGTAATCATCTTATGTTTAGCTAATCAGCTCCAAGTTTTGTTATTTGGTTTTGATCCCCACACAATTCGATCCATGTAAGATGAATGTTTATTTGTTGCTCGGGTTTTTCGTTGCTTTCTATGTTTTTTAAGCTAAAACATATGTAATAGAGAAATGCGAGTGGAGTAATATCAGTATTTTGGCATAGATAGACATTTATACGATTCAGGATATATCACCTATCCAATTCATCGAATATATATGGATAGAAAACAAAACTAGATTAGAAACTTCAACTACGGATATGGATACTCAAGTAATATTTAACATTGGTTGCATAAGGATATGGATACTCAAGTACTTGTATTACGAACTATAACGTAATCTTTCTATCCATCCTTAGTTTAATTTGTCGATTATTTTAATTTCTATCTTCTATAATCGTTACATGGATGGAAGTGATGTACTGCTACACTATTTTTTTATCTGATTCATTGAGCTAAGTTGTATAAAATATAAATCTTTACAACCTAAAGAAATCTATAAATAAGTTATGTCCACCCACTAACCCTCTGTCCACACTTACTACTCGCATTACCAAAGATGAGTTCAGTTAATCCCCACCCCCCATCGTTTCCTCTCTCAATCTACTCGAGTTGCCGGCCACATTAAGGAGATTAATTCTTGCCAAAAATGCTAGCGAAAACATACTTGAGCACTTCAAAATCAGAGTTGTTGATGATGCTGATCACGTGGATACCTTATTCCAGGTCGACCTTATAAATACTCACCACAATTATCAAGGGATACTCCATATGGAACACACATGTCTAGATGCCAAAAATCCAACAGCAATGTTCTTGAAAGCAATCTCGGATTTCATGTACACAGACGGAAAAGTTGATGCCTTTGCCCGCCTCAAACATTGCGCCATTAGAAGGCATGTCAGACAATTGCAGCGGATAACTTGGGCTATGAACATCTCGGCTGCTCTCACCACGATATCGGACTCTTTCAACCTTGGAAGAATAGCATCCTGCCCTTGCGCAGTCCATCGCTATTGGCTTGACTTCTTAAACGAAAATGTTAAAGGTCACGGTATGTGCGATCTCTGTTTCTGGTCCATTGAGACTTCAGTGTTCTTCTGTGTAATCCCGGGGACTATCTTCAAATGGATCGAGCTCGGTCACTTGGAAGATCATGTCGAAAATGATGCCGATTGGCCCGGTTTGGTAGACGCTAATGCCCTAGACGCCATAGGTTGGGCCGCTGCACTCGATGCGGTTGTTGATGATGAGCAAGGCGCCACCGTGTGGGTTGGCGGTAATGGGCAAAACGCCATTCCTGCGGTTTGGGGCGCTTAAAGATCACTTATTTAAGTCTTTGATAATCATATCAAACTGTATTGCAAATTTTTTTCGTTCTATCCACTACTATAAAGTGGATATGAAAACCCGTTACTAATGCCTTTTCAAACCTCTAATTAATTTTCTATCCAATATCTTATTCATTAACTATCCAGTACCAGGCTTGGCAAATTTTCGAGGTACACAAGGTATCTAATATCCTCACCCTCATGTTACAACAAACTATCCAAAACCTCACCAACGTATCTAGAACCTATCATTACTATCCATTAGTCAACCTCGCATATTGTCTGATATTTTGGGATTGTTCCTATCCTCCCCTAAGACTGACTTCCTTCACACTTTCCAATTTTTTCCGCGCTTAAACTTTTTCCATTTTCCCGCTCCATGAGTCTATTCAAACTTCCGAATTTTTGAGTTATGGTTTGTTAATTAATTACTAGAAATAGCAATCTTTACACGTTCTTCATTAATTAAATACTTCTTTATGTGTCAGAATGCATGCGTCAACTCATTTCAGGCACTTCATTAGTCAAAACACAGTTTCTCTACTTTTTCCAATACGAAAGATACAAAAATTTTTTTTTATTCAAACCATTTAGTTACACTCCTTCCAATATGTCTTTAACCTACTCATTATTATAAAACTTCTCCTTTTTATTTCTCTCCACTTTAGTTAAGATGGATACAAAACCAGCTCTTATCCAAGATGTGTTACCTTCTATCTTGCATAATTCGGTTTACCTAATTATAAATGTGCTCTTAAACATAATTAATAACTTTACAAGGCCTCAAATCATACTTTTTAGGAAAAAAGGGAAATGCTGAATATCGCTTATTACATATTTTTTGTAACCTCTCTGCCAACTTTTTCAGTGTAATGATGTATCCTATATCCCGAAGCTATCACTACTATCCATTAGTAAACCTCGCATATTGACAGACATTTGTCGTCTATTTCTATCCATCAGATCGTTCCATTATCTTTTCCATTTTTTTTTTGGTTGTGCTACACCCTTTTCCAATCCCCCGCTCAGCCAATGTATACCAACAAATTTGAGTTATTGTTTTTCAATTTAATAATGGAAATAACTTAATTAGAATCTCTCATTAATTAAAGGATTGCTTCCCTGCTCTATGTGTCAGTCAGGATACTTCATTAGTCAAATTACTTTTTTTATACTTCCCAATACGATACCAGTTGTTATTCAAACTATCTAGTTACACTCCGACCAATCTATCTATTTATCCAACTTATCTAAATTATCTATATGTGAATGATTGATTATATCATAGCTGGTTTGATGTATCCATTAAGTATCCATCGTCCCTTCGAACACACTATTAAGATGGATATAAAACACGATCTTATCCACGTGAGTTAAACGATTTGCTTTACTACAAAACAATATTCACTATAAAATATGCCCTTACATTTTCATATGTTGGACACTATTTCACCGTTTAGTATATTTCAAACGCTGGATACAAACCCTTATTTATGTGCTATCCATGAACGTATCCATTACTTATCCATTAACCTCCCTACCAAAATGTTTCGATGGGAATCCCAAATTTTTACACGAAAACTGCTCTATGTCAATTCACCGAAGATGGTCTGGTTGTCATTCTGGTTATAACCACACTTGTAGGGTAATACATTTTTATCCAACAAATTCAAAATATATTTACATGTTCACACATGACTGATTATATCATGTAACCTGGTTTGACGTCTCCATTAACTATCCACGACCTTTGAACAAACTATGCCATTAACAGTTTTATATATCAACTCATGAATACACATCAGAAAAATTAAAATATATCACATGGATAATATCTATGACATTTTCCTAATTCTAATGGATAGGAAATAGAAGTAACAATCATCGCACCTATCGCCACTATTCTCACCCATCATCGTGTGAACCCACCAACAGTCATCCAAATCGTTGCAGCTCCAAGAATCACGCCAACTGTCCACAAGCCTTGGCCGAACCGAATGCACGTGGTACATAAGCATCTCACCAATATCCATTGCCTCATCATACGATCGTTTTGATCTGAATACCTTATACTCGGTGTTGCATTCTCTCCCTGCGCACCAGTTAAGAATTATATACATGAGCTCGGCATGCGGAGAGACATCTCTTACTTCATGTAATATAGCGTAGCTGTCTCAAGATCGTTCATATTGAATGCAGTGCAAAGGCTTTCGGTGTACATCGCATACGGATTTTTGTGCTCTAAGCACTTTCTGTAGAATTTGTAATATCACGAATATTGTTCGTCCGAAAACCAAGTGAAGTCATGCCGCCTGTCCAGTCGGACTCTTGAATACAACTCATGTGAACAGACCGCAGAGACGCCCTCAGGGCCCGCCTTAAGTAAACTCGCACACGGATCAACGCCGTCTTCTGCGACCAGAGCTGCGATTTCGGCCAGTAGCGAACTTGGTAACCACATTACCTAAACTTATCGTTTTCCTTTGATTTCGACCAGTTATGGATCTGTGATTTTAAGCTTACCTCGCACCAAAATTAATTGCCCCCACAAAATATTTTTGGGATTTTTAGCTATGGCCCAACATAAGTAAAACTTTAACTCTACAGCTTTTCAGTCAGTTGACGTTCTTTTGTTTTTAGTCAAAACCTCCCTCTGACGATTTGACTTATGCTTGTTACAGCTTGGCTACTACATATTACCTATATCTTTAATAACAAAGAAATTGCGTAACAACTTTAACCTTTAACACATCATATTATTGGGGGGAGGGTTGAACCAAATTTGTTATAACATTTAACCGGTGGATGGCTCGTTTTGTATTTTGCTATCCGTATCTTAGATAACCAGCATCCTAACTGTTCCAAACTATCCAATCAACTGTTACCTTTTAAATTTTCATGACAATTAGCAATTTTCCTACACATTCGATCCCAACTTCTTTTATAAGTAGGATGTCCGCAGAAGAATATAACCACTCAACCAGATCCCTTTCCCAAACTGTTACTTTTTTCTCCCATAATATGAGTGAATCAGGTGACAAATTTTGATACAAATGGGGACATCCTGTATCTGGTATAACGCCAATTGTGAAAACCACTCAGTAATTAGGTATTCCTAAGAGCCGCCATTGCAATGCTTCCATGTTCATAATAAGCTCGAAATCAGCTGGTAGTAAAGGAAGGCGCTTCGAATTCGTAGGGTCCGGATCATGGATGTGGATTTAAGAAGTGGTGGGACGACGCAGTTACGAAGGAAATTGAGAAGTTGAAGCTTCAGGCTCGTCGAAAGAAGAAACATACAAGTCCCAAATTTCTGGATTAATTGATAGGGTCGACTCCCTGCTTTCGAAGATTGGTGACCTTAAAACAAAATTATCATATATGCACCATTTGTTGTATTGAGTTCGTAAAGTTATCCAAAACAGTCAAGTATGTTAATATCTTCCACGTATGGATACAACTATATCCATACTTTGTCCCCCTGCTTAGTATCCATCTACAAATATAACTAATTGGAGTATTATCTTTAACACTAAACTTTTCAATATCTTTAACACTACAGTGAACTCGTAACTATCCATTTTCAACGATAACTGCTACGTTGACATTGATACATGAATATCAACAAAAACCAATTTCACCAAGTATCCACCTTCAAACCTAATAGATGGCTAGTTCTTCATTTTTAACTTAGTTAACTATCTATTGATGTTTATTTCGAATCTAAATGACCATATATGGATAGATAAGTGTATTTTATCCATAGATGTTATTCTACATAAGACCATTTATACGGTCCCCAACAATATCATAGTATCCACCTCACGCTAAACACAGTACATTCGTAAGGAGTATGACTATCCATATGCTACGTTGCTTTCACAAGGAGAATGACTATCCATACGCTAATTAGATTATACATTTCATTTGCTTCCACCATATCTATTACCGTTGTCGCTATCCATCATTCACTATGTTTAACAATCAACTATCCAATTTGAATCTAGCATTAACTATAGTACATATACATTATATAACCAATATATTATAGCTAATGCAATCTGCGCTTTTTCGAATGTTAGCAATTCCGTGAAATACGAACAACTGTTATTCTCGTATAAGTACAATACCTCTTTACCCACTCTACCTCTTTCTTTTCATCTTCAAATATTATGGATAGTTACTTATTGCGTCCAATCAAGTTAGTACCATATATTGATAAGTGTTGTGGTTGATAAATGTCATCTTATTCATTCAGCCTCATTGAATTACAATTAGGTGGAAATTGAAACGTTGCGCCCTTTCGGCATCTATAAATAATATATGTCGACCCATTAACTCTGTCCACACAATCAATACAAATCAAACAGAATGAGTAGTCTTATCCTTCTAGATCTGCCGGCGGACATAAGAAGAACAATCCTTGCAAAGAATGCAAGTGATAATGTTTGAGAACACTTCAAAGTTCGAGCCGTGTGTAGGACCCTTTGGGAAGACGCCGATCACGTGGATACTCATTCTCAAATTAACCTTATCCAGGAGGGCCCTTCAGAAGGATACCAAAACGGCATTACCCTTTTGTACAATTCCTGTCTGGATGCCATAAACGTATCCGCTCTGTTTTTGAAGGCCATCTCCGACTTCATGTACACATTCGATGGAAGATTAAAAGCTTTTCAAAAGATCAAAGATTGCGCCATTGCTGGCTGCAAACCTGCTGTGTATTGCTATGAAGTAATCCGGCGATCTATTTTCCCAGCCTTTGATTCAGGTTCGACCATCCTTTTCCTTTCTCGTTTTTCTATTCGTGCTCTTAGGAGCCATGTGTAGAAGTTCTAACGATACTCCTGGCCTATCGGCATCTCTGTTGATCTCGCGCATATAAGGGATGAGGCTGATGAGGGAAGCTTAAGGTAATGCCCTTGCTCCGTTTATAGATATTGGTTTGACATCACCCACGAGCATGTCAAAGGTCACGGCATGTGCAATGGTTGTTTTTGGACTATCGAGACACAAGTATTCTTCCAATAATTCCCCACACTTTCCTCGAATGGCCTGAGATAGAAGAGATACCTCTCGCCGGTGGTTGGGGTGACGATGTAGAGCAAAACGCAGACGGTTGGGCTCTGGGTGCAAACGCAGGCGGTTGGGCTCAAGGTGCAAACGCGGGCGGTTGGGGTCAGGGTGCAGTGCACAACGGTGGAGAGCAAAACGCAGGCATTTGGGGTCAGGGTGCAGTGCAAAACGGTGGAGACCCATACGCAGGCGGTTGGGGTCAGGGTGCGGTGCAAAATGGTGGAGAGCAAAACGCTGGCGGTTGGGGTCAGGGTGTAGTGCAAAACGGTGGCGGCTGGGGAAACGGTGGTGGATGGGTCAACGGCGCTGGGTAAAACGCTGGCGTTTATGGCGTTTGGGGCTTGTACAGTTCATCTGCAGATATTTTAGTTAATATTTCTTAGCTAATTATGTTTTATTTCTTTAGGACTATCAATTTTTTCTTATGTTTTCCTTATCCATCGATAATTTAAGGTATCCATCAATATTAATTTAAACCTATCCATTGTCTACTAAAACTTATTAATTTCCCTTTATCTTACAAAATCTAACATTAATAAATATTTGAATTTTATTAGAAACAATTCAAACTTTAATTGTCCAAACCCCAACTCTCGAAACCCAGACTCCTCGAAACCCTATCTTTTCGACGTCAAATAATTCTTACGACTTTCAAGGCCTCATTATGCACGCTAACAGATATAAACTAAAATATTTATTCATTCAGCGGATACTTACATTTGGGGAAGTGGATTTTATGATTAAAATTCTCCAGCACGCGTCGGTGTAATAAACTATCCACAAAACGTGTCGTCTGGATTCTACTTTAATATTTTTTCCCCATCCATTTGTGTTTAGTACAAATACACATAAATTAAAACATATTCGAATGTAACTATCCCAACCCTAGAAACCACAACCCTTATATCGGTCAAATAATCTTTCCCAGTTCCAAGGGAAGGCCATCATTTATGGACGATACCAGGAATAACAGATTAATTAATTTTATTCAAACAAATACTTACATTTGGGGGAACTAACCTTTATAATTTAATGATTCCACACGCATTGGTGTAACAAACGTTAACGACTTCACTTTCCATTCGTGGATAGTTTGTTTTGTTACCGTCCATTTTGCCATCCATTGTTTTTTGTCATCCACTATGACATCCATTTTGCCATCTATTTTACCATGAAATTTTATTTTTCCGTCCATAAGTTTATTTTAATAAATAACTATACAAACGTAAAGAGGGATAGAACATGCATTTAACAAGACAGTAAAGGATGCCTATTTATGTATCCACTGTCCATTTGCACATGCTTCATAATGGACTGGCCAATTGTTTTTCCAAGTCCGCTAATATCTTTTTTTATTTTACCACTTCATTCTGAATCATTTTGATGATGTCTAATTGTATACACAAGATAGAATCGATATTTTTAGGGCAACTTTATCGGGTCAACTTTATCAGCTTTATATCTGACAGACATAGACAAACTAGACAACTTTAGATGTGACAGATCCCCTCCCATCTAATCCATCACTTTAACCTCTATCTAATAGGAGTAACCATGTAGAGTCGAATTAATATTTTTTTAAATATTTTTACTAATACACTATTTATTACCATATGGACGATTTATCATCCCTAGGCGATCGTCTATGGATACATAGAATTACACCACTATCCACCCTAATGTACATATATTCTAAGTAGCCAAAACCAACCCATAAAACTTTCCAATATAACAAAAGCAGGTATGTATCCATAATCTAATTTCCGACAGTTTATCTATCCACCACCAAATAGATATACGCCTATAAAATTAATATGCCATATAATTGAAATTATCACATGGATACGAAATAGTCATAATTTGAAAAGACAAACAGTTTCTCAAGTCTCAAAGAGCTAAACACACAAACCATAAACACACACAAATTATACTTCATTGTTAAAAGTTTGATAGGTCTAAAGTTTTACTCCCTATTCTAGTGCAAGTGCACAGTTATGCTATTGTAGTACTTAGGGTATCGAATCCACAACGACTCACGGTCACACTATAGATTGTATGTATTCAAGTTAAGCTAAATCAAACCAGAGAATGCAATAAACAAAAGCAATAAAATAGAAAGTGTTTTTAGATGGAGAAAGGCGTCAGACTTAGGAATTTCTCGGGAGTTATGCTATGCCGGATACTTAACTAATAGGATTCAGATTAAGCGCAGTTCAAGAACTAGAAACACAATACTAAACAATCCAACTCTCGCTGAGATTGTTTCTATATCTAGCAACCTAGTGATCCAAATCTCTTTGTGATCCTAGAGTTCTAAACAAGCATTAAGAACAGGTTCTATCGGTTCAAAAATTTCCTAGACCAAATATCTCTGTACCTAGTCAAATTGCTCACTCTAAGTTTAGGTCAGATTATAACTCACACTCTCGTGCTATTGCTAATTATCTCAGATTTATCACTCACACTCTCGTGCTATTGTTAATTAAGCGCAACTTAGGTGATGAATGGTAAGATAGTGAATCCTAATCAACCATTTATCAAACAAGCATAAAAACTTTGTGAGAATCCCTAAATCTAACTAGGTTACTACTCATACATGGAAGCAATTAAACAACACATCATGAATAGAAAACCAGAAACTGAATAGATAAAGCAAAAGGGGTTCGAAATCCTTCTCTCGAGGTTACAAGTAGCAAGAATCAGCCCCAACTCAATATCTCTCAATCTCTCTCAAGCAAGAAGAAGTCAAGAACAACATAATCGAATAATAAGTCTGAAACCCTAATAAAACTCTCTAAACACGTTTTGGGGTCAGATTATAATATAGGGAAACTTCGGGGTCTTTTGTGCAATTCTTCAAAACTCGTCTAAACTCGGCGCATAACTTCTCTCGGACTCGGTGTCGACCGACATCAAAGGTAGTGTCGGTCGACACTCCATCGTGGTCGAGACACCATCTTCAGCTCATTGCACAAATCACCAGAAACGTCCCAAAATCCCTCTCTTTGCTCCAAACGCAAGCTTACCTGTAAAAGACTCAATAGACTCTAAAAACCATGTTAAAGACTTAATATATACAACTATATCATGGTTGAAAACCTAGAAAAACCATGATATATCAACTCCCCCACACTTAGCTCTTGCTTGCCCTCAAGTAAGTAAAGAACCAAAGCATAAGAAAAGAGGTTTGAAAACTCAGAAACTCATTTCGTCCTAGGAACTTTCGCATTCACATTCACTTAGTAAACCACTGAACACTTTCCTACAGAACTCAAGACCACAATATACTTCCCCCACACTTAGCAACTGTCCCAAGTAAACTCCACAATCAAGTTAGGACATTCAAGTTCACCACACTAGCCTCTGTATACAATTAGGTGCAGTCTCACAGAGGGAGTATCGAATCATAGGACACATGGACTCAACCTATTCAGTGTCTGACCACCAAACTATCGGTTTCTGGTTTCTTTCTTTTCCTTTTTCTCCCTTAGCACTGATTTTTTCCCACTGGGTATCATTTTTTTTTTATCAGTGCTCTTCCCTTTTTATTGGGGTTTAACTTTGGATCTTTCCATGGATACACAGGAGGTAATAGGGGTCTATACCACTCCCGTGACCACTTCGAAGCTACTAGCTTATCCTCGGTTTTTATCTCTTTTGTTTTTTACTTTAAAGGGAGGGGAAAATCAGAAACCATACTTTGGAACAGGATCATAGGCTGTGCCAAACACATCAAGGGAATCCGACCCAAAGATTACCAAGCCCCTAAGCAAGAGTTTTAAGTCAATATTAAGTGCGAGACTAGTGATGGATCCTCTGAATACCTGGTTAGATATGGGTGTCCTTGGTAAGTTGATCCGGTTGGGGTTTTCTAATAGTCATAGAGATCCTGCAAGTCTGTCTAATGGTCACTTTGTTCCTGTTCAAGAGAAAAATTTCCTCGAAAAATCATAGTTTCATACTGATTTTGACTCAATAAAACAATTTTGAAAACTAGTGAAAACATGGGACTGACTCTAAGAAAATAGAACACAATGTCAGTAGCTACCTCCCCCACACTTAAACTGCACTGTCCCCAGTGCAATTGTAGCATGAGATCGGTATAAAGCAAATTGGAACCATAGAGATTTTGAGTTAAAAATCCGAACCTGTTCACAGTCGGTGTCGACCGACACTAAGGTTAGTGTCGATCGACATCGAGCTCGTGTGAGCATACGCAGTGTAGTAAATCTGTTCGTGGTTAAGATCACGAGTTAGTACTCAATTTTCTCACATGTTAGCTGCGTTAGACCACTCAAAATCACATCAGAAACAACAAAGAAGATGCATAAACTCAAAATAGTCATAGTTCCAAGCAAATAAGACTGACAGACTGACTCAAAAGAAACATAAAAACTGACTCAAAAGAAAAGAAAAAGAAATACAAAACCAGTAGCATCTGAAAAGTCTAGAAGACTGGATAGCCTCCATCGTCCGTCTCCTCTGAGTCAGCAGCTATCTCCATCTCGTCGTCCTCAGAGCTGACGTGCATAGGAGCTGGTGCAGGTGCGTGATGTCATCGCTGTGGATGGTGAACGCGCTGAGACTGCTGGCAGGACATCTTGTGGACTGTCTTCCAGATGCCCTTAAGTACCTTTGCTGCCCACTTCTGGAATTGCGGTGGTGGCATATCCTCTGCTGGTCCGGGAAGCTCAGGAAACCCATAGGTCTCATCAGGATCATCAGCATGGACAGGCTCATGCTCAGCAGCAGATGCAGCAGCTCCAGAAGATGCGCCTCGAGCACAGTAGCTCGGCGCGGAGCAGCTCTACAAAGATCCACACTCTGCTGGAATGAGAGTGAGAGAGGATCGTCTGTGATAGCCGTAAACTCAGTCGCTAGGAGGGGAAACAAAAGTCCGACGTCGGATGTATCCGTGAAGTGCCACAAGAACTGTCTCCCACTGGTATCTCCCTTGATCCAGTGCATGCTCTTCAGATGTTGAAAGTCCATCGTGGACCTTGTGGTGCATCTAGAAATTTGACTCCTGTCAATCCGAAAGTGGTCGAAAATAGGAGTGAGAAAACTTCCAACAGACTCTATCTTCTTTAATTTCCTACCGAATGCTTGAGTCTTGAGGTTCTCCAAGTGATGGGCAAAAATAGCTCCCATGTTAACATCAGCCACTAAACGAGCATCCTGATACACACTCTCATCAATAACATCTCCGACCCCAAAATACAGCAGCAGGAGCTCAGTAATTCGCATCATTCCTGGACCCATCTTGCACATTATCGTGTTGGCGAATAGACGGGCTAGATATCTCAAAACTGGGTGACGCACCGCAGACTGTCGAGTGACTTGAGAGTCATAAATACCATTTCCAAAATGCTCCCAAAACACTTGTACATCGGTCCACTGCTCGGGCAAGTTTACTCGCTCCCTGTTCCAGTTAAATGAATAGATGTCACACAACTCAGGGATAGAGATCATGTACCTCACTCCATTGTCCGTGAATGTCATCATCCCTTGAGAGGCCTTCTTTACCACTTCGTTGGTGTAGTAGACTCGGACTGTTGCCATGAACTGTCTGACTAACTCCGGGTACAAATCGTAATACTTGGTACAGATGGTACCTAGGCCAATTACTCGCAGGACATGCAGGACGTCTTGTCTGATCTTCAGCTTATTCATGGTAGTTGTACAAGCGATCCGTGTGGGCAGGATATCGATATCACATCAGGCGTTGTAAAACAGAGAGTCATAGTCATCCCACTACTCTGAGATTGGCCTGTAGACACAAGCAGCAGCCTTAGACTCAGTTTCAAGATCGCTGGCGAATCGCGCAAGCTCAAACTTAGTCCTTTCCGCTCTTGTCCAAGGTGCTCTGAGCTGCGTGTTTGAGCTTGTAGCTTCAGTGCATCTCCTGGGTCGTTTTCCGCGGTTCATAGAAGGATTTATCTGCAATAATCAACATACGGACAGTCGAAAAGAATGAGGTTCGAACACACCAAAAATTCAAAGTCATAATCTCATCAAATTTAACATAGGCAATCATCCACAACACTCATAGCAATCATATTCCACCACCAACTCATCCTATATACCCACAAATCAATCAAAAATCTAAGCTTTTTACCATTGGACACGAACTGAAAAATGGAGATTCAGAGCCATACCTTCGCAGATCGATGAAATGAATACTAGAAATGGATAGAGCACGAAAAATCGAGTGGAATAGAGCTTTGAATCGATGAAAACGGTGAAGAATTGAGGTCTGTGGCGATTTTTGAAAAACTCTCGGCGAAGGAGAAATGAGGAAGAAGAGAGAGACTCTTGGGTTTTTAAGAAATCGTACCTCGTGTTTATCGATGTCGACCGACATCAGTCTTGATGTCGGGCGAAACTTACCGTTATAGAACAAATCGACTTCCGAAATCGACCTCGGTAGATTATCGTCCGTGCTCGAAACTTTCTTGAACCGATGTCGACCGACATCAAGGTGGATGTCGACCGACATCAAGGTGGATGTCGACCGACACTGATTCTGCAGTGCTACTGGTTTTGTGAAACTTGACACAAAAACTCCAAAAACGAAAGAAATTATAATGAAAAATTCAAAGTCCTAATATGTACAACTTACCAGTGGGTTGCTTCCCACTCAGCGCTTGTTTAAGGTCTTTAGCTTGACCGGACGAACGAGATCAGGCTGCTGGAGGTTTTGACGGAGGCTGTGAGTGCCTCTGCGAAAGTCTCCTTTGCTTGAGGGAAGGTCTGATGCGTGAAGCCTTCTGCTGATGAGCAGTTGCAGGTTCCAGAGATGTTGAAGTGGAATCTTGAGAAACCACCATCTCTTCTTCTCCAGTATCAGGAATTGAAGCTTCGCTAATCTGGGCTTCTTGTTTCAACTCAATGCTATAGGTTTGACCATCGACCTTAGGCCTTCGCAGCATATCCATCTCGAAATGTAAAGGTTCATCTCCCAGGTGTAGATCGATCAGACCATGCCTTAAGTCAATATTCGCTCTAGCTGTGGCTAAGAATGGTCGTCCTAAAATCAGAGGATCATCCGGTTCATTATCGTACCTTAACACCACAAAGTCTGTTGGAACTAGATAGTTTCCAACTCTGACGGGGACGTCCTCAAGAACTCCTGCGGGGATCCTCCTCGACTGGTCAGCTAGGATTAGACGTATCTTGGTGGGCGCAAACTTTGTCATCCCCAATCTTTCAGCCACAGAGTATGGCATGAGATTTCCAGCAGCTCCTAGGTCACACAGAGAACGCTTGAAGCCATTCTCGAAGATAGAGCAATCCAGTAAAAACACACCAGGATCTGGTAGCTTCTTAGGAATTTGATTGACAACATGTCACTGATTTATTTTGGAAGCATCACCACCCATCTTTCCAAATCCTCATCCATGGGTATCATCCTCTCAATGTACTTTTGTAGACAAGGATGATATTGTAAAACATCAGCTTGTGGATCCTTTTTCAACCTTTTGTTCATCACTGCCAAGCGCTCAGCTTCATCAAGCTCCCGTTTAGACTTCGCAATCAACCTAGGGAGGCGTGTTGGGGGTTTATAAGTTTCACCTTCAGCTTCTACACCAAACATTTTCAAGTATTGGCTCTCTCGCATAGGGTGTCGACCGACGTTGGATTGGTGTCGGTCGACATTAGCTAATTCACCACTGATGTCGACTCCATAATCGGCCATGCTCGACTTCCATTCGTCATGAGAACTCGAAATCCCGTTTGTAAGTGGGTGTCAACCGACATCAAGGTCAAAATCGACCGACACTGAGATTTCACTCTCGGGTTTTTCAGCATCTTCAACTAGTTCAGCTGTCTTAAACTCAAATTTCTCTCCTTAATTTGATCCATCATCAATCTGAACTGGCCAAGCCTTGATGTGGGTGTCCATAACACTCTTTCCCTTAACTGAGCTTGAAATTTGGTTCACCTGTGTATCCAAATGCTTCACATGTGTACTCAGTGATTCATACTTCCCATTCAGATCTTCATACACATCATCCAGCTTCTTGTTGAATTCCACAGTGATCTTAGTCTGACCTTCCAGCACCCGCTCCAGCATAGCTTCTATCTTTCTCTCATGAGCATTAGCAGTAGGAGGTGTCTGATATGAGGATGATCCATAGTTTCTCTGATAAGAATTACCTTGCTGAAAAGGTTTCTAATAACCAGCAGCCTATCCATAGCCTGAAGAGTTTTGGTTGCTTGTGAAAGCACTCTTCTGTCCACCATTAAAGAACCTATTACCTTGCTGATTCTCAAACCTGTTTCCTTGGAATCCAGAGCCACTAATATAGTTCACATCCTCTTCTTGGTTATCTTCTTCACCCTCAAATACCTCAACATCCTGAGCAAAATGGACAGCCTTCTTTGCAGTCAACAAGTTGTGAACAGAGTCCAACTTATTCTTGAATTCAATCATCTCCAGCTTATCAACCTTTCCACCAGATTCTTTCCTTCTTTTATTATCAGTCTTGGTGCTATTGCTGCTTACCAAGTTGTCAATTAGCACTCTAGCCTGCTCGGGAGTCCTTGTATTGAAATTGCCATTGCTGGCATTATCCAGTGCAGACTGGTAGTGGAGATCAATACCTCTGAAGAATATGCCCAGCAGCGTCACTTCAGAGAATCCATGGTGAGGACAGTCACACTAATACATCTTAATTCTCATCCAAGCAGACTTAAGAGGCTCTGTAGGACCTTGGGTGAAGGTAAGAATATCCTGTCTCGACTGATCAGAGCGAGCATCATCATAAAAGTGCCTCAAAAACTCCCTCTTTGAAGCGTCCCAAGTAGTGTACTTCTCAGTTGGAAGTTGTTTCAGCCAAGCTGCAGCCTCTCCAGCGAGAGAATAGGGGAAAAGCTTGAGATACAAGTCATAGTTTACCCCATTATACTTCATTCCAGTGATGAAGTCTTCAAAATCATCAATATGATCCATGGGTTGCTCATGTGGTAGACCATGGAAAGGATTCTGCCTCAGTAGAGAGTAGTAAACAGTCTTGATCTCGAAATCATTCCTCTCAAAGACAGGAGGTACAATTGCTGACCGGTTAGCATAGAACTCATCCGGACGGTTGTAGTCAGTAAGAGTCTTCTCATTAGCAGGAGGATTAACCATATATCCTTGACCAAGGGGCTGTTCAGGTTCAGGTTCAGGGATCACACGTCCCTCAGCATCAATCCTTAGCCCATCATCATTGTATCGGTTGTTATGTTGGTCTCTCAGAACACCCTCAGCATCAGGTCTCAAAATCAAACGATTGTTGTTCATCCTTGCTCGTTGACCCTTTCTGTTCGTTCTCTCTAGTCTAGCAAGTTCCTCAAGCCTGAGGTTCACAAGTTCTTCGCTTTGGTTGCTTCGAGTGTGTCGACCTGGCATACACAGAACTTAAAATCTCTGTTCCGCAGTCGATGTCGAGTGACACTGATGAAGGAATCGGTCGACACTGAAGGTGTCTGTCGATTTCCTGCACAACCAAAAACAAGCCAAACAAAAGAAAAATCAGTAACAAAGAAAATAAAAACGACTTAGACTCAACTTTAGGACAAAATCTATCGGCGAACTCAGTTGAGTCCCCGGCAACGGCGCCAAAAACTTGATAGGTCTAAAGTTTTACTCCCTATTCTACTGCAAGTGCACAGTTATGCTATTGTAGTACTTAGGGTATCGAATCCACAAGGACTCACGGTCACACGATAGATTGTATGTATTCAAGTTAAGCTAAATCAAACCAGAGAATGCAATAAACAAAAGAAATAAACTAGAAAGTGTTTTCAGATGGAGAAAGGCGTCAGACTTAGGAATTTCTCGGGAATTATGCTATGCCGGATACTTAACTAACAAGATTCAGATTAAGCGCAGTTCAAGAACTAGAAACACAATACTAAACAATCCAACTCTCGCTGAGATTGTTTCTTTATCGAGCAACCTAGTGATCCAAATCTCTTTGTGATCCTAGAGTTCTAAACAAGCATTAAGAACAGGTTCTATCGGTTCACAAATTTCCTAGACCAAATCTCTTTGTACCTAGTCAAATTGCTCACTCTAATTTTAGGTCAGATTATAACTCACACTCTCGTGCTATTGCTAATTATCTCAGATTCATCACTCACACTCTCGTGCTATTGTTAATTAAGCGCAACTTAGGTGATGAACGATAAGATAGTGAATCATAATCAACCAGTTATCAAACAAGCATAAAACCTTTGTGAGAATCCCTAAATCTAACTAGGTTACTACTCAGACATGGAAGCAATTAAACAACACATCATGAATAGAAAACCAGAAACTGGATAGATAAAGCAAAAGGGGTTCGAAATCCTTCTCTCGAGGTTACAAGTAGCAAGAATCAGCCCCAACTCAATATCTCTCAATCTCTCTCAAGCAAGAACAAGTCAAGAACAACATAATAGAATAATAACTCTGAAACCCTAATAAAACTCTCTAAACACTTTTTGGGGTCAGATTAGAATATAGGGAAACTTCGGGGTCTTTTGTGCAATTCTTCAAAACTTGTCTAAACTCGGCGCATAACTTCTCTCGGGCTCGGTGTCGACCGACATCAAAGGTAGTGTCGGTCGACACTCCATCGTGGTCGAGACACCATCTTCAGCTCGTTGCACAAATCACCTGAAACGTCCAAAAATCACTCTCTTTGCTCCAAACGCAAGCTTACCTGTAAAAGACTCAATAGACTCTAGAAACCAGGTTAAAGACTTAATATATACAAAAATATCATGGTTGAAAACCTAGAAAAACCATGATATATCAAAGTTCATTTGAGAATTTCTGGGATTACCCAATTCTTATAAATGTCCATCGCATACTCCTGTCGAAACTTGTCCACAAACTCATCTGTCATCGACTCCATTTCATCTGATTTGGCTAGGGCATACAGCTCAAGAAACTTCATTGTAACAGATCCGCAATCGCCCACTCTATCATTCGTGTACACCTTCTCGAAGCGAGTCCATGTATAAGATGGTAAAATCTCTTTCAGCTCCTGTTTACTCGCCTTGCTTCGTTCCTTTGGCTTCATTTTATTAGTCTCAGGGTCCGGCTTGAAAAAGGCTTCCACAATGTAAGGCAACATGTGTAGAACTGGTGAAAGGTTTTCAGCAGCTTGGGCGTCACGGCAATGGATTGGCAACGGGTCTAGTACTTCGACAAACCGCAATTCAATGTTAATAACAACTCCAACCCAGTGATCTCCATTCCAATTCATGGGAACGTAAACTGTTCCCACATCTTCAAACCACCTCGCCTTAATACGGCCGTGCGTCCACTCGTCGTATATAAACTCCTTGATGCGTTCGTCCCAATGGTACCCTCGCTTTTCTTTGAACGAGGAGAAGCTCCTATATCGCCCTTACAAATGGTTTGAAAACCAAGGCGGGAGGAAGACCACCATCTCCTCTGCGAAGTACGTAGCATGTTTCATGTATATGTATTCTGCAAGTACCTGCATATTCTGAAAACCCAGATACCATATATGTTAACAACATATGGCAAGATATACAACAAATTAACACCATACTAACCGTTGTGTTCAAACATTTCTTTGGCTCTGCGATTTCAAGCAAGAATTTGTTACTTATGTCCACCGCCCCATATATCAAGTTTTTCAGCACGTACTGCCTACCAATTATGCGACAATTATAGCACATGTAACATATTTAACTTTTCTGTAAGCACAGTTCTTTTATACTTCGTCGGACAGAGTCTAAGCATTTTCTACCAGGCGTTCTTATACTCAATAAACATATCTTCGCTTTCCCTTAACCCTGCTAATGCCCGAGCAAGCTCAACCTCTTCATTCGTTGGAGTAGGTTTAACACGCTTTGGTGGAGGAGAAGAATCGCTTAGATCCACCGGTTCTTCAGTTCTTTCAACCAATACTTTCATAGAGCCACACTTCTTTTTACGTTCTTTGTTCTTCTTGTTAGCTTTCTTCCTCTTTTCCTTAACTTCACCTAGGAATACATCTATTGTTTCCTGGAAAACACATTAAATAGGTCCTATGAACTGTCGAACACCTATTTAAAAAAATAATTAAATTACCTTGAATTGTTTCTTGTCCGTTACATCCTCCTGTCCATCTCCCTCTTTAACCTGATTTAAGAAAGTATTCAGTTTGCTTTCGATGGATATGTCATCAGTCTTTACTTCACATGGCCATATTGACTACCATTATTTAGTCCACAATATTTAACTCGCTCATGTCCAACATAATAAGTAGGTCACAAAAACATTCAATTTTGAATTAAATTACCGTGGATAGTTTCTCTTCAGTCACATACATTTGTCCATCTACCAATTCAGACTGATCGCAGATGGTATCCATTTTGCTTTCTATGGATACGCCATTTGTATTTCCTTTACCAGGATGTCCGGTATTACTCTGGCAAAAATGTATACAAATAATTAGTGATATCAAAATTAATTGGCTGATGTACATCAGGCTTTCCTACACTTGGTGTCCCAGGCTTTACTCTGGCTATATTGGCTCCCACAAACAGGTTTGGAACACATACTAAGTAGGACACAAACATTTAAAATTTATAATTAAATTACAGTGATTTGTTTATCAGCAAGCACAGACATCTCTCCATCTACTATTCTAGGCTGATCGGAGACAGTATCCATTTGGCTTTCTATGGATAAGCCGTCAATCTTCCCTTCACACGGAGCCTCGGTGTTTCCCTGGCCAAAATGGATACAAATAATTAGTACTTGTCTATTTAATCCATATATTTACCAAAGCATTCAAATGTATCCATAAATAAACTGATCTTGAGATTCCACTTGACTCTCTTATACACACTTGACTCTCTGTGGATAGTTCGTCAGATTTCCTTTCGCACGGACTGCAGCTTTTATTCTGGTCATGCTAGATCCCAAAAATTAGTATTCAATTATTAACGTGTTATCACCAAAGAGAGATCAAACATTCGGAAAAATCAATCAAATAGGATAACTAAAAATGCGAAGAAGGAATGTTTAAAGCTATCAAATGTATCAGCAGATCACCTGGTTTAATGGATGCAAAACCACACTATTTTCTACTGCTTCCTTTCCAAGTGTTTCTAGGATTTCAGCTACATACATAACATCTTTCGACTGCTCTTGATCCTCCCCCTCTGTGGTCAAAGCCACAGCCTCCTTGTCCTTACCGAGAATGGATTCATCACTTGTTTTCCAAAGATCAATCGTGACAGCTAGCTGAGTACAAAAGTTGCCAATGTTAAATTCAGATCCCAGATTTTCTTGATCGAAAGAAGTTTCATCAACATAGTTGTTAACTTGAGAAATAATAGAATTCACATTATTCCAAATTGGGTCGTTGTTAGTAGCAGGACTTTCAAAAGTTTGATCACCAACTCCAGTATTATGATTCTCAGGCCCTCAAGCATTAGGTTTTTCCTTCTTCGCATTTTTAGTTGCACCTAATAAAATTTTCTTCATTCCTGTCAAAGTGCACTTTTGAGTGGGGCTGTTTAGACGTTTACTTACACGCAACCTACAATCCCTGGGCGTCAATCTTTGCTTCAACAACGTCACTTCCTTTCTCAAATCTTCAATTGAATCCTCTACCCAAATCTTGAACTTGTCATTAACAACAGAGTCTGCCTCACTGCTGGTCCCATCTTCAGTTGCAACAGACGCCTTTCTCTTTTTCTTATTCTCCACAAAAGGCTCGGGGACGTGTTCAATAATCTCGTGAGAAGAATCACCACCAGGCCACTCATCCTTCTTAAACTTGTGATGACTATCCACGAGGCTTTCAAGATAATCAACCTTCTTATCTTTTATCTCGTCTATCCATTCCCCCCATCCTTCTCCTAATGGCCTCATTTGGGGTTTTAAATAAGGAACGAATTTTACCTGTACATAGATAAATTGCACATCTAAATGGATAAAGAGATTAGTATAAGTATGAACGATACGAATATACACATACCTCACGTCCAAACTCGATGTCTAGTACAGTGTCACTACTAATCAAGTTGTTTTTTGAGATCCTTTCGAAAGAACTATCCATGAAATTCATAGTTGATTCATGGTCAGGCATCCTCTCCAAAAATCCTGGTATACAACGGAAAACTAGAAGTTGAAATGCAAGCGGGAATCCATACCCGACCTTCGTTTGTTGTTGCAGCTGCGTTCTAAATGTTTAACAGGATCCTCACCAGGTTTACCAGTTCTCGGACCATGTTTCATTGAATTAATCGTTTTAAGAAAAGACTCTCATACCCATAGATAGCTCAGAAAGAAATCCACATCCTTAAGTATCTCAACAAATTTCGGGGTTGCCTTTGCATTCTGGTTGCTACTAATAAGCACTCCATCAACAATACATATCAGAGCAAGTTTCAGCCTTTTGGAACCATCCAGGTCTCTATCATCAAGCATTTAAAGTATGTCTGTAATCTTAACACCTTGGTCCCCCTTCTTCCTACTCTTACTCATATTTCCAAACAAGTCTTCCCACACAGAAGTGGATCCTTCTGGAATCATCTTCTTCTCATCTATTTCTTATGGTTCAGGGAACTCACAACAATTCAAGCATGTTATCAATCCAAACTTTTCTAACGAGAATCGCAGAGGTTGTCCCGCAAAAACCGAAGTCAACTCGTATCTCTTTTTCGTAATTAGTTGTCTCGCCAGTACCCATGGATCATTTTCCCAGAAATTGAACACTGTTTCACTGGGAGCCTAAAAAAATCTCCAAAACTAGAATCTCGAATTTTCTCCCACTCTGGCGTATCCTTAATTTTCTCCCACACCCTGTTTAGTATCTCCGGTTTGGAGTATATATTTAGTCGACCATCTGGATATCGATCTGTCTGGTACAATCTAATCGGTAGGTTTGAGTCTACCATCGTCTGCAAAAGAAACCTCTATTGGATAAAATTTTCTATTGAAAATCACTACAACATAATATTAGAGTATTGGAACCTTACCTTATGAGTAATGAACGAGGACCGAAACCCTAACGGATGTGGTTTCTGCTTCTCGCCGGTGTAAAAATGGAGGAGAGAGAGACGATCGAGAAAGACGATGGCAGTTTGCGTATTTTTATTTTACAGACCTAAAATTAATTAACTCTTACCCATCATAAAAAGCAACCCAACCATAAAAATGTCTAGTTAGCACGATGAGTAATTGGTCAGTTCATTTAGTCTAGGGGCATTGTTGTCTTTTCAATCCTTCTGTTATCAATAAAATATACAAAATTGCACAAACTTTTCAGAAGATACAAAAGTGCAATGAAAAAATTAAAAAGATACAAGGAACCACATCAATGCAACCTTTCAAATTACTTTTTCAATAAGAAAAGAAGCAGTTATTACATTTCTTATCTCTTTATTGATTTCTCTCTCTTGCCTTAATGGAGTTTTATAGTTTCAACAAGATTTCAGAAATCAACTACAAAGTAAAGATTTAATACTTAGGGATAGGATTTTGTGTGTCTTCATGATCGATTGAGAGTTATTTTGCCCAAAAAATCAGATACTTTTGTGCGATGAAGAATTTATATCTAAATATTTAGATTTACTTAATATTATTTTTGGAAACATTTACATTATTGATGTGTTTACTTTTTTATTTAATTATTTGGGTTAAATAGAACAAGGATAGATGCACATATATGTCCAAATCAAGTTAGAAATTTTGACTGGTTGTTAGTGTTTGAGAGACGATGGTTCACTCTCAAGGATTTTAGTGTTGATTTTAGTTATATGTTGGTTAGTATCACTTCTCATGTCTACCAGATAAATTTCAAGTCAAAAACCAAAGTTGTTATGCTTTCAAATTTTCTAAATCCGAATTTTTTTGGTATTTATTCCTATAAATAATATTATTCGTCAAGGAGTTTCAGAACGTTATCCTATATGTGTTTTTTAAATATCTTAATTCTATTGTTCGTTATATTTCAAGACATAATAATTCATGTATAATAAGTATAATAATTTGGTGTTTTTATAGATGTAGTAGGAGATATTACATGAGTTGGTGATATCAAAGAGAGTGGTCTGAGCCATCAAGATTTTATAAGCCACAAATGAAATCAACTGTACAATTTACTATCAGAAATGAAGAGTAGGTTCATGGTTTTTATTTAGTAAATCTATGCTAACTGCAATATTGACTTTTACTAATATAACATGTTTCAAAGATTAGAATGTCTTGATTACAGCTGTTTGGCTGAAGATTTATTTAGTCAGGCGATTTTGAAAAAAATTTGATAATCAATTTTTTGTCTTAAAGCTAAAAAAAATATTAAGTATGTTTATATATCTATTTACTTGGTATTTATGTTTTCTATAAATATATGATTCACCTTTGTTGACTATAAACATTTTTTCTATTAACTCTTTTTTGGCTTACTATTGTAGACGGACTTTCAAGTGAAGATTTTGAAGACTATGATATTCATCAACTATACAATTTTATGAATAAGTAATTTATATAGATAACATGTTTTGTATTTTAGCACATATATCTTTTTATAGTTAACATTTAGTTTTAAATTTTCATATTTCAGATACCCATATCCATTACCATATAAATTAGATTCATTGATTCACTCCATATTAGTTGTTTTGTTATCTCTATCTTTTAATGTAATAAAACTCTGTTCCATTTATTTTTGGGGTTTAAGTAATTGGTTTTATTGTTGTCAAAAAAATGTAATTGGTTTTAATGTTAGTATTTGATAATTTTAATATTTGCTTAGTAATTTTATTATCTTTACATTTTTGTTTGATAATCAAAAATATCCTTTAGAAAAATAGCCTTTAATATTTGATTAGTAAGTTTATTATCTTTATCGAATTTCAATTACAGATTAGAAAAGGACATTATAAACAGAACCATTGTTTTAATCATAATGATGATGGCAGACAGACTAGCACGAAGTGCCCGTCTAAGACTGTCATATTCATTCCACGTTGGAACGGAGCCACCAAACTAGATTAATGAGAAATAGGTTTCATTATTTTCTATTGTTGACAACAACAACAACAAAAAAAAAAAAAATCATAATGAACAAACACGAAAAACACAAACTTATAAAATGATAAAAATGATTAGTGATGTTATCATTGTTATAACTTCATGTTCATGTGAAACATATGACAATTTTGGAACATAAATTTTTATTTTACTATAAAAAAGAAATCAGACGAACTAAAACTAATTTGATTTTAATGATATTTTTGGTTTGTAAATATTATTTTCTGTTTCGATGGATTGAGATTTCGAGGTTCGTTGTTTGGTTAGGTTTCACATAAAGGTCCCTTTTCTAGATGTGACATTGTTGCGGGTGAATCTACATTCCTCTCTCGTATTCCTTTTGGTGTCGGGCTTAGGTTTTCAGCGTCGAAGTATGGTTTTCTATTGCGAGGAGGTAACCGGTCCTTGGTCGGTAGTTTGTTGGGATCGGTGAGGAAGTGTCCACGTGTAAGAGCTGGAGGTCTTAGTGTAACTTCCTTAATAAGCAAAGCTCAATCCAAGGGAAATCTTTCGGCTCGCTATCCTTGGACCATCAGATCCCAGTAGCATTCGTACAAACCCTAGGTAATAATTCCTATAATTTTCATACTTCTCCTTCTTTTCCCTGCACATAAATATTTTCGGCGAAGCCCTGCCGATATCTTATCATCCATTCTGATTGTCATCTTGTAAGGAGATTTCTCGGAGAACCATGTGGAGGTATGAGACGAGTAACCTATCAATTGGTAAGCCTCGAGTCTCTTCTTTCCAGAAATGTCAATTTTGTCCAAATCGGAGGTACGAGTCGAAAGTTATAGCCGATTTTCTAATATGTATTCATGCGGTGAGGATATGTGATCAGATCTGTTTTGGGAGTTTTTATCGCTTTTCTGTATTTTGTTTTAGAATTTTATTTTACGATTTTTATTTCAGTTATTGGACTATTGAATGTTGGGTTTATTTGATATACATTGGTTATTGGAGTTTATTAGATACTTGGGGCATAAGTTAGGGTTTGTGATGTTGTTTTGAGAGAGGAAGACACGGGTGTTACATTTTGGTATTAGAGCGGGTTTGTCGTCCCGGTTTTGAACTGTGAGTTGGGTAGTTGAGAGTACGGATAGTAGTTAGTACGGTTAAGATTCAGTTTTCAACGGTTTTCAAAGTTTTATGGGGATTGAGAATTTTTTTTTAAAAAAATAGCACTCCTTCTGCCCGATATAAGTTTATTAGTAGTCAACTTTTGGTTCTAGCTAAAGTCTAACCAATTTGTTTTTGTCATAAGTATGGAATCCGAAAATGAGTTATTTGTCAGTAACTTTTTGAAAACTACATTTTATCAAGATCTTCGGAAAATATCAAAATTGGTTGACAAGGTAAGGAACCTTGAGCTTAATGGGGATATGGAAACCCAAGGGATAGTGTTTGGAAACCACTACAGCAAAATAACAAGGTACACAACCTTTAGTTGGAAGTCAGTTTGGCAACCTAGTGGTCGTTCCCTGTCTTTATATTTGCGAAGAAAAGTTAGTGAGAATGGAAACCCAATGAGAGAGTGTTAGAAAAACATTATTGCAGACTGACAAGAAGCTGTAAGTGGAAGAAGACAAGTTTAATAGGGATGGAAACCCAACATATGGTGTTCGGAAAACATCACAGTTGGATGACAAGATAAGGAGCCTTGATCTTAGTGGGGATGAAAACCCAAGGGATAGTGTTTAGAAACCAATACAGTGAAATAACAAGGTATGCAACCTTCAGTTGGAAGTCAGTTTGGCAAGCGAGTGGTCATTCCCTTTGTTCATATGGATAAGCGTCAGTGTTGACCATTCTTAAGGATAGAGATGGTATCTCTTTGGGCACAAGTTGGAAATGGATGGTGGTAAAAAAAATTCTAAGTAATGAACACTATAAATTTGAACCACCTATAAAAGTGTGTAACCGACCCTAATGGAAATGGGCGATGGTCAAGGATCTTTGTGTACACTGAGAAAGTCATTGCATATCCATCACACAAGTTGAGGCCTCACAAGGCTAATTATCCCTCTCATGATTTGGAGCTGACAACCATTTTTATGCCCTGAAATTTTGGAGAGCTTACTTGTATGGAGAGAATGTCCAGATTCTCATCACAGACCACCAAATTTTGAATTACATCTTTACTCAAGGAGACTTAAATTTGAGGCAGCGCAGATGGATTGAGTTTTGGCATATTATATTTGGAGATTACTTATCATCCGATTAAGGCCAATCAGATGGCAGATGCCTTGAGTAGGCGCAAGAGCGTGACCAAGGAGGTCCATGAGCTGACTTGGACATTGGTTAGTCCTAGGTTATGTGCAGTCACTGCATAGGGAGAGACAATTGGTCTTGAGGCATTGGAGCAGTCAAATTTACTGTGAAAGATTCAACAATCCTAAGGAAAGGATGAGGCTTTACGTAAACAGATCGAAAAGAGGCTTTGGGTATCACACTACCGCAAACGGGATTTTTCTGTACAAAAACCGAGTATGTGTGTCGGATGATGAGCAATTAAGGAAGGAGATCTTACAACAAGCACATCACTCACGGTTCTCCATTCACCCAGGGAACACCAATATGTATCGGGATCTTAAGCGATATTTCCATTGGACTAGTATGAAGAGAGATGTGGCTATCTTTGTATATATCGCGTTGTCAGATGTGCTAGATAGTAAAGGCAGAACATCAAGTACCTAGTGGATTATTGCAGAGTGTGCCATTACCAGAGTGCAAAATGGGACACATTGACTATGGATTTTTTTATTGGTTTACCAACAACAAGTGGCGGGAAGAATGCCATACGGGTTATTGTAGATCAATTCACTAAGTCATCTCACTTTGTAGCGATAAAGAAGACGGATGGAGCAGCTCAGCCAGCGCAAAATTATTTTGAAGAGATTAAGATGTTGCATGGGATACCTGTCATTATAGTGCCAGATCGTGACACAAATTTCACATCTTCCTTTTTGGCAAGTTTTTCAGAAGGAGTTGGGGACCAAGGTTCATACGAGTACAATTTACCATTCGCAGAGAGATGGTCAGTCAGAGAACACTATTCATACTCTAAAGGATATGTTCAAGGCTTACGTTTTAGATTAGGAGGAGCATTGGTTCAAGAGACGGTAGAAAAAGTGGAAATTATCAAGAGACGGTTAAAGGAAGCTCATGACCGCCATAAGAGATGCATATAAGCACATGAGAGATTTGGACTTTGTGGTGGGAGACTTAGAAAACCTGAAAATGGATACATTTCAGAAAGGTTCTAAGAGTTGAAAGCTAAAGAAGCTTAAGTTGAGGTACATGAGACTGTACACTACTATTGTTGAGCAGATTGGGGCAATAGCATATTGGTTGGGCTTATCATCAGAGTTGACAGGCTTTCACGATGTGTTTAATATGTCAGTATTGAGGAAGGTTGTCAAAGAGCCAAAGCTTATTTTGCAGCAGTCACCAAGCGATCTCAGTAAGGATATGTCAGTGCCTAGCCAACCACTTGTGGTACTAGAGCGTTCGGAAAAGGAAATTCAGGGAAAGTGGCTACGATGATCAGAATCCATTGGGAGAGAGATGAAATTCAGGAGGAATCTGGGAGTCCGAGAATCAGATGAGGTCAGATTACCTAGATCTTTTTGGAGTTAGAAGCGAGATAATGAGCCATGATATGAATTTGTGGGCAAATTTCTTGTTAGTGGGATGATATATCATGGTTTTTACTAGTTTTAGACCATGATATAAGTGTGTTTTAGTGTCTTTTTGTGTTCTTTTAGAGTCTTTTACAGGTATTATCAGGTTTGGAGCTGAATTGGAGATGTTGGAGTATATTGGAGATTTTTGGAGTGTTTGGCCGAGAGATAGAGTTCACTGTCCGAAACAGAGTACTCCGTCGATCGTTGCACACCACCGACGATCGTTGCACCAGCGAGATGGGCCCAAAACTCGGCGGTTTATGAAGAGTCAAGATATTGCACTCTGATCCAGAAGTTTCTGATATTTACAAAGAAGCCCCTGGCCGAGATTAGACCTATATTATTGAGTTTTTGGTGTTTTAATTAGATACGCTTTTACATACGCTTTGATAATTAAGAGCAGAGGATTTTTAGAGCTTTTGGGGCTGATCTGAACCTTTACTTCATCTGTATTTCGAGAAGATTTCGAACCCCTTTAATTATTTATCTTCTATGCAATTTATTCTTCATATGATTATGTTTTCATTATCTATGTCAGAGTAGATTCCTAGTTAGGTTTAGGGTTTCTCACATAGGATTTCATGACTTGCTAGACTTGTTTAATTCAGTTAAGGATTCATAACTATATATGTTCTTCAATCTAATTGTGCTTAAAGCTAGTTCTAACCTGATCAATTAGAATCTAGATCTTAGGTTGCTAAATACGATACGGAAGTGTGGTTTAGGAATCTGAACTATTTAGGTTGAGCAATTAAACTTCTCGCAAACGAAAGTTTGGTTTAGGTTAATTGTGAACATATCAAACTTGGAATTAATGCTAGTTTAATCTGTTAGTTCTCGCAAACGAAAGTTTGGTTTGCTGCACTTAGACTTAGAGAACTATCGCAAAGGAATTTGGTTAGTTCTATATCCGTGTTTTGAGTTCTAGAAATGTGCTTAATTAGATCCTTGCTGAACGAACTGTCTGCTTGTCTGATTTCCTGAGAACGCCCTGTTGGAATTGTGTCCAGTAATCTCGGTACTGTCTCTAGAAAGTAAGAGTATGTCAATGATCAGACATAAGTCATATAATACTGGGGGTCATGATGGCTTGCTAGAGTCCGCTCATGATCTATAAGTCTTGGACTTATTACCTTTATTATATGATCCCATATGGGTCACACGCCTAAGCTTACAGGAAAATGTGTAGAAACGGATTGACAGAAGTACGGTAAAAGTGCTAGGCATTTACTGTACTTAGAGATTAAAGGGTTCAGCAATCGTGTGTCGATCGATACACAAGGTGTGTCGATCGACACAGTGCGTGAACGCCTAGGAAATAATAAGACCGAGAATTGGGCCCGAAAGGCCATGAGAACTAAGACAGGTTTTAAATGAATAAAACCTGACCTAGCTCTCTAATCCTCTCCAAGTCTGCGCCTCTCTCTCTCTCTCTCTGTCGCCTCCCTCCTCGTGGTCTAGCAGCCAGATTCCTTTGCGTGCGTGTGTGAACCTCTGGAGGAGTTATCCCTCGGTGGCTCTCTGATCTCTGACCATACCATCCCTTTCCGCTGCATAAACAGGTATAAGGTGAGATCAACAATTGTTTCTAATCAAGAGAACCTAGATCCGCATGTTTAGGATAATCTGAATCAGAGAACTAAATCAGGATTTATCTAAACATTCCTTCAGTGGTATCAGAGCTATTGGTTCTGGTTTTTCTTGTTTAGATTCATGTTTAGGATTGTTTAAAGAGGTTTTTTGAATCAATCTACTGATAAGATTAAAACACTTAAGAAACAAGAATTGAATCCTAAACAAACAGTTGAAAAATCGCATGACCAAGCTATATTGATTTGGTATGCGACATAAACTGATTTTTGCATCGACTGAGATCGCATTGCATCGATCGATGCAATGCATGGATCGATCGATGCAATGCATGGATCGATCGTTGCAACCGCGAGAGATTGACCACGATCGCATGGATCGATCAAACGATCGCATGGATCTCGCGAGAATCTCTCGGCCAAATCTGTTAACCGTTCGTGCACGCGTGAGAGCATCGATCGATGCAGGATCGATGCACGATCGATGCAGGATCGATGCTGAGAGCGTCGATCGATGCGGTTAGGGTTTTGGCTCGGTTTAATTTAATTAAAACTTAAAAACGTCACGGTTTAATAAACAGACTTAATAAATTTATTAAGTTCTGGTTAAACCGGGATAAGAAATCCAAAGTCGAAAATTGGATTTTGTGCCTAAACCAGGATTTTCTAATTTGATTTGGTTGGACCAAATAAATTGAGAAAATCCGGTTTAGTAAATAACCGGTTGACAATTGTGGTCATCGTAGTAATTAAAATTTGGTTAGACCAATTTTAATGAACCAGACCGGTTATGTCATTTAATTGGACAATTGGGTCATGTCTTGGACATGGACCAATTCTTGGGCCTCGGGCCAAGAAGTTAAAACAATTGGGCCAATTATTTGAGTCTTTCTTCAGATTAATTTAAAATTTATTTTATAAAATTATAAAGTCGATTTTAAATTAAAGTTTCCGAAATTTTGAAATTAGAAAGTTTCTTAAAATAGAAGTTTCTGAATTTGCATGTTTTGGATTTTAAGAAATTTCTAAAGTTAGAAAGTTTCCGGTTTTAGAAAGTTTCCAATTTTAGAAAGTTTCCAAAAATAGTAGGTTTCCAAAAATAGAAAGTTTCCCGAAATAGTAATCTTCTATTTTGGGAATGAAATTTTAATAAACCTACGAACCTCATATAATATCAAGCGTTGGATGTCTTGTCCAGTCTATGTCAGCTGTCGAAGCCCATTCAATTGTATTCATGGCCTTACAGTGTGTGGATGTCTACTTTTGCGTGGATAAGACGGTTTGTGATTCATAAATGTCATTGGGAGTCCCAGACATTAATGATTACATGACTGTATAGTCTGGTTTTCTTGACTAGGCCATCGGGAGTCCCGGGCCTTGAGACATCAGAGTGGATTGGGCCTCGGGCCCAGATTCACAACCAAGAGTTATATCACGGATATAATTAGCCGATATAGGACTTACCGATATAAGCTAAGGTTGGGTGACGGCCAGTGGCCCACTTTGATCTTAGTTATATGTGGATCTTGGAATCATTATATTCTATTGAGGGTAACTTATGTTATTGAATATAATGCGTGATTAATCATATTAAATTTAATACGAGATTAATCATATTGAACATATTAACTAAAATCCTTTTATCTTAATTTTCAGTTATGACTAGCACAAACAATCAAAACACTTTCTCGATCCGGTCTGTCCTTAAGATGGACAAGCTGAACGGATCAAATTTCTTGACTTGGTCGCGGAACCTGAGGCTAGTCCTCAGACAGGAGAGAAAGGACTATGTTCTTGAGAGAGCTCTCCCCGTGAAAATCGGGTCCAATGCCTCCCATGCAGTATATGATGCTTGGAATAAGCATTATAATGATGCGGTAGATGTGCGTGGTCTGATGTTGGCTACCATGGACTCAGATTTGCGGAAGCAATATGAGAACATGGAGTCGCCAATAGAGATGATCAGCAGCCTGAAATTGAAATTTCAGGAGCAGGTAAGAGTGGAGTGATACCAGTTGGTTAAGTCTCTCACTAGCTGCAAGCTACCAAATGATCATCCAGTGAGTCCTCATGTCAGTAAAATGATGGGTTACATTGATAACCTGAGGAAACTGGATTATCCAGTTAGCCAAGAATTGGCAACTGAGATCATTCTGCAGTCACTGCCGTCAAGCTATGATAAGTTCAGAAGGAACTATATCAAGAAAGGCTTAACGAAGACGCTGACTGAACTGCATGATATGCTCAAGACAGTTGAGCCAAACGTGAAGAGTACCCTGTACAATCTCATGAATGAGAAGGGTAGGTTTACTAAACCTAATGCTGACAAGGGTGAAGACAAAGTTGTCCAGATTTTGAATCATGGCAAGCGTGTGTCTTCTGAGCCCGAGTCAGATACCTCTTACGTTGGTAAGTGCTGCTACTGTAAGAAGACAGGGCATTGGAAGAGAGATTGCATTAAATTCATGGAAGATGATGAGGAGTTAAAGTTGATGTATGCGACTACTTCCTCAGGTATTCATGTTATTACTTCAAGTTCTACCTTAAAGGTATTGGATACTGGTTGTGGCACTGATATTTGTGATAATATGCAGAGCCTAAGCAACAGTAGAACGTTGAAGGAAGGGCAAGTGAAACTACATGTCTGGAAGGAGCTTGGGATGCTGCCTCAGCCGTAGGGTTTTTCACTTATAGATCCCTTTGAGGCTTGGTTTTGTATTAAGTAATTGCTACAATGTACCTGCTTTAAGCAGAGTTGTCTTTCATTTTCTTGTAAGAATTTGAATGTTTTTCATTTTGATAAAAGACAAGTTTTGTTCTTTTGATCTTAATGAAATATTAATTGTAGCACCCTATTCATGGAATGGGTTTTATATCTTAAACCAAAGAGTGCCTAAATGTAACATAAATACCGAATTGGTTTAAATCTGATGAATTAAACCTGATTTTTCTTGGCATAAAGTCTTGGTCACATAGAGTAAGTCGGATTCAGAAATCCCATAGTCATGGACTGTTGGGCTCATTTGATAAAATATCTTATGAGACTTGAATTCTGTTTACTAGACCAAAAGGTAAAGGGCCTATCTTAGCCGAGCTAGAGAAAGGCCCAAAGGCTTATTGGACCTGAAACATACTCATGTATGTGGCCCAATGAGCAGTAATGCCAGAGAAAATCTCCTGTACTTCATTGTCTCTACTGATTACTTCAGTGAGTGTGACTGTGTTCATTTGATGAGACACAAGTCGGAATTCTTTGACATGGTCGAAAGAGTTCCAGAATGAAGTATAGGATCTGAATGACAAAAGTATTAAGACTCTGGATTAAATCACGAGTGAGAATACTTAAGTCATTGATTGTGTGATCATCTGAATGAGTGTGAAATCGTTTCACAGCTCATTTCTCCTGAAAACCTGAAGGTTTTTTCTGTGAGAAAGAATCAGATCTTATTAGAAATGATTAAAGATGAGTCACACGAATCTTCCATGATATTATTTAAGAATAACGCTCTAGAAATATCTAAGTTTACGCTGAAAAGGTTCCACCAATATCAGTTGAAAGACACCACGTAAATGTGGATTGGAATCGATCCAAATTCGTCTTTACTGAATATTTGTAGTTGAGCTACTTCGCTGGTTGTCCTAGGGACACTAAGGCTTGTTACTTTTACGTCCATTCTGTTTTCTAAGAAGGGAAGTTACTTTCCAAGAAGAACAGTGGGAGTAAAAGTATAACTCGAAGATATGAATGAATCAGTTACTAATCCGAGAGTGATTTCTTGTCATTAGTTGAACCTGATAATCATTGAAATCTGCACCTATGGAGCCTGAAGTTCGCAGATATGAATGAATCAGTTACTAATCCGAGAGTGATTTCTTGTCATTAGTTGAACCTGATAATCATTGAAATCTGCACCTGTGGAGCCTGAAGTTCGCAGATATGAATGAATCAGTTACTAATCCGAGAGTGATTTCTCGTCATTAGTTGAACCTGATAATCATTGAAAGTTCGCATGATCTGATGATCATTGAAAGCGACGAATCTGCGAAATTCAAAGAAGCGATAGTGAGCCCGAACTCTCCGAAAAATTACATTTTATGTAAGTTAGCTTCATCGATCCATTCATGGATGGAAGCAAACATATCGGAGTTGGATTCTTCGTTCTGTTGAAGTAGTCAAGGTTTTGACTTGAACAGGAACGAATTGGAACTGTGCGTTTACTAATAGATTGGTGGGAGCGATATTGCATTTCTCATATTGTATGTCGATGACATACTGATTCTCGGAAAAGACGTCCCAATGCTGCAGTCGGTTAAGGACTGGCTTGGGAGTTGGTTCTAATGATTGACATGGGTAAAGCCACGTATGTTTTTGGATTTTGGATCTAAAGATAGAGATCCGAAAGAGCTGGTAGGACAAAGTCAGGATTCTTATCCCGACAAAGTCCTACACGTTTTCAGCATTCCAAGAAGGGTTTTATGCCAATGTCACATGGCATTACGTTAAGCAAGACACAGTGTCCTACGATAACTGCTGAGCTTAAATGCATGGATAAGATTCCATATGCGTCGGCAATTGGATCTATCATGTATGCCATGAAACGTACTTGTTTGATGTTGCTTTAATGTTAAGCAAGACAAGTAAAGACCAGTCAAATCCAGCAAAGAATCACTGGATTGCCGTAAAGAATGTCCTAAAGTATTTGAGAAATACTTAGGATAAGTTCTTGATTTACGGAGAAAGTGAGGTGCTACAAGTCGGTAGAGTCTGAAAGGCAAGTTTCCAATAGACAAAGATGATTTCCGATCACAGTCCGGTTATATCTTGTGTCTATCTGGCGGTGCAAGGCACTGTTGCTGACTCCATGACTTAAGCTGAACATTTCGCAGCTTGGGAAGTGGCGAAAGAGGTTGTTTGGAAAGAAGAGTTCGTCACTGAACTTGATGTGATTTCCAGCATAGATGAGACTAGCTGCACATCAGAGGTCCAAACACCTTGAGGATAGGTATAACCTATTCCGTGAGATAAATGACAGAGATGTTAAGTAGATCAGCAAGTTTCAACGAATGAGAATGTTGCTAATCTATTAACGAAGCCACTCCTTAGGCCTAAGCACGAGTCGCGGACTGTTGCTGTAGGATAAGTGAAATTAAGATGTAGTCTTAATTTCAGTGGGAGTTATTAAAGGGCTTTATTTAGTTATTGGATATGTTCTTGAAATAACATTTAAGATGTTTAATGAAATTATTATTTCAAGATTATTTTAACTGTGATGAAATAATCGTTCCAAAGTGATATAAACCATTTTATAGGTCATCGAAGTAAATGACTTGATCTTGAGTCATCAAAGTCATTTAGCTTGATCATGAGACCCTATATTTGATAGATGGATTATATCATCCTGTCCCTAGTCGAAGGTTGTTGAAATTGGAACACCAACAACCGTGTGAGACTGGATTGGTACGTGACTTATGACAAAGTCTCAGTGTGTCATAGATGCGCGGCATCAAAGTCAGTACATAGGTGTATGTTGGGGAACATACGACCGGACAAGACCCGCTTATAAGAACTCTTCAGGATATTTATATCTGTGTCATAAGAGATTCTTACTACGACTATAGAGTATAGTCCTTAGACCTGAGTTCGCATGCATGTGACTGCACATGGACTAATGCACTTTGATCATTGTCTAACGCTGTCGTTCTGCGATAGTTATAAGGACCTTGTTTGGGTACATTATGAAATGAGTAGTATACAGTGATGGAACAAGACGAAATTTGTCCCTCCAATATAAATGGAGTGAATATCTCTAGGCCAATCGGAGATTTGAATACTGGAAAATGCATGGCCAAGCTCAAACGGACTGTCCCGAGTCGTTTGGATTGTCAGTATCGAATCAGAGTCCGATGAACAAGATTAGGCTTTATAAGGATGACACTAATCTTGCCTTATGACTAATCGAGATATTGAGACAAAAGGATTATGAATACAGAGATTCCAGTACAAGTGGGAGATTGTTGGAATTGTGTCCAGTAATCTCGGTACTGTCTCTAGAAAGTAAGAGTATGTCAATGATCATACATAAGTCATATAATATTGGGGGTCATGATGGCTTGCTAGAGTCCGCTCATGATCTATAAGTCTTGGACTTATTACCTTTATTATATGATCCCATATGGGTCACACGCCTAAGCTTACAGGAAAATGTGTAGGAACGGATTGACAGAAGTACGGTAAAAGTGCTAGGCATTTACTGTACTTAGAGATTAAAGGGTTCAGCAATCGTGTGTCGATCGATACACAAGGTGTGTCGATCGACACAGTGCGTGAACGCCTAGGAAATAATAAGACCGAGAATTGGGCCCGAAAGCCCTTGAGAACTAAGACAGGTTTTAAATGAATAAAACCTGACCTAGCTCTCTAATCCTCTCCAAGTTTGCGCCTCTCTCTCTCTCTCTGTCGCCTCCCTCCTCGTGGTCTAGCAGCCAGATTCCTTTGCGTGCGTGTGTGAACCTCTGGAGGAGTTATCCCTCGGTGGCTCTCTGATCTCTGACCATACCATCCCTTTCCGCTGCATAAACAGGTATAAGGTGAGATCAACAATTGTTTCTAATCAAGAGAACCTAGATCCGCATGTTTAGGATAATCTGAATCAGAGAACTAAATCAGGATTTATCTAAACATTCCTTCACGCCCTAGACTTAGCGCTTTTAATAACTTGCTTTCACAACCAACAATCTCTGCTTTCTGTTTACTTTCTCGCATTGCTTTTATTTACATCACATTGCTTTCTTCCTAGTTTAATTCCTTGTTCCTTAGCTATCGAAACCAGAGTCTCTGTGGATTCGATACCCTATATACTACAATCACTGAACTGTGCACTTGCAGTTAGATATAGGATTAAAACTCGACCCTATCAAGTTTTTGGCGCCGTTGCCGGGGACTCTTAGAGTCTTCGATAGCTTCGAACCTAGGGTTTTACTAGGATTTTTCGTTTTCTTTTCGTTTTTTGTTTTCGTTTTTTTTAGTTACTAATTTTCTCTATTTTTTCTCTGTCGCAGGTACCGATTTCGCACTGCGTCGATCGTTGCACCCTAGCATCGATCGTCACTAGGCGACTCTGAGATTGAACCGATCGTTGCACTGATAGCATCGATCGTTGCTGGACGATTACAGACAGTTTATGCAGTCGCAGAAAACTAGAAGTAATCCGAACTTAGACTTAGTTAATCTCGAACTTGAAGAACTTGGACGTTTAGAGAGGACTAACAGAAGAGAAAGAAGATAAAGGATGGTACGTGAGCGTTTGATCCTGATACCAGATGCTGATGGTACCCTGAGGGATACGCAAAACAATCCTTACAATGTTGCTGGGCAGAGGATTGATGCTGAGGGACGAGTGATCCCTGATGTTGAGGAAGCTGAACCACCACCGCAGGCGCAAGGTCAAGTACAGAACCGAGCTAGACAGATGGTTGTCCATGAGAGGACTTTAGCTGACTACAACAGACCAGATGAGTTTCATGCAAACCGGTCAGCTCTAGTGCTTCCTAATTTTGAGAGGAATGATTTTGAGATCAAAACCATCTACTACTCGCTGATGAGACAGAATGCATTTCATGGTTACCCAACGGAGCAGCCTATGGATCACATTGATCAGTTTGAGGACATAATCACTGGCATGAAGTATGATGGAGTCTGCCCGGATTATCTGTTCCTTAAGCTCTTTCCGCACAGTCTTGCTGGAGACGCTAGTGCATGGCTAAAGCAGCTGGCACCTGGTCAGTATACTACTTGGGCAGCCTTGAAGAGTGAGTTCCTGCGTCATTTCTATGATGATGCGCGCTCAGATCAGTCCAGACAGGACATACTCACCTTTTCCCAAGGAGCTGTGGAGCCTTTAAAAATTGCCTGGATGAGATTTAAGCAGTACCAGCGTGACTGCCCACACCATGGATTTACTGAAGTTCAATTGATTGGTATCTTCTTCAGAGGCATAGATCTTCCATATCAGTCTGCACTGGATAACTCCAGTAATGCTAACTTCAACACCAGGACTCCTGCACAAGCTAAGCAGTTGATTGAGAACCTATTAGGCAGCAACAGTTGCAAGACTATGGATGAGAGGAGGAAGAAATCTGGTGGAAGTGTAGAGAATTCTGACATAGCTGATATTAGATCTAGGCTGGACACAGTTTGCAATCTCCTAGCAGGTAAGAAAGCTGTCCACTTTTCCCAAGATGTAGAGGTAATTCAAACTGAGGAGGACACTCAGGAGGAAGACGTAAATTACATAGGAGGATTTGGATTCCAAGGTAATAGATTTGGTAATCAACAGGGAAACAGATTCTTCAATGGAGGACAGAAAAGTGCTTTCAACAGCAACTCATCTAATTCTGGACAGACTAGCGGTTTTCAGAAGACCTTTGGACAAGGTACTCAGAGAACCTATGGATCTTCATCCTATCAGACTCCTCCTGCACCTACAGCTCATGAGAGTAGAACGGAGGCTATGATGGAACAACTAATGGAGACTCAGACCAAGAGTAATGTGGACTGCAACAAGAAGTTGGATGCTGTCTATGAAGACCTCAATGGGAAGTTTGAGTCCCTGAACACTCACATGAAGCAGTTGGATACTCAGGTGAACCAGATTTCCAGTTCAATGAAGGGAAAAGGAGTAGCAGACACTCATATTGAGGCCTGGTCTGTGTACATTAATGATGGATCTCACCTGGGTGAAAAATTTGAGCTAAGTACAGCTGAATTGGTGAAGGAAGAAGAAATCTCGGATTTTGGTGAAAGACTCTCGGGTGAAAACTGCAGTGTTGCAACGATCGACGCACACCGAGTGTCGATCGATGCAGGTCGTGAACAGACAGACTTGCCGAATGATAATGGTATTGATGCAGAGTTGGAGCTTGATGGCTTATTTTCTGGAGTCTCTGAGATTTCTCAACAAGAGATCTATGCGCAGATCGTTAGACAACACTCCTCAGTGTCTGAAGTGATTAAGCAGGAAATTGAAGAGCTTAAAAAGCTAGAGGAGATTGGTGAAGAATTGGAAGAAATTCCATCTTCTGATGATCCACCTTATCATCCATGTGTGCAGAGGTACTTGAATAAGATGCTGCCTTTAGATGAAGAGCTGAGACACTGGGTGATTATAATTCCTCAGCATATTAGTGATGTCCTACTGACCAAGATCCCGAAGAAGCTGCCAGAACCTGGGGTCTTTGTGCTTAATTGTTCAATATTTGAGGATAGTTTTAGGCGCTCTCTGTGTGACTTAGGAGCTTCTGGAAGTTTGATGCCATACTCTGTGGCAGAGAAGCTGGGTATGCTAGATTTTACTCCTACTAGGACCTCTCTTGTCCTAGCTGATCAGTCCATACGAGTTCCAGAAGGACTCTTTATGGACATCCCGGTGAGAGTTGGAACTACTTAGTTCCAACAGACTTCTTAGTGCTGAAATATGACTGTGATCCGGATGAAGCATTGCTACTTGGAAGACCATTTTTGGCTACAGCAGGAGCGGTAATTGATGTTAGAAACAGCTTGATAGACCTCCATCTGGGAGATGAGCCGCTGCGTTATGAGATGGATAAGCTGCGAAGACCACTGATAGATGGGCAGACATTCACCATCATGGATGCAGATGATAAGCAGCCGGATGACACTGTGATTGTAGATCCTGGAGCACATTTTACTCCATCTTTTCTTGGACATGAGCATTCTGCAACAGCCTACTCGACACCTTGGATGAGGAGACTTGAACAGAGACAGAAAAAGTCTCTGTCAGGATCTCCTGGTGCCTGAAAAATCTTGTTCGTCCGGTCAAGCTATTGACCTTAAACAAGCGCTGGGTGGGAGGCAACCCACCATTAGGTACTGGTGTTTTTTCTACTTAATTTTTGGTGTTTTTGTTAGGATTTTAAGTTTGTGTTTGTTTTTGGTGAGTTTATGATTGCAGGTCTCGGACAAATTCGCAGTGCGTCAATCGACGCACTTCTGTGTCGATCGTCACAACACGATCGGAATCGCATTGCAGCGATCGTTGCGGTCCTGAGCAACGATCGACTATACATGAAAATCGTCTAGCAACGGTCGATGCACTTAGTGCAACGATCGATGCCTGAGCGACAGAGGTAAACCCGACAGAACTCAACAAAGCCTTAACAATTTTTATTTTATTTTTACCGATCCTTCGCTTGACACTACTGGGGACAGTGTGTCTTAAGTGTGGGGGAGGTGCTACTGACGTTTATCTTTCTGTTTTCTTAAGAGTCAGTCCATTTTTCAAATTTTTTGTTTTATTGAGTCAAAATTGTTTAAGTAAGAAACTATGAATTTTTGAGAAGATTTACAAGACTTGCAGGAACTTAAGTAACCATTGGGATGAAGTTGCAGGATCTATCTCTGACTATTAGAAAACTCAGACACAGATCAACCTACTGGGAACACCCACATCACTTCAGGTATCAGAGGATCCTTTTACTGACTTCAACCTTAATACTGACTTAGATTTCTCACCTAAGGGCTTGGTATACTTTGTGTCGGATTCCCTTGTTAGTTCTGACACAGCCTGTAAACCTATCCTATTTAGTTCCCTTCTCCCCTTCCAAAAAAAAAAAAAGATAATAAACTGAGGATGAGTTAGTAACTCCGAAGTGGTCACGGAGTGGTAGAGACCCCTATTATCTCATGTCCGATCCATGGAATGTGTCCAACGTACACCCCATAACGGGAAGAACACTGATAAAAAAATTAAAATGATACCCAAAGTGGGAAAAATCAGTTGTTAAGGAAGGGAAAAGAGAAGAAAGGAACTAGAGAAAGATAGTAAGGTGGTCTAGAGCTGATAAGGTAAGAATCCATGTGCCCTTTGATCGATACTTCTTAGGTGAGACCGCACTTAAATACTTGCAGAAGTCAGTAGGGAGAATTTGAATGCTTGAATGTGATTGTGGAGTTTACTTAGGACAGTTGCTAAGTGTGGGGGAAGTACATGTTGGTCTTGATATCCTGTGATTGATTCTTTCAGTGGTTTACTAAGGGGAATCTGAGTGTTGTAGCTTCTAGGATGAAATGAGTTTCTGAAGAGTTTTCAAACCTCTTCACCATGCTTTAGTTCTCTGTTTTGCTTGAGGGCAAGCAAAGGCTAAGTGTGGGGGAGTTGATATATCATGGTTTTTACTAGTTTTAGACCATGATATAAGTGTGTTTTAGTGTCTTTTTGTGTTCTTTTAGAGTCTTTTACAGGTATAATCAGGTTTGGAGCTGAATTGGAGATGTTGGAGTATTTTGGAGATTTTTGGAGTGTTTGGCCGAGAGATAGAGTTCACTGTCCGAAACAGAGTACTGCGTCGATCGTTGCACACCAGCGACGATCGTTGCACCAGCGAGATGGGCCCAAAACTCGGCGGTTTATGAAGAGTCAAGATATTGCACTCTGATCTAGAAGTTCATGATATTTACAAAGAAGCCCCTGGCCGAGATTAGACCTATATTATTGAGTTTTTGGTGTTTTAATTAGATACGCTTTTACATACGCTTTGATAATTAAGAGCAGAGGATTTTTAGAGCTTTTGGGGCTGATCTGAACCTTTACTTCATCTGTATTTGGAGAAGATTTCGAACCCCTTTAATTATTTATCTTCTATGCAATTTATTCTTCATATGATTATGTTTTCATTATCTATGTCTGAGTAGATTCCTAGTTAGGGTTAGGGTTTCTCACATAGGATTTCATGACTTGCTAGACTTGTTTAATTCAGTTAAGGATTCATAACTATATCTGTTCTTCAATCTAATTGTGCTTAAAGCTAGTTCTAACCTGATCAATTAGAATCTAGATCTTAGGTTGCTAAATACGACACGGAAGTGTGGTTTAGGAATCTGAACTATTTAGGTTGAGCAATTAAACTTCTCGCAAACGAAAGTTTGGTTTAGGTTAATTGTGAACATATCAAACTTGGAATTAATGCTAGTTTAATCCGTTAGTTCTCGCAAACGAAAGTTTGGTTTGCTGCACTTAGACTTAGAGAACTATCGCAAAGGAATTTGGTTAGTTCTATATCCGTGTTTTGAGTTCTAGAACTGTGCTTAATTAGATCCTTGCTGAATGAGCTGTCTGCTTGTCTGATTTCCTGAGAACGCCCTAGACTTAGCGCTTTTAATAACTTGCTTTCACAACCAACAATCTCTGCTTTCTGTTTACTTTCTCGCATTGCTTTTATTTACATCACATTGATTTCTTCCTAGTTTAATTCCTTGTTCCTTAGCTATCGAAACCAGAGTCTCTGTGGATTCGATACCCTATATACTACAATCACTTAACTGTGCACTTGCAGTTAGATATAGGATTAAAACTCGACCCTATCATGGGAGATAATTGTAACAGCCCAAATCAGCAAAGGCCAATCCAAGGGAAATATTTCAGCCCACTATCCTTATCCAGCAAGGCCCAATATCTTTAAGGCAAACCCTAGGTAAGAATTCCTATAAATTTTATACTTCTCTTTCTTTTCCCATTCACATAAATCTTTTCGGCAAAGCCATGTCGAAATCATGTCATCCATTCCGACCATTATCTTATAAGAAGATTTTCTAGATAATAGTGTGGAGCCACGAGATGAGTAACCTATCAGTTGGTAATCCCCGAGTTTCTTCTTTCCATAAATGTTAAGTTCGTCCAAATCGTAGGAACGAGTCGAAAGTTATAGCCATTTTCTAAAATGTATTTGTGCAGTGCGAATCTATGGTGTGACCCATTTAGGGAGTTTTTATTTCTTTTTCATATTTTGTTTTAGAATTTGATTTTACGATTTTATTTTGGTTATTGGAATGTTGGGTTTATTTGGTATACATTGGTTATTGGATTTATTGAGTTACTTGAGACGTAAGTAAGGGTTTGTGACACGATGTCTTGAGAGAAGAGACGACGAGTGTTACACTTAGGTTGCGGTTTTTCTTTTGGAGTTCAAGTTTCTCTCTTTGTGCCTGCTCTTGCATCATCTTCGGTTCTTGGGTCAGTTCGTACTCTAATCTTTTTGTAGATTTCTTTGTATCTATCGGAGTTTAGCAGGTTGTGTTCGTTGTTGCTCCTTTTAGTTAGGTCTTTCTGAGTTTGTGGTTTTCAGCTTCTTTTTGACATCAAATAATTACAATAAGGGCATTCTAAGTTGTGATGAGGTTAGCGGTCAATTTAATGGATATAATTTTTAGGTGATTTAGCAATCATCATTATGTTAGTTTTTGTAGTTTTTGTTGTTCTAGTTTTCTTTCAGATTTTCTTTGTTGGACTTTAGTCTATGGAATGCATGTTTTATTTGCCGCCTTTGTCTCTTACTCTTTGGATTTCTGAATTTGTACTGACATTAGTTTTGTTAGTTTTAATGTTTAAATCAATGAGATTCAGAACAAAAAAAAAAGTAAAACCTCAAATTTAATTTAACCATATGAAACCAATAAGCCTAGCCCGTGAAGCTCTTTGGCGTTGTTTTCAAGGAGGCACCGCATCTCACCGTTTCTTCACGTTTTCTCCCTGGCGCCGTCGATCTGCGCATGCGCCGCTGGGGGATGCTTGTCCGAGATTCCTTTGTAGTTGTCTATTCCAGCCGACGTCCTTCCGGCTTCTCTCGGTGAGATTCGCCTCCTCCTCCTCCTTGGTGCCGTCGTTTGCGAGATGAGCTTATTTCTGGTGGTCTTCGTGAGCCATGTTCTCCGCGAAGCGTGGATGTGGTTCGGGCAAGACTCGGCTTCTGGTGCGTTTTGGGAGGCTATATGAGATCTGCTTGGATCCGGTCAGGTGTGGTTCACTGTCGCCGTCGCGGTGGTGAATGGTGGTCGGAGCTTGGAGGTTTGGGTATTGCGGTCCATCGCGACTGTTGTGGCTCAATTTTTTCGGGCTCTTGTTTCTCTGTTGGTGGTTTGTGGTCTTCCCGGTTTTGTTACGGTTCTGCTCGATTTAGGATTAAATTGTTCTCGGTTTAGTGTTGGTTTGGTCGCCTCTGTTATTAGGATAGATTGTTTGTCCATTTTTTGGCTCTAGCTTATTAGCTTGCATCTCTTTGGTTCATCGTGGTTTTCGTTGTGAATGTTTTTCAATCTTATTTTTTTCCTGATTTTGTTTTGATTTCATGGTTTTTGGATTGTTTAGGCTCCATTGGAGATTAGAGTTTAGTTTACTTTTATATAATCTAAACAATACAAGCACATATTTATATATAACCTAAAAACTACGCCCGATTAATCCCGCTTAATCCCCGAGTTTCCGATAAGTCGCTAGGCCCAGCTCGACCGCACGTACATCACCTAGCGCAATTCCGAACAAGGGGTGTGATTCAGGTGCATATGAGTGCGTCTTTATCATATTCGAGAGAGGTTTAGGGGATCGTGTAGTGGTTCTTGTCGGGTAGTGAAGTCTTGGTTCTTGGGTCTGGGTTTTTGAGAGAGTTGTCTCTATGAGTGTCTCCAGGTTGACGATGTTATCGTTCGGTGGGCCGCGGGCTACGACGATTTATCGCGATTCTTGTTCTTTACGGGTGTCAAGAGTTGCAAGTTTAATTTGTTATTGCTAGGTTTTGGATTTTTATCGATTTATGTCTCTTATAGTTGTAGGTTTAACAACCCTTTGTGGGCTTATGTTTCAGAGGATATTCCGCTAATCTGCCGGTTTAGTTTCCGGAAAAGGTTATATTTTCTACCGGCTTTTGTATCCAAAAAGGAATTCTCCCATGGTTAATAAAAGTATGAAAAAAACCCAATAAGTGTTATGAAATTAAAAGAAAAAGAAAGTGGACTTTGCTAAAAAAAAAAACAAGAGGGAGGAGAAGCTTATAATTATAATTGAGGATCCTTCTCAATTCATGTTCGTGTATCTATCTGTGTTTACAATGGAGCACTTGTATTTATAGTACAATAAACCGACTCATTAGGTCGGTTTCTTTAAGATATTTATAATATAATATAATATATATATATATATATAATAGATATTTATTTTATTCTAACACTCCCCCTTAAATATCTATTTTATATTATGTACTGTCTCATTAAAAACCTTATCATGAAAAAATCTAGTGGGATAAAAATCATGACAAGGAAAAAAGAGTACAGTGACGTAAATTCCCCCTGAAAATGATGGATCTTCATAAATATCGTAAATGGCGCATTCTAATACTTTGAATATGTTTCTTGAATGTTATAGTGGGAAGCGCCTTTGTAAATAGATCTGCAGCATTGTCGTTTGAGCGGATATACTGGATGTCCACTTCTTGATTTTTCTCGAACTCTTGAATGTAAGAGAAAAATCTTGCGGGAATATGCTTTGTTCTGTCGCTCTTGATATTGCCTTCCTTGAGTTGAGCGACACATGCAAAATTGTCTTCAAATACTATCGTTGGTTCTTTGTTCGTAATTATTCCGCTAGCTTCTTGTATATGATGAGTCATAGATCTCAACCATATACATTCTCGACATGCTTCATGAAACGCAATTGTCTCCGCATAATTTGAAGATGTGGCGACTAGAGTTTTCTTTTGAGAACGCCACGAGATCGCAGTTCCTCCCATTGTAAAAACGTATCCAGTTTGCGATTGAGCTTTATGCGGATCAGATAAATATCCTGCATATGCAAAACCAACTAGACCAAGCGCATAATTTCGAGGATAATATAATCCCAAGTCAATCGTACCTCGTAGATAGCGAAGGATATGTTTTATCCCGGTCTAATGTCTCTGCGTAGGAGATGAATTGTATCTTGCAAGCAGATTAGTAGCAAAAGCTATATCTGGTCTGGTACAGTTTGCAAGATACATGAGTGCTCATATAGCACTCATATAAGGTATTTCTGGATCTAATATTTCCTAGTTATCTTCACAAGGTCGAAATGGATCCTTGTCAATATTAAGCGATCTATTGACCATTGGAGTACTGAAAGGATTTGCTTTGTCCATATTAAAGCTTTTAAACACCCTTGTGATGTAATTTGATTGATGCACAAATATACCATCTTGGAAATGCTCTATTTGAAGCCCGAGACAAAATTTTGTCTTTCCAAGATCTTTCATTTCAAACTCTTCTTTCATATGAGTTCTTGCATCATCAACTTTCTTTTGAGTTCCAATGATGTTCAGGTCATCAACATAGACAACAATTATCACAAATCTTGATAGGGATTTCCTTATAAATACGCAAGGGCATATCGCATTATTGATAAATCCTTTCTTCAACAAAAATCCGCTTAAGCGATTATACCACATGCGTCCGGATTGTTTTAATCTGTAAAGTGATCATTGTAACTTGACCGAACAAATTTTCTCACATTCTTCTGGAATCTTTGACCCTTCTGGGATTGTAAATCCTTCTAGGATTTGTATATATATGTAACTATCTAGTGATCCATATAGATATGCAGTCACAACATCCATGAGGTACATTTCTAGATTTTTCGATGCCGTTAGGCTCATTAAGTACTTGCATGTGATTGCATCCATAACCGGGGAATATGTTTCATCATAATCAATTCCCGGTCTTTGAGAAAACCATTGTGCCACAAATCGAGCTTTATATCTAGTGACTTCATTATTTTCATTTCTTTTTCTCACAAAGACCCATTTACATCCATTTGGTATTACATCTGCAGATGTAATACCAACTGGTCCAAAAACATTTCTCTTATTAAGAGAGAGTAATTCATTTCTCATGGCTTCTTGCCACTTCTTTCAATCGGGTCTTTTCTGGCACTCCGATATGGATCTTGGATCCGGATCATCATTATCATTACCAATGTCTTTGGAGATAGAAAAGGAGAATGTTCCATCTACATCGTCAATTTCATATATAATCCATATTTTTCCGTCATGGACGTAATTAATGGAAATCACACACTTTTCTTCATCATGCTCGACTTCGAGGTTTTTCTCTTCATCAGGTTCTTCATGAACCTTTTCATAAATGTCTTCTGGACATTTTTCATCATTCGGCTCCTCTTGAACCTTTTCATTTTTTTCTCTTAACTTCTTTTTCTTTCGGGGATTTTTATCCTTAGAGCCCAATGGTCTCCCCCTTTTCAACTGAACCTTGGGTTCATTAGTAATGCTTCCATCACCTCGTTCTTTTGGAATTTCAATTCTAGATGGAGAATTTGCGGCGGGTATATATGATTTGGTCACCTTCTTTGTATCTGTAAATGCGTCTAGTAATTGATTTGCCATACTTTGTAAATGTATAATTTTATGAAATTCCAACTCGCGTTGATTAGTAGGAGGATCAAGATAAGCCAAAGATTTTGTACACCATGTGATATCTTTTGGCGATTCTCTCAATCCTCCCCCTAAAACGGTAAATTCATCTTCATTAAAATGACAATCAGCAAACCGTGCTGTAAACATATCACCGGTTTGTGGTTCCAGATACCTTATTATACTTGGTGATGTATACCCGACATATATCCCCAATCTCCGTTGCAGCCCCATTTTTGTTCTTTGCGGTGGTGCTATAGGAACATAAACTGCACACCCAAAAACTCGGAGATGGGATATATTAGGTTCTTGAGCAGATGTCAACCGTAATGGGGAAAATTATTATACGCACTTGGTCTTATCTGGACAAATGCGGCCGCATGCAATATAGCATGTCCCCATACAGAAATTGAGAGTTTTGTTCTCAATATCAGTGGTCTTGCAATCCATTGCAATCGTTTTATTAAACTTTCGTCCATTCCCTTTTGTGTATGCACATGGAGTATTGGATGCTCAACATAGATTCTCATTGACATATAGTAATTATCAAAAGCTTGTGAAGTGAATTCACCAGCGTTATCAAGTCTTATTTTCTTAATGGGATAATCATGGAATTGTGCTCTCAACCTGATTATTTGGGCAATGAATCTTGCGAAAGTCGTATTTCTTGTGGTCAACGGATACACATATTACCATCTACTAGATGAGTCAACTAATAACATATAATATTGAAACGACCCGCATGGTGAATGGATAGGTCCACATATATCTCCATGTATTCTTTCTAAGAATAATGGGGATTCATTCCCAACTTTTGCTGGTGATGGTCGAGTGATGAGTTCCCTTTGAGAACAAGCATTACATGGAAACTCTCCCGATTGAAAAATCTTTTCGTTTTTCAATGGGTGACCACTAGAATTTTGCACAATTCTTCTCATCATTACTGATCCTGGATGTCCTAACATTTCATGCCAGACTCAAAAGGTATTGGAAACCTCTTAGTTTACTATAGCATAAGATTCAGTAATGTTTATTTTTGTGCAATATAATCCGGTGGCTAACATCGGTAGCTCTTCCAATACATATTTTTTCTCAAACGTAATGCATAGATATTGCTCTGCTACAAGGAGGACTTGCATCAACTCCGAGTACTGGGTGTAATCTTTTGCCCGGTACTGTTGCTGTAGGATTACATTTTCCAGAATGGAATGCGGTGATGTTTTCTCAATCATATGATAATCACTCATCTTTTCTCCACATAAAGCCATCTTGGCAGTAATTCCGATCAACGCGGAATTATACTCTTCAACATTTTTGTAATCCATGAATCGAATGTCCAACCAATCGTATATTACTTTTGGTAAGATCACATATTTTGATGATCAAACCTATCTTTGAGTGATTGCCAGAGATCCGATGGATCCTCCTTTGTGATGAATTCATTTTTCAAATTATCTTGGAGGTGGTGGCGTAAAAACACCATGACCTTAGCCTTAGTCTCATCAGACGTCGTTTCCGACGGATGAATGGTTTCCAGAAAACCATTTGATTTCAGACGCCATTTTGCATATGATGCCCATGTCATATAATTTTTGCCAGTAACATCAAGGGCAATGATCTCGTGCTTTGCCAAGTTCGACATTATCTCTATATGATTTAAATTTTTTATTAAATTTTAATCTTATTTTAAAGAAATAAGGTAAATTCAAATGCAGTAATTTAAAATCATAATAAATGCATTAATTTAAAAGCATAATAAATGCAGTAATTTAAAAGCATAAATATAAATGTAGAATTTAAGTGCATAATTAAAAAGCAAAATTAAAATAATTGATGAGGCAGCGCCTACCATAAATTCAAAGATGAGGTATAACTTCTCACTCCATAAATATGATATGAGGAGACATAGTTTATCATGTGATCAAATCGTGGAGGCATAGCCTACCATAACGATAAGGAGGCTTAACCTACCACTCCATGAATATGATCTGAGGAGACATAGTCTATCATGTGATCATGATCGTGAAGTCATAGCCTACTATAACGATCGGTTCGGAGAAGGCAATGTCTATCTTTCCGAAAATAATATATATACAGAAATATAAAAGATATAATTTTTTTCTGTAAAATAAATTGGTCATAATTAAATTTTACCTTTTTGGTATTTGATCGGATCGTGAACTTTGCAAAAAAAAACAAGAGAGAGGAGAAGCTTATAATTATAATTAAGGATCCTTCTCAATTCATGTTCGTGTCTCTATCTGTGTTTACAATGGAGCACTTGTATTTATAGTACAATAAATCGACTCATTAGATCGGTTTGTTTAAGATATTTATAGTATAATATAATATACTAGTATTTTGGCCCGTGCGTTGCACGGACTAATATTTATGTATTTGACATCGGCTATTACTTGATAACGGAATATGTGTTATAGTTGGCTTAAAAACGGTGGAAGAATATAATTACTATTTTCAGTTAATGTTTTTTCTATTAAATACAAAGTCATTTAGGAAGAGTCTTCTCTTTTTAATATGTTTTTGTTTAGATCCGTTTTAGAGAGACATACAGTCGTACATACTTGAACATACTAATCATCTAAAAATGATTCAAATAGAGTTTTTGGTTGTTTCATTTCCTAAATTAAACGTTAACATCGTTAGTTTAGACGGCCAATGTCAAAGCACATTAACGCTACTACAATCTTTGAATATACACATATACTCAAAAATATACTTAACTGTGAATATATAAAATAAGCTAAACTAACAATAGAAAAAAAATTAATAAGCCATTATGTCAAGAACGTCGTCCTATCGAACGGTCCAAGAGATTTTTTTAATTAGAATTGTTTTTGATAAATAAAGAATATTGATTTAGAGATATTTTTGTGCTAAAACTAACGATGTTATTGATGTTATATAATAATGACTCACTACGTCACCAGTTTCAAAAATAAGAAACATATTAATCATAAATCATCAAGCCATTGTAAACAACTCTATAAATACTTTTTAATTAATATATATCGAACATCATTATGTATTTTTTACGATAATTTTTATTCAGCTCCATTTTCATTATCTTACAATAACTTCACTCTCATATGGCTCATATTTTTCGATGTATAGTACAAATTCTTTTATTTTGATTTTGTTTTCTACACATTTCAAAATATTTATTTCAATATATGGATTAAATTTTTTATAGTTTTAATTGTGCATAAGTTTATAATTTAAAAAGTTTCACATAAACTAAAAATGTTGAAAAATACTATACATTATTGTTTTTTTCTTTTTGCATTATATTGTAAGGATGTGTGAGACTATACCATATATGAATCGATTAATATTATTCTTTTTCTTCTTGCTAATAGAATAACATGTCAAATTAATTTTTTAGATTAAATTCAAAGAAAAACATCCACTATTACTTGATGACATATGTGTTAGAGTTTGTTTAAATAGACAGCTGAAAAAATGTAATTATCATTTTTAGTTAATATTTTTGTTGGTTTAAATATACGGCTAAGATCACGATGAGAAAATGGCTTGCCGAAAATGATTTGAAGATCAATATGAAATATATATATATATATATATATATATTGAATAAAAGAACCATCGGCCATGTTCCGATGAAATAAATCACCACATGATTTTATGTCATCTAGATAGCAGATCAATAGGACTATCAGAAATGTTAAAATACTATATTCCAAATTTTAAAGAAAAACATTAACTATTACTTGATGACATACGTGTTATAGTTTTTTAAATAGATGGTGAAACAATATAGTTACTATTTTTAGTTAATATTTTTTTAGTTTAACTACATGGCTAGGATCATAATCCGAAAATGGTATGCCGAGAACGACTTGGAGATCAATATGAAATAAAAATAAGTATATTGAGTAAAAGAACCATCGGCCACACTCCGATGAAATGTCTTACCATGTGTTTCTATGTCATATATGATACTATATGATATATGTCTTACCATTTGCGGATCAATAGGATCATCAACCACGTTCAAATACTATATTTCAAATTTCAAACCAAAAAATTATAATTGACACAAAACAATGTATTTTCAGTAAAAGATGTGACAAAGATAAAAAAAAAAAAAATCTAAGTTTTGTTAAGAATTCCTTAACAAATATCTTTTAAAAAAAATATTTTTAAGAAGATTTTGGGCTGATATATATTCTTAACGTGGTGCTATTTCCATGGGAACTCACGTTTTAGCAGTTCATCAAGTACATTACAAAACAGAGTTATTTAAGCTTAAACGATGTTGATGTTATATATGTATCTTTCTGGTTAATTTTTGATAGGTAAATAGCTCAGACGTACATGTTGTGCAATGTATGGGGTGAGCCAACGTTGCTTAAGTCCCTAATGATTATTGGAGCGACGCTTGGATTAGTCTTAGAAATTATTGGAGCATCTGTTCCAAACCTGTTTCATGATGTCTACACACATGATAAAGTCATCATAACCGAGTTTGTTTTGGTTATTATTTTTTATGATGATTTTGGACTGATACCATATTCTTACTGTGGTGGAGGAGGATGGATCTACGAAGATTTCATTGACTTGTCAGAAAGTGATGGTGAGATTCCGACTTAGTCACCTCCACTTGTTTGCTTGGATTGTCTTGGCTGCTTTTGGCACCCACCCACCATGCATGTTTGTTCTGACAGTGATGTTGATTTGCCAATTTGTCAACTTACCTAATGTATTATCTCTTTCTTTGCACATGTTTCATTTGCAGAACTCTTTGTTTGCTTTGCTATGGCTACTACTGCTACTGCTCCTTCTGCAGTTCGTTATGAACCTGAGGATCATTCTTTCCCAAGCCTTGGAAAGGCCTTGTTGTTAAACGAACTGGCTACCTCAGAGAATGATATAATTTCAAACATTTTGGACTTTGACCACCTGGGATGAATCCTTGACTATGCCACATAATTTTGCAAAGTTACTTGGCCGTAGTGATCATAGGGGCAATACTATGGAACACTCTAACCTTCTAAGACAACGTAATGACCAGTCCATATGCTCTTTTGCTCAGCATAAACAATCAAATAATCAAGCATATGACAATAAGTTCAGAGGTCAGCTTATCCATGAGTTTGGAGTGAATCGGAATATCTATCAGGATAAGTTTGGTAGTCAAAATTATTCCGGTGGATATGAACAATTTGCTGTTAGTCTTGAGTTTTCTTCTTACAAAAGTCTTGGTCAGTATAAATTATGGCTACTTATATCTGTTTTTTTTTTTTGCAATGAAAATTAGTTTTAAGTAATTCTTCAAGACAGCTTTTCCTCTGCATTTATTAACTTGTCACCATTGTCCTCTTGCAGCTATGAGGTCCCAAGTTTCTGCTGCTCATGGAATTTCTGCTCCCAGCAAATTACCTCCTCCGGTTTCTCTTCACACGAAAGAGCGAACATGTCTTCTGATTTCGTATCAATATCATATTACACTCTTAACGATGGGGTTGGTTTCAGCTTTGCGTACACTGATACTTGTAGCACTCGTTTCCCTGACTCATCCTCCTTGTTAAGAAACGTGATGAAATATCAAGGTCTTCAATACATGTGATTATGATGAGAATCTCAGTCTCATAACTTCATAAAATATTCAAGGATTCTCCTTTTGTTTTAATGTAAATCATTTCTTTTAATGTCTTTTATTGTAAAGATTACGTTGTAGAGTTATAAAAAGATCATTGTTCTATTGTAAATAAGATAGAAATTTTTGGAAAATAAAAGAGTTCTCTCTTCTAAAGCTTTTATGCTTTGTTCTTGTTTCTCTAAGTCGTGCGGATTCCCCTTCTTAGAAAATATTATGAATTTATGTCCTTTGTGTGGATTCACTAAGGTCTAGATTTGTGATCTTATCACAAAGGCTTTCACACCTTTGAGTGGCGATCTTCAATTCACCATCAACTCCGTCTAACCATCCATTAAAAAGCCTTGAGAGCGCCTTCGGCCAGCAAGCTTTTTCCATTCGACCATCGACCACGGATCAACCAGAGAGCGTCTCCGACCAGCTGGGCGACCCAAACAACTATCCACCTCGGATCTTACTTCAAAACGCATATCATATACCACTTCCAAGTAGCAATTTATCAACTGCAGGAGACATTGAGTTTATTGATCCTGCATTTTTAACGGTTGGAAGAGGAAGAATCCACAATGGGATGGAAACTGCAGCAGACTTTGATATGAGATCAAGGTTCTATCTGAATGCCAAAACAACAAAAGTTGCACAACTTTAGGCCATTAGCACCAGCATTATCAACAACAACATTCATCACCATCATTAGCAACAGTGGCAGAAAGAATGTTGATCTTCTTGCCAAGACTAAAGACTTAGCTACGGCTGAAAACAACAATTCAACAACTTAAACTCGTATTACAGTAGTGATGTCTGAGATATTTCTCATTTTATACCAAATTTCATGAAATAACCTCACAGCATCAGGACTTGAAATAAGCAGCATGGTTCATAACACGCATTCAAGTTACCATCCATAACTTACAGTTACACCTTCACAAACTACATAAAATAACGCTAAACTAACATGATCTTAATACCTGTAAGAACTGCACGGCTTGAGAAATCCCAAGCTTCTGCATTTTCTCATAGTTGATATAAGAGTTCTGCAGGAGAACGGAAGAAAACAAACCATCAAACCGTTGATTCACCGTTTCTTCAAAAAAGAATAATTTACAGAACATGCAAAATTGCAGCCTGACAATGTCCAAATTTAGTTAACGAACCAAGGATCAGAGATTACAACTAAACTGCTGTTTGTCGATGTTAAAATTTAATTAACGAATCAAAGATAGGAGATTAAATTCCAAAGATCAGAGATTACAACAACAACAAAACCCCACATTTTCAAGCTCTTAAACTTTTTTCTTATGTCCTAAGTTGAGGAATATAAGAGAAAGAGAGAGAATCATACGGTGTCCCAAATTTGCAGCTTGAGGGGGCGTCCATCGATGAGCATCTGAGCACCGAACGCGACACCAATGGTGAGATCGTGGACTGCTTGAAACCTCTTGTCAGTAAATTGTAGAAGCACAATTTTCTCACACCTGGACGAAAATATAAGGACGAAATATATCTACCCTCTAAAATCAAAACTGAAACTTTTGATCGGTGGTGTGTGGGTCACCAGTGTCTCAATCTATATCCATCAATATTTTATAGGAAAAAATTTAACAGTGGAAGAGTTTTTACCTTTTATCAAAATCCCTTCCTCTGATTTACCATGTCTGTGTTTGGGTTCTATCTTCTTCCTCCCCCTTTCTCTCCGGCAAGTCTTACCATGGAGTTAAATTCCAGCAATTCAGATCCACCCAGAACACTCTTTCCTGAACCTTCTTAGCCTTAAACCAGTTCTGATAAAGCAAATTGGAGCTCCGCCGAAGCCGACGAAACTGTAAACACGGAATGAGTGAGATAGCATCACTGCAAAATATGCGTTGTTGAAATATGTTTACTCACAAATCAAACTCAGCAGTGGCTCGTGACATTTCCCGATTTTGAATTAGGGTTTTGAAATCGGATAAAAAGGAGCATAGACCTGATATTTTATTAACCAATTTGACAGATAGAGCAAATTCAGATCCACCCAGAAACACTCTTCTGGTCAGCGAGAGAAATTAGAGATGAGGACACGATTAAATTATTCAATGCTATGCATCGCAAATTCCATCAAACAATTTTACCCAATTTCTGACCCAATACAATTTTACAACAAAGCTTCAGACGGTTTGTAACTACTTACATATAAATTGATTGCGATTTCATACGGGATAGTAGGAATCGAAAATCAAACAAAAAAATATTGATTTCATACCTTGGGAGAGAGATGGAGAATGAAGAAGATGGTGGGCAAAGAATCCTGAATGGTTTTTTGATAGAGATAGAGAGAGATGATTTTTTCACAGAATAGACATCAAAAAATGTTTCAGAGTAGTCACCAAAATGGCTCTTAATCTTTGTTTTGATTGGATCAGGTAGGATAGTTTATCTCACATCACTTCTCAATTATATATATCTATTAATAATAACAATCTAAAAAATACCAATGAACGGTTGTGTCTTTTCGGATCTATTTCTTTGTATCTTTCCGTATATAATTTTTATTTCGTCAAAGATGTGTCTTTTCATTCTACGGTTACATCTCTTAATTGTGTCTTTTAATCACAACCTTTCAAATCCTATATATAGATTCAAGCATCCTTCATAACCTATTTTTTCTTCTTTTCAGTTTATTCATCTAACATTTTTTTTTCTCTTTTCGTTCACTATTTTGTTCATTTCCGACAATCATATTATAACTTAAAATCAGATATCATACTCATATAAACACAAATAATTTATCACAAATAACTATCTAAATAATTACCAAACAACGGTCGTGTCTTTCTGGATTAATTTCTTCGTGCCTTTTCGTATATAACTTATGTTTTCATCATAAGGTGTGTTTTTCATTCTACGGTCACTTTTTTAATTGTGTCTTTTATTCACAATCTTTAAAATCCTATATATTGTTTTAAACTTCCTTCATCTATTTTTTTTTACGACAAGTCTCTTGTTTTCCATTTTTTCCTCCTTTAAAATCTCAATTATGGTTTAAGATATAACAATCTAAAAAATATCAATGAACGGTAGTGTCTTTTCAGATTAATTTCTTCGTACCTTTTCATATATAACTTCTATTTCATCAAAAGATGCGTCTTTCATTTCTGTGTTCAAGTATTTTAATTGTGTCTTTTAATCACAATCTTTCAAAATCATATATATTGTTTCAAACATCGTTCATCTAACATTTTTCATTTTATTCATTCAACCTATTTTTCTTCTTTCCCTCTTTTCGTTCACTATTTTGTTCTTTTTCGACAATCATATTATTACTTAAAATCAGATATCACACCCATATAGACACAAATAACTTAATCACAAATAACTATCTAAAAATTACCAAAGAACGGTCGTGTCTTTCCGGAATAATTTCTTTGTGCCTTCTCGTATATAACTTCTATGTTCATCATAAGATGAGTTTTTCATTATACGGTCACTTCTTTTAGTTGTGTCTTTTATTCACTTTTAAAATCTTATATATTGTTTTAAACATCCTTCATCAAATTTTTAACACAAGTTTTTTTGTTTTCCAGTTCCTCCTTTAAGATCCTAATTATTTTTTTAAGATAATAATAACAATCTAAATAATATTAATGAATGGTCTTGTCTTTTTGGATATATTTCTCCGTACATTTTCATATATAACTTCTATTTCGTCAAAAGATGCATCTTTTCATTCTAGAGTCATGTTTTTTAATTGTGTTTTTTAATCACAACCTTTCTAATCACATATATATAGTTTTAAACATCTTTCATCCATTTTTAAAACAAGTTTTTAGGTGTTTCTCCTTTGAAATCTTATTTATTGTTCAAAACATCAACTATCTATTTTTTAGACAAAAATCTTTAACTTTTCTATTATATTCATCTAACCACATCATTTTTCTTTTTTTTTCCTCTACACATCTTATTATTTTTTCTTTCTCACAAACATATCTTAAATTAAAACCAGATTTTACACCCACAAAAATACAAAGAACTTAGCAACAATATTAATCTAAAGTACATAGTTTTGGAGTTTTTATGGATTAGTCTCCTGATATTTTGGCATATAACTTCTACTTTCGTCAAAGTCAAAAGCATGTGTTTTTATTATACCATCACACCTTTTAATTATGTTCTTATTCACAACTTTGAAATAATTATTTTAAAACATTATTTTCTATTTTTATACACAATTTTTTTTTCATTTTATTCATCTAACTTGTTTTCTTCTTCTTTTCGTTCACTCTTTTGTTCTTTTCCGACAATCGTATTCTAACTTAAAATAAGATATCACACTTACATAGACACAAAAAAACTTAATCATAAATGACAGTCTAAAAATACCAAAGAATGGTTCTATCTTTTCAGATTAATTTATTCATACTTTTTCCTATATAACTTCTATTTTCGTCAAAAGATGCAATTTTCATTTTATGGTCACTTCTTTTAATTATGTTTTTATACACAACCTTTCAAATCCTATATACTGTTTTAAAAATCTTTTTTTTTTTTTTAACAGAAGTGTTTTGGTTTTCCATTTGTTCTTTCTGTAAAATCTATGTTCTTCTGAAATATCAGTTATTGTTTAAGATATCAATTAGACACAAATCTTTAGGTTTTCTATTATATTCATCTAACCACATCACTTTTCTTCTTCTTTTTGCTTACATATCTTATTCTTTTGTTCTTTCTAATAAGCATATCTTAATTTAAAACTAAAATTAACACGTACAAAAAACACAAAGAACTTAACCACAAAATTAATCCCAAATACATAGTTTCAAAAAAATTTCGGATTAATATTTTGATACCTTTTCGCATATAACTTCTATTTTCTTTAGAAGGTGCATCTTTTTATTCTACGGTCACATCTTTTACTTGTATTTTATTGACAACCTTTCAAATCATATGTATACTTTAGAAGATAATTTATCTATTTTTTGGACACAAGTATTTGGGTTTTCCATTTTGTTCTTCTAATCACATCAGTTTTGTTTTCGTTTCCTCTACCCATTTCATTATTTTGTTCTTTTTTAACAAGTATATTGTCACTTTAAACTAGATCCCACACCCAGAAAACACAAAGACTTAACCAAAGCATTAAGTAAAGTACATAATTTTAAAGTAGAGTAAAATATATATTTTTGTCAACCGTACAATTCACCGGTAAAATGTAATAAAGTGGAATTGTCTTTTTCATGTACCAATTATCCTATTGCCAATTGCGCAAGATCTATGATTTCATTATTTTTTAATGATGAATATATTTCTATTAATAATAAAAATCTAAATATATACATTCAAGGGTTGTGTCTTTTCGAATTACTTTTTTGATATGTTTCATATATAATTTCTAAATTTTTCAAAAGATGTGTTTTAATTATATGTTTACATCTTTTAATCACATATCTTAAATTATTATTTATTTATTTATTTTTATAACAACATTAAAAAATTTATCATTTTAAACGTGTCTTTAGTCTTCCATATTTTCCCCTAACTATTTTACATATTTATTATTATTTTCTTCTTTTCATATTCACACATAATCGTTTAACTCTATACATTGTGTTTTATGCGTTTCATAACTGTTTATTATACATCCACGCTTATAACCGCTTTCGACATGAGATGTTGCATTTTTATATTTATGTATCTTTAACTTTATTTATGGTGGTTTTTAAAAAAATGGAATATTGGTAGTTCAGTTTGGATAATATAGAATGTTATATTCTAAATTTAAGTGAACCATCCCAACCATTTGAATGAACCATTGCAATTGTTTGTATACATATTTGCAAAATTTTAAAAGTTGCAATCTATAACCATTGCAATCTTTAATGGTTAACCATTGCAACATGATTAACTATTGTAATCCTTGATGGTTTACCATTGCAACATTTGGTCTTTATAAAAGAAGTTGTGGGAAGTGAAAAACTGGAAATGGAAAAAATAGTGAAACAAAATAAGAGAATATGGGAGAGAGATTCAATACTCCAAAGAATCTTAAAGATCTTTAGAGACACCGATACAAACATTGGAAATTCAATTTGTATCTTAACATTGAAAAAGGAAAACTTTGATTAGCTTATCTTACATGTAAGCTAATGCTCGACAAGAGTAAAAAAAATCTTCAAAAAGGTGTTTTTGTGCTCGATTCAATCATTAGTTATGAGAATATTTTTATAGTTTAGGGTTTCTTACATATGTCATTAGTGTTGGTATATAATATGATTGAATCACGCACAAAAATATTACTAAGATTATTTGTATTAAATGAGTAACTAGATTGTTAGTAATGTAAAAACCCTAAATGTTATGAGAATATTTTTATATTTGAAGACTTCTTACATATGTCATTAGTGTTAGTAGATAATATGATGCAACTAAATAATATTTATGTTGATTTTGTTTACCACTTATTACAAATTATTTCTCACATTAAAGTTTAGGTATATTGTACATAAAAACGGTTTTTTAATCAAGATTATTGATACAAAAAAATATTTCAAATTTTCATACAAAAATACATAATATAATATAAACATCTTCTGAAATCAGTAGACACAAAATTGATTAACTAATATATATATATATATATATATATATATATATATATATATATATATATATATATATATATATATATGTTCATTATAACATATTTTCTTCTATATCAAAGGATTATGAGCATAAATATTTATATGGTCCAAAAATATTTTTGGATAGTCAATCAAAATCTAATAAAAGATTTGATAAAAAAACAAAACACAAACTTGTCAAAGTTAGGTGTTGGCGATCATTATCAAGGCAATCATAAAAAATAAATGTACTTTTATGTATAATAGAATCATTATCTAATTTCACCGTATGAAAAAAAAATCTAATTAATCATTACAAATATCGTGACAGTATTAATAGCTTTACATATTTTCATGATGTCACATACAAAAATATGTTAGAGCAACAAGTAATTCAATATTTTCTTAATTCATGAAATGGCATACCAAAATGTTTTACTCATCATGCAATTATTTATTTATTTGCAGATGCTAACAATTATACAAGATACAAATAACATAAAAAATATAAGATGTATTTGATTTGTCAAGAATAGTTTGTTATTTACCAAATTCTTTGAATTGACCCTATAGTTATATATTTGATGTTCAATGTTTGCAAGATTCAAAACAATTCACAAATGTCATTATTACTGTTTAAGCTATATTTTTGGTTTAGAAAAAATTTATTTTTGAATACGTATTTTTTTTGTTATGAATAATTAATTATGAATATTAAATAGTTAAAAATACATTAAAAATTAGTTTTGAAATATTAATTTGAAATATATTTATTCATATTTAAAAACTATATTTATTCAAAATGAGTTTCCGCGCGAATGCGCGGATTCTATACCTAGTTAGATATAATAGATATTTACTTTATTCTAACAATAAGCCCTTTATTTTTCTTATCCTCTTGGCGCTTCCACTCATCGTCACTCGTCGTCATTTAGTTAAGATGTCTCTTCCGACAATACTCGCATCTTCTCCTCCGCGAAATCTATGCAAACTTTCCACTACCCAAATCCCAAATTCCGATCAAACTCGCATACGTCCACTTAACAGTCCCCCAAAATCTCCTTCATTACAGCTTCTATCCAAAACCCATCTCTCTCTTACCGTTTCTCAGATCATCCCCTGTTCCCCTGTTCTGGCATCAGAATCCTTCACCTCAATTTCAGATCAATCCACTGGAAAAATCGATTTGGAGTCAATCTTAATTTCAATCGATAATTTCTTCAACAAGTACCCATTTTTCGTAGCGGGATGTACATTCATCTATCTTGTGGTTTATCCGGCGGTGATTTTCTACCTGAGGAAGTATAAACCAATATCCGCCATGAACGCGTTTCGAAAGCTCAAAACCCAACCCGATTCGCAGCTTTTAGATATCAGAGACGACAAGACTTTGGCTTCCTTGGCATCACCCAATCTCAAGCTTCTAGGTAAGAGCTCGATTCAGATTCCGTTCAGTGATGCTGATGAGTCATTGTTCTTGAAGAAAGTTAAAGGAAGCTTCTCTGATCCAGAAAATACAGTTGTTTGTATCCTTGACAAGTAAGGATTAAACCAAAAGCTTCAAACTTTGGACAATGCTTCATGTTTTTAACTTTGATGTGGAAGGCAGTTTTGATGGTAACTCCATGAAAGTGGCTGAATTGCTGATCGAGAATGGCTTCAAAGAGGCTTATTACATCAGAGGCGGCGCGAGAGGGAAGAATGGTTGGTTGGTATGTTACTTACATCTCTCTCTGGAATTAGTATTTGGTAGATAGAGGTTGTGTTCATAAATCCTGAGGGTTTGTGGTGTCTCCAGGCCATTCAAGAAGAGCTTTTGCCTCCACCTGTGCATATGTATACTGCGAAAAATGCAAAATCCTCAAATAACAATGAAGCGTCCATTGTTGGAACTGAAAATTGATTCAAGGACATAGCCTAATGTGGTATGAAGATTCTCTTCTTCTTTTTTTTCCTTCTCTCCCATTTTAGTTTTATTTTTGCCACAATTTTGCAGTGGCAAGACCTGATGACACTACAAGAGCATTGAAGCATTTCAATGATAAGGCTTCTCTAGGTAGAAGACGTTATATATTGGAAGACATGTTTTAGATCTCAAGAGCAGTCTTTGCTTTGTTAAATCTAACCTTTTCAAGATACAGTTGCGTCGCTCCTTTTCTACTGACTAAATCCTCAGGCTGTTTCAATAAAATGAGACTTATTATTATTGAAATGCTTTTTGTGGGAGTCCTGGGAGGTATCTCAGGTTTGTCCTTTCTATAACAGTCACACGCTTATCGTTGCGGATTTTATCAGCTACCTGTTACGATACACCATATACTAAGAAGACTTTGATGGCAGACACTCTGTTTTGAACAATACTTGGCACCTGACCATAAACCAACATCTACACCATACACATGAGCTGCACCATAACGAAGCAAACAATCTGTAAACCCTCCTGTAGAAAGTCCAGAATCAAGAACTACTTTCTCAGAAACATCAACATCTAGCTTCTCTATTGCAGCTTCCAGCTTCAGCCCACCTCTACAAGTTGAAGAAAACAGCAGAGGACAGTCGACCAAAACAAGGTCTCAACGCACTACGAAACCGTATAAAGATAGGGTAATTTGCAGGAATAATCACCTACATACATATTTGGGAACCTCAGCTGTAATCTTTATGGATACACTACAGGCATTCCAGCTTTACTAGCTCTTTTCCCATCCACTAGCACTTTGCCTAAATAATATACACACTTGAGTTAAAGCGAAGTGTAACTTGTAAGACGAATCACATAAACCTCTATGTATGTACCTTGTAAGATCCATGATTGTATTAGTGTCCGACTGTATTCCTGATACCTCATCCAGTCTCTGTTTCTTGCTGTTATAGAACAAGAAGAGTTCCATTATAAGGAAGCACAGAAAGATGAAAGCTTCTTGATTTCAATACTAGAGAAAAGACGCTTACTTCTTTCCACGCGTAGCAGAAGCAAGACATCTGATGGAACTGGATTCTCCGGCTCTAACCCATCTCGCTGAAAAGATGATTACAAAATGTAAGCATGAGTGAAGATAAGGAAGAAAAAGAAAACCAAAGCTTTCAACATTGGAAGAAGCTGAGGAGCGATTCTTCAGAAAGGTTGTCTTCAGCAATTAGGAATATAAATTTTGGGTTTTCCCACTGATTAATTCGATCTTGTTCCCCTCACGAGTTTCGCAGAACGAGAATCCATCAAATTAACAATGCACTCTAAGTGTTTGTGGAAATAACTCTACCAACAAACCCGTAAGTAGATTAAGAAGAAACAGGTCAAAAATACCAGAGAAAAGAGGATTGTGAGATTTGGAGAAGAAGCCGACGAGGGAGCTGCTGTAAGAACGCAAGATAATGGGAGGCCTAAGAACATGCAAACCCATCCTTGAGAAAGAAGATCGAAGAGCTTATTGATCTTCCTCTAACAAGTGCACACAGAGTATTTCATCTTTCTGACATTTCCGAAGCCTCTTTCTCAGCGTAAAGGTTCGACAAACCAAACGTTACTTACCGTCTTGTTGGGAAACGCACGGCCGATCCGGACGTTAATAAAAAATAGGGATGAACTTAAATTTTAGACATTATATATATATATATTTTTTTTTTTTTTTTTGAGTTCGACCCATCTTGATTAAGCCAAGTTTAATCCGCTGGAAGGGAGGCTCCGAAAAGTTCCTTCAGTCGAGACAGTCTGACTTATATGGGAGAATAACACGCCTCGAGCCCGGGCTTCCTTCGCTAAGGAATCAGTACGGAAATTTTAGGCACGGGGGATAAAACGTAGATCGAAGAACTCAAAACTCTGTTTCAAAGAGAGTAAGATATCCAATTCTGACAAGAATAATGGCCAATCCTCGGGATCGTCAATCATCTTTACCAATGATGAACAGTCAGTCTCAAATTATACCCTCAAAAGCCCCTTCTCATGGAGACAGGAAGCTGCCCAGAGAAGGCTATCTAACTCGGCGTGTAATGCCGAGATGCTTCTACGACACCCTTGGAGACCGCTTACTTCTCGCCCCATACAATCCTTATATCACCACCTTAAACCACTGATAAGGCCATGGTCAATCCATGATGCATCAACTTGACATATCAGGGTTTGGGTGTCAATAAGGGGGGCAATAGGTTTCTAAGACTCTTGTGTCTCTTCACTCTCCTCTTCATTGTCTTCCGCATAGGCTAGTCTCCAACTTTCCGCTTCAAGAGAAGCCAGTTGAAGGGTGGTCCGAGGGCAAATTTATTTCCCGTTGAAGATCTTCTCATTCCTCGCTTTCCAAATAAACCATAAAATCCATGGATATATGGAGTTTTGAGGCTCTGATAGACCCAACTCTCTTGTTCTCCAAAAGAGGAAGTCCATATTACGGTAAATAGAGGAACTGGGGAAATTCCCCGGAATGGACGGGAAGTCCGATAGGGCCCAAACCTGTAAGGCTGGTGGGCATTCAAAAAGAAGGTGGTTTATAGATTCTTCTGTGCTACCACATCTAGGACAAGTCCTATCAGTGGCCAGATGCCTATAAGTGAGTCTCTCACACGTCGGAACACAACCCGAAAGGGCTTGCCACATAAAGTGTTTGAGTTTCGGGGCTGTTCTGATCTTCCAAACCTGCTCTTTCAGGACTGTAATACTTGGCTCACAAACTTCTTCAATTAAAGGTCTCGTATTATGCTTGCGGATCAAACCGTATCCCGATTTAACCGTATAAACTCCATTTGTCGTATGATTCCAGGCATACCCATCTGGGGTGGCCCTCTTGCTTGGTCTCATACCTAATATAAGACGTATATCATCTGGATGAAAGAAACCGCGTAGGAGGGGATAATTCCACTCTTTAGTCTCTTGACTAATGAAGGGACGGACTGTCATCAGGGGATGACAGATGGTAACTTGGGCCGAAGGACGAGCGAGTCGAACCGGCACATCAGGAATCCAAGGATCATTCCACACCAAAGTGTTTAGCCCTGATCCTATGGTTCTCCGTAAACCTATCTTCAAGAGTGGTTTCTGTTGGAATTGTGTCCAGTAATCTCGGTACTGTCTCTAGAAAGTAAGAGTATGTCAATGATCAGACATAAGTCATATAATACTGGGGGTCATGATGGCTTGCTAGAGTCCGCTCATGATCTATAAGTCTTGGACTTATTACCTTTATTATATGATCCCATATGGGTCACACGCCTAAGCTTACAGGAAAATGTGTAGGAACGGATTGACAGAAGTACGGTAAAAGTGCTAGGCATTTACTGTACTTAGAGATTAAAGGGTTCAGCAATCGTGTGTCGATCGATACACAAGGTGTGTCGATCGACACAGTGCGTGAACGCCTAGGAAATAATAAGACCGAGAATTGGGCCCGAAAGCCCATGAGAACTAAGACAGGTTTTAACTGAATAAAACCTGACCTAGCTCTCTAATCCTCTCCAAGTCTGCGCCTCTCTCTCTCTCTGTCGCCTCCCTCCTCGTGGTCTAGCAGCCAGATTCCTTTGCGTGCGTGTGTGAACCTCTGGAGGAGTTATCCCTCGGTGGCTCTCTGATCTCTGACCATACCATCCCTTTCCGCTGCATAAACAGGTATAAGGTGAGATCAACAATTGTTTCTAATCAAGAGAACCTAGATCCGCATGTTTAGGATAATCTGAATCAGAGAATTGAATCAGGATTTATCTAAACATTCCTTCAGTGGTATCAGAGCTATTGGTTCTGGTTTTTCTTGTTTAGATTCATGTTTAGGATTGTTTAAAGAGGTGTTTTTGAATCAATCTACTGATAAGATTAAAACACTTAAGAAACAAGAATTGAATCCTAAACAAACAGTTGAAAAATCGCATGACCAAGCTATATTGATTTGGTATGCGACATAAACTGATTTTTGCATCGACTGAGATCGCATTGCATCGATCGATGCAATGCATGGATCGATCGTTGCAACCGCGAGAGATTGACCACGATCGCATGGATCGATCAAACGATCGCATGGATCTCGCGAGAATCTCTCGGCCAAATCTGTTAACCGTTCGTGCTCGCGTGAGAGCATCGATCGATGCAGGATCGATGCACGATCGATGCAGGATCGATGCTGAGAGCGTCGATCGATGCGGTTAGGGTTTTGGCTCGGTTTAATTTAATTAAAACTTAAAAACGTCACGGTTTAATAAACAGACTTAATAAATTTATTAAGTTCTGGTTAAACCGGGATAAGAAATCCAAAGTCGAAAATTGGATTTTGTGCCTAAACCAGGATTTTCTAATTTGATTTGGTTGGACCAAATAAATTGAGAAAATCCGGTTTAGTAAATAACCGGTTGACAATTGTGGTCGTCGTAGTAATTAATTTTGGTTAGACCAATTTTGATGAACCAGACCGGTTATGTCATTTAATTGGACAATTGGGTCATGTCTTGGACATGGACCAATTCTTGGGCCTCGGGCCAAGAAGTTAAAACAATTGGGCAAATTATTTGAGTCTTTCTTCAGATTAATTTAAAATTTATTTTATAAAATTATAAAGTCGATTTTAAATTAAAGTTTCCGAAATTTTGAAATTAGAAAGTTTCTTAAAATAGAAGTTTCTAGATTTGCGGGTTTTGGATTTTAAAGAAATTTCTAAAGTTAGAAAGTTTCCGGTTTTAGAAAGTTTCCAATTTTAGAAAGTTTCCTAAAATAGTAGGTTTCCAAAAATAGAAAGTTTCCCGAAATAGTAATCTTCTATTTTGGGAATGAAATTTTAATAAACCTACGAACCTCAAATAATATCAAGCGTTGGATGTCTTGCCCAGTCTATGTCAGCTGTCGAAGCCCATTCAATTGTATTCATGGCCTTACAGTGTGAGGGTGTCTACTTTTGCGTGGATAAGACGGTTTGTGATTCATAAATGTCATTGGGAGTCCCAGACATTAATGATTACATGACTGTATAGTCTGGTTTTCTTGACTAGGCCATCGGGAGTCCCGGGCCTTGAGACATCAGAGTGGATTGGGCCTCGGGCCCAGATTCACAACCAAGAGTTATATCACGGATATAATTAGCCGACATAGGACTTACCGATATAAGCTAAGGTTGGGTGACGGCCAGTGGCCCACTTTGATCTTAGTTATATGTGGATCTTGGAATCATTATATTCTATTGAGGGTAACTTATGTTATTGAATATAATGAGTGATTAATCATATTAAATTTAATACGAGATTAATCATATTGAACATATTAACTAAAATCCTTTTATCTTAATTTTCAGTTATGACTAGCACAAACAATCAAAACACTTTCTCGATCCGGTCTGTCCTTAAGATGGACAAGCTGAACGGATCAAATTTCTTGACTTGGTCGCGGAACCTGAGGCTAGTCCTCAGACAGGAGAGAAAGGACTATGTTCTTGAGAGAGCTCTCCCCGTGAAAATCGGGTCCAATGCCTCCCATGCAGTATATGATGCTTGGAATAAGCATTATAATGATGCGGTAGATGTGCGTGGTCTGATGTTGGCTACCATGGACTCAGATTTGCGGAAGCAATATGAGAACATGGAGTCGCCAATAGAGATGATCAGCAGCCTGAAATTGAAATTTCAGGAGCAGGTAAGAGTGGAGAGATACCAGTTGGTTAAGTCTCTCACTAGCTGCAAGCTACCAAATGATCATCCAGTGAGTCCTCATGTCAGTAAAATGATGGGTTACATTGATAACCTGAGGAAACTGGATTATCCAGTTAGCCAAGAATTGGCAACTGAGATCATTCTGCAGTCACTGCCGTCAAGCTATGATAAGTTCAGAAGGAACTATATCAAGAAAGGCTTAACGAAGACGCTGACTGAACTGCATGATATGCTCAAGACAGTTGAGCCAAACGTGAAGAGTACCCTGTACAATCTCATGAATGAGAAGGGTAGGTTTACTAAACCTAATGCTGACAAGGGTGAAGACAAAGTTGTCCAGATTTTGAATCATGGCAAGCGTGTGTCTTCTGAGCCCGAGTCAGATACCTCTTACGTTGGTAAGTGCTGCTACTGTAAGGAGACAGGGCATTGGAAGAGAGATTGCATTAAATTCGTGGAAGATGATGAGGAGTTAAAGTTGATGTATGCGACTACTTCCTCAGGTATTCATGTTATTACTTCAAGTTCTACCTTAAAGGTATTGGATACTGGTTGTGGCACTGATATTTGTGATAATATGCAGAGCCTAAGCAACAGTAGAACGTTGAAGGAAGGGCAAGTGAAACTACATGTCTGGAAGGAGCTTGGGATGCTGCCTCAGCCGTAGGGTTTTTTCACTTATAGATCCCTTTGAGGCTTGGTTTTGTATTAAGTAATTGCTACAATGTACCTGCTTTAAGCAGAGTTGTCTTTCATTTTCTTGTAAGAATTTGAATGTTTTTCATTTTGATAAAAGACAAGTTTTGTTCTTTTGATCTTAATGAAATATTAATTGTAGCACCCTATTCATGGAATGGGTTTTATATCTTAAACCAAAGAGTGCCTAAATGTAACATAAATACCGAATTGGTTTAAATCTGATGAATTAAACCTGATTTTTCTTGGCATAAAGTCTTGGTCACATAGAGTAAGTCGGATTCAGAAATCCCATAGTCATGGACTGTTGGGCTCATTTGATAAAATATCTTATGAGACTTGAATTCTGTTTACTAGACCAAAAGGTAAAGGGCCTATCTTAGCCGAGCTAGAGAAAGGCCCAAAGGCTTATTGGACCTGGAACATACTCATGTATGTGGCCCAATGAGCAGTAATGCCAGAGAAAATCTCCTGTACTTCATTGTCTCTACTGATTACTTCAGTGAGTGTGACTGTGTTCATTTGATGAGACACAAGTCGGAATTCTTTGACATGGTCGAAAGAGTTCCAGAATGAAGTATAGGATCTGAATGACAAAAGTATTAAGACTCTGGATTAAATCACGAGTGAGAATACTTAAGTCATTGATTGTGTGATCATCTGAATGAGTGTGAAATCGTTTCACAGCTCATTTCTCCTGAAAACCTGAAGGTTTTTTCTGTGAGAAAGAATCAGATCTTATTAGAAATGATTAAAGATGAGTCACACGAATCTTCCATGATATTATTTAAGAATAACGCTCTAGAAATATCTAAGTTTACGCTGAAAAGGTTCCACCAATATCAGTTGAAAGACACCACGTAAATGTGGATTGGAATCGATCCAAATTCGTCTTTACTGAATATTTGTAGTTGAGCTACTTCGCTGGTTGTCCTAGGGACACTAAGGCTTGTTACTTTTACGTCCATTCTGTTTTCTAAGAAGGGAAGTTACTTTCCAAGAAGAACAGTGGGAGTAAAAGTATAACTCGAAGATATGAATGAATCAGTTACTAATCCGAGAGTGATTTCTTGTCATTAGTTGAACCTGATAATCATTGAAATCTGCACCTGTGGAGCCTGAAGTTCGCAGATATGAATGAATCAGTTACTAATCCGAGAGTGATTTCTTGTCATTAGTTGAACCTGATAATCATTGAAATCTGCACCTGTGGAGCCTGAAGTTCGCAGATATGAATGAATCAGTTACTAATCCGAGAGTGATTTCTTGTCATTAGTTGAACCTGATAATCATTGAAATCTGCACCTGTGGAGCCTGAAGTTCGCAGATATGAATGAATCAGTTACTAATCCGAGAGTGATTTCTCGTCATTAGTTGAACCTGATAATCATTGAAAGTTCGCATGATCTGATGATCATTGAAAGCGACGAATCTTCGAAATTCAAAGAAGCGATAGTGAGCCCGAACTCTCCGAAAAATTACATTTTATGTAAGTTAGCTTCATCGATCCATTCATGGATGGAAGCAAACATATCGGAGTTGGAATCTTCGTTCTGTTGAAGTAGTCAAGGTTTTGACTTGAACAGGAACGAATTGGAACTGTGCGTTTACTAATAGATTGGTGGGAGCGATATTGCATTTCTCATATTGTATGTCGATGACATACTGATTCTCGGAAAAGACGTCCCAATGCTGCAGTCGGTTAAGGACTGGCTTGGGAGTTGGTTCTAATGATTGACATGGGTAAAGCCACGTATGTTTTTGGATTTTGGATCTAAAGATAGAGATCCGAAAGAGCTGGTAGGACAAAGTCAGGATTCTTATCCCGACAAAGTCCTACACGTTTTCAGCATTCCAAGAAGGGTTTTATGCCAATGTCACATGGCATTACGTTAAGCAAAACACAGTGTCCTACGATAACTGCTGAGCTTAAATGCATGGATAAGATTCCATATGCGTCGGCAATTGGATCTATCATGTATGCCATGAAACGTACTTGTTTGATGTTGCTTTAATGTTAAGCAAGACAAGTAAAGACCAGTCAAATCCAGCAAAGAATCACTGGATTGCCGTAAAGAATGTCCTAAAGTATTTGAGAAATACTTAGGATAAGTTCTTGATTTACGGAGAAAGTGAGGTGCTACAAGTCGGTAGAGTCTGAAAGGCAAGTTTCCAATAGACAAAGATGATTTCCGATCACAGTCCGGTTATATCTTGTGTCTATCTGGCGGTGCAAGGCACTGTTGCTGACTCCATGACTTAAGCTGAACATTTCGCAGCTTGGGAAGTGGCGAAAGAGGTTGTTTGGAAAGAAGAGTTCGTCACTGAACTTGATGTGATTTCCAGCATAGATGAGACTAGCTGCACATCAGAGGTCCAAACACCTTGAGGATAGGTATAACCTATTCCGTGAGATAAATGACAGAGATGTTAAGTAGATCAGCAAGTTTCAACGAATGAGAACGTTGCTAATCTATTAACGAAGCCACTCCTTAGGCCTAAGCACGAGTCGCGGACTGTTGCTGTAGGATAAGTGAAATTAAGATGTAGTCTTAATTTCAGTGGGAGTTATTAAAGGGCTTTATTTAGTTATTGGATATGTTCTTGAAATAACATCTAAGATGTTTAATGAAATTATTATTTCAAGATTATTTTAACTGTGATGAAATAATCGTTCCAAAGTGATATAAACCATTTTATAGGTCATCGAAGTAAATGACTTGATCTTGAGTCATCAAAGTCATTTAGCTTGATCATGAGACCCTATATTTGATAGATGGATTATATCATCCTGTCCCTAGTCGAAGGTTGTTGAAATTGGAACACCAACAACCGTGTGAGACTGGATTGGTACGTGACTTATGACAAAGTCTCAGTGTGTCATAGATGCGCGGCATCAAAGTCAGTACATAGGTGTATGTTGGGGAACATACGACCGGACAAGACCCGCTTATAAGAACTCTTCAGGATATTTATATCTGTGTCATAAGAGATTCTTACTACGACTATAGAGTATAGTCCTTAGACCTGAGTTCGCATGCATGTGACTGCACATGGACTAATGCACTTTGATCATTGTCTAACGCTGTCGTTCTGCGATAGTTATAAGGACCTTGTTTGGGTACATTATGAAATGAGTAGTATACAGTGATGGAACAAGACGAAATTTGTCCCTCCAATATAAATGGAGTGAATATCTCTAGGCCAATCGGAGATTTGAATACTGGAAAATGCATGGCCATGCTCAAACGGACTGTCCCGAGTCGTTTGGATTGTCAGTATCGAATCAGAGTCCGATGAACAAGATTAGGCTTTATAAGGATGACACTAATCTTGCCTTATGACTAATCGAGATATTGAGACAAAAGGATTATGAATACAGAGATTCCAGTACAAGTGGGAGATTGTTGGAATTGTGTCCAGTAATCTCGGTACTGTCTCTAGAAAGTAAGAGTATGTCAATGATCAGACATAAGTCATATAATACTGGGGGTCATGATGGCTTGCTAGAGTCCGCTCATGATCTATAAGTCTTGGACTTATTACCTTTATTATATGATCCCATATGGGTCACACGTCTAAGCTTACAGGAAAATGTGTAGGAACGGATTGACAGAAGTACGGTAAAAGTGGTAGGCATTTACTGTACTTAGAGATTAAAGGGTTCAGCAATCGTGTGTCGATCGATACACAAGGTGTGTCGATCGACACAGTGCGTGAACGCCTAGGAAATAATAAGACCGAGAATTGGGCCCGAAAGCCCATGAGAACTAAGACAGGTTTTAAATGAATAAAACCTGACCTAGCTCTCTAATCCTCTCCAAGTCTGCGCCTCTCTCTCTCTCTCTGTCGCCTCCCTCCTCGTGGTCTAGCAGCCAGATTCCTTTGCGTGCGTGTGTGAACCTCTGGAGGAGTTATCCCTCGGTGGCTCTCTGATCTCTGACCATACCATCCCTTTCCGCTGCATAAACAGGTATAAGGTGAGATCAACAATTGTTTCTAATCAAGAGAACCTAGATCCGCATGTTTAGGATAATCTGAATCAGAGAATTGAATCAGGATTTATCTAAACATTCCTTCAGTTTCGCCACCATAAGACTACGCCATCCATACGAAGGGGAGTAGAATTTACGGTCTTCCAGGGGGTCCGATCGATTGAAGTAACGTCCCTTAAGGACGCGGGCTATGAGTGATGATGGGAATTAGAGTAATCTCCATAATTGCTTTGCTATCAGGGCGATATTAACGTCATGCCAATCACGGAAACCCAGTTCGCCTAAATCATGGGGTAAACATAATTTATCCCACGCAATCCAATGAATACCATCATTCTTATGACTCGAGCTCCACCAATATCTTGAGACCGAGCTCCTAAGTTTATCTGTTAGGCCTTTAGGAAGGAGGAAACATGACATGGTATAAGTAGGAACAACTTGAGCTACCGATTTTATCTGGACTTCCTTGCCCCCCTTTGACAGCAAACAAGCTGACCAAGTGGAGACATGGTAATTAAGTTGATCCTGCACAAAGGAAAAGACTTTCATCTTAGAGCCACATATCTGTTCCGGAAGTCCCAGGTACATACCCATCCCTGAAAGTATGCCAAGAAGGAAAAGACATTTTTTTATATAATAACCCAAATTTTATAAGTTTTTAATCAAATAATTTGTATAATGAAAATAGAAAGCCAAATTAGATAGAAAAATGATTATTGTACCTTCTAATTTACATATAATTTACTTTTTAATCAAACACGACTTCTAATTTTTTATAGTCGGCAAAATATTAATTATTTTGTAGTTTCTAGTATGAAAAAGGGTGTGCGAACAAAATAATGAGCTGAGGGACCAAAATGAAATTACGAATTCTTACATGTAAACAAATGGATAGGAAATAAATAAAGTAATATGATAATTAAAAATCTAATATATAATAAGAAACCATTCTTTCCATATGTGTGCCACATGTCTTTTTCTTTTCAAAATATGGGCCTACAAACAAATTTGTAACTTACTCTTTAAAGCCCATCCTCCAACAGACCCAAAACTGAGAAACCTAAGGTTTTCACGACCTTCCCATCTTCTCCCCTAGCCTCTCCGCCTTCCCACCGGAGTCGCCTGAAACGTTTACGTATCTTTCTAATTTCCCAGATTCTTAAATTCCACATCCACCTCAAATTAATGCCAAGAATCTCAATCAATACCTCAGACTTTCCGTGCATAACCTTTGTCATTTGGGCGTTTCGTTGGTCTTATAAATGAAGGGCTTCCATCGACACAAACCGCATCGCACAAAAAAAAAATTCATCACACATCAATCACAATCCTATCTACTCCATAGTTTTCGAGTTCCGACAATGTCTGAAGTTGACGTCTTCGCGATCCCCAAGTCGTCGAGTTCTCACATTTTGGTATTTGACGAAGAACTCTTCCTCCAATCATTTTCAATTACGGGTAAGGTTTTCCTGGATCGGTTACTATGCTATGTTGATAAGATTCTCCACTATCATATAGAGATTGAGAGTGAAGATTTGTTTTCCCGTTTTTTTTGGCAGATTCCAAGTCAAGAAAAAGTTCTTTCACAAATTTTTAACCATCGTGGCATTTAGTGTGATCGGAATTTTCATCTCCACTGTCATTATTACGTTTGGAATATTTTTTACGGTAATCATAATTAATTACTTTGCTGACCATCAAATATCATCTTCTGTGAGTATCTACAATCAGTTTGTTCTGAACCACACACTTGGTAGCTGTTTTCCAAATTGGGATTTAAGGGATTGAGTGCTCTACACTATCTTGGTGAGATCTCTCGCTGGGCTTATATCTTCTTTTATCTGCATATGTTCATCAAACTATGTTTCTTTTCTTATCTTTTTTTTTTTATTCAGCCATCGTAACTATTTTCTCCTCAATCGACACTGTTTGCACTCTACAGGTTCTTGATTTCAAATATTATCTTGAGACTGAAGATGAAATTTTTATTTGCTCAATGATTATGTAGACAGCTGCATAGGTTTATTCATTTGGCTCTTTCTTTTGTCGATTGAGTCTAATGTCGATCACTGTCTTTATTGGAGTTTCAGTTCGTAGACATGTTCACACTCATTACGTTATTATGGTGACATTACGGTATTATGGTGCCAAAAAATCAGAGTAGAGGTTTGATTAATTGTAACCTGAGAAGAGAAGAAAGGCAAGCTTGCTGAGAAAAAGTCTGGAACAGACGAAGCTGATGTCTTGGTATTACCATTTGTTTTCTTTAATGTGGAAGTCCTATTTCTGTTTCTTAAATCAATGTATGCTTCTGTTTCTATCTTCTGTAGATCCGGAAAATGGATCTTGAAGCAAGAAGTTTGCAGTCAAGTGCTAAAGTCGTGTGTCTTTCTAAACTAAGAGAATATAAATCTTAACTGAACCAACTGAAGAAGGAATTTAAACGCATATCTTCCTCAGATGCTAAGCAATCTACATGTGAATAACTGATGGAATCAGGATTGGCGGATTTGCATGTGGTAGGCTGTTAAGAATATCTTCAGTCAAATTTGTTTCCTAACTCGCACCATCTTGGGTTTTGTTCCCTAAGTGTTCTTTGTTTTCATCTTTGTGTACATGTAATTAGATGGCAGAAGATGTTTATGTTGTTTACACTATTGTCCTGGTTCCAGATGACAGCTGATCAAAGAGTAGAAGAATACTGCTGGAGATAAAAGTTGGCATCTCAGTTGTTGAAAAACTGAGTCATCAACGCCAAGTGATCAGCAATTACTCGGGGGTTTGGTTTTGATATCTATCATTAGATCATCGAGAAAAAACTAACTTTGGTGATTTTTGTAACATCTTCACGGTGTGGATGATGCCATTGACAAGAGCAAGAAAGCGTAGCCTACTATGTCAAGAAGAATGACAAGGAAGAAATGGATCGTTGGTTCAGTGATCGTGGCTCTCATTCTCCCCTTCATCTTGATCATCTCATACAAGCTATCTCATTAATATACGCAAACAAAATAAATTGATCTTGATTGTGTGTCTATATATAGGATGGTTGATTCCTTATGTAATGGGCGCAAATTATTACGTGTATTCCAAAGATACGCTTTGTTTATTGGAGTGGCAATGTTTCTAAGCAGTCATTAGATTCTAAGCAGTCTCGTATTACAGCTTTCTGCATTCTTTTGATGAGACTACTATGGTTGAGTAAAAGTGATTCAGCATTTCACCAAATCATACGTTGAGTAACATTTGTCTTGAAACATTGATTCATTTATACCATGGCTGCCGAGTATACTATATATTAATTGATTATAATCAACTGCATATATATTTTACTAAATGAATCAATGTTGATTTCCTTTTTGAGGCTCACATCACGAACTTTTCCTAGCTTTCATTGAATTTGGACCATTGTTCAGCCCATTAATACTTTCTAACCTCCGTTTCGTTTTTCATATACACCCCTGTTGTAACTCCATTGGGCGTCTAATATAAATCATGGTTGTCGACAATTTAAGAAGAAAAAAAAGACGAAAGGGAATTAGAGGAGGTGAGAGGAGCAATCCTATGTCCTTAAAACTTTTCCATAACAGCATCCTTAAAAACTCTGTAAAAGTTAAGAAAATAGCCGAAATTCACAACATGGCCATTACAACAAGTTAATAAATTCTCCATTTTCTATACACTAAATTCCACATTTTCTATACAGCAAGTTAATAATTCATCAAAAAAAAAACAAATACAATACATTAAGTATCATTTAAAATACACTAAATATTATTTAATATCTCATTTTATGCATGTAAATTTAGTCAACTGATATTTTATAAAATAAATCAAAATTAAAATAACTAAGGTAATTGCATTTAAATTTTTAAAATAAAATAAAATATAACTAGAGAAGAAGTTTGCAATATTTTATAGGTAACTCTAATATATGTAGTTAGATTTTCAATCAAAATTGTTATTTAAAGATTTCTATATTTCAAATATTGTGAATATAATACAAATATAATTCATATACATCTTGAATTTAAAGAGAAAGTTTTAAAACTACTTTTCCTTCATATTTTATTAATCAAGCATTAAGATTACCTATTTAAAAAGGAAAAATGAAGTTTCAATATAGAACCAAAATTGTTTTTGCACATTTCATGTCACGAATAAATGATATGTTCGAGCCACAGATAAGCGATAATAATTATACTAATTAGACCAACAAAAAATAATATATTATATATGGTTTAAACATAATTTTTCCAAAAAATAACCAATATTCATATAATAAAAATATAAACCATTTTAGAACCATACAAGTACAAATATATCATAAAAATAATAACTTTCAAATTTTTTAAAAATATAAATAGAAATATATAAAGTAATTTTTAAAAAGATCGACGAAAATAATGAAAAAGAATAAAAAACCAGCAATACAATACTGACAACACACAAATATAAAATATAAAAATGCAAAACCAAAAAGCAAGAATTAAAAAGTTTCATTGTGTCTATTAAATAAATAAAAAAGAGAGAATAACATGGGTTTCTTAAGAAGATATCAAAGATTTTAAATTTTAAATATTAACTAAAATAAATATTAAATAATAATATTATATTACTACGAATCTTGAATCGAGGTTTGAAGATGTTGTTACTATCTTACTCGAAGCCCAATCTCCACATTATCCATAATGGACCTATACACAACTCTCTCTTTAAAAAAGGATGTCCCCATGTCACGCATAATCTTCTCTGTTCATTATAACCTTAATACACCTTCTAACTGTGTGCATCTTCGCTTTCCTTTTTCTTCATGTTCCACTCACTGAATCTTACACCATAGGATATCGGCCGTTACTGTCGTCCCTTTAATTCCTCAAATATCTGTAAGCTTCAATCAACAACACATGATGCTGTTACATCTTAATCATCATTCACTGCAACAGTCTCCTAATCTTCCTCGATTTCCCCACTCGCCTCATATAAATAGTCCTTTTATGTCGATGTCATCCTACACGCCACTTCGCTCAAATCAGTTTGTTCGCCTTCGCCTCTATGTCCACTTCAAATTTCTATTTAGGTATGGTTCAAGTTGTTTCGTCACCATCTTAAAGTCGGACCCCTATGTTACGTTCAATGATTTGCAGCGCAATCGCTCTGCCTATCGGGGGAACATACAACCAAGCAATACCAAACTGAATCGATGATGAAAGAGAACTTATGATCCAATTGTTCTGAATGACAATGCCGATATTGCAGATGAACAAGGTAATAAAGAGACAAGTTCAACTTAGTTCTACCAATTAACAATTGTTGCAAAATCGTAATGCATGGCCAATAATAGTTGGATGAGTATCAAGTAGAATATAAAGAACTACCAAGACAACGATACCTGACATACTAACGAAATTACACCACACATACCGTTTGATCACATATAGCCAGCATCAAATCAAGCTGGAACGTGAGAAAAAAAATACAACAAAGCAAGTATTTAACAAAGACAAAACCCCCACGCGTGCGCGGGGGAGGTGAGACCAACTAGTGAAGACAATGAACATCAAACTTGATTAAGAATTTAAGTGAGAAAAAATAATAGTTGGAGAATTCTCTCGGGCGACTGAGATGGGGATATGATTGAAGAACTTGATGAGAACAAATCCGTCCAAGGATGAGGTTTTCTTTTTGATTTCGGATGGACATATGGTCTATTACACGGTATTATCACGGATTTGAGGTGTTTTGCTGGGAATCGTGATGAGGGTATAGAATCTGAGCAACCACAAGTACCACTTGTTAGAGCTGGACCAAGGACAAGATCAGGAACAAGAGTGCTAAGAGAAAAGTTCAACAAGGCAGTGGAACATCTACTCAACTTACACCAGCCTATCTTAGAAGCTTCTGATCAAGACCAAGTAGATTGCAACAAGAGAAAGCTATTCAACATTCTAGATGGACAAAGCATCAATCTAAGCCTGCTCATTGCTGTTGGTACTGGATTTCCCTCTAGGAAATCTGGCCCATATAACGATAAGAATAAAGGCCCAAGTTACGATCCATGCCCGTTCAACTAAGAGTCGAAAGAAGCCCAGACGAGACGAAGTCGAGCTCGTCAAGGTTGGCTTCGATGATGGCTCGAATTGATGACTAAGTCATCAATTATTGAAACCGATTCCGCAAATCGAGGAGAGAGTGGAGATCGCTGCCAACAAGTGATACGATCAGGTTTTAATCCCTAGATCTACACTGCAAGTGCACAGACGTGAACCAGTAGTATATAGGGTATCGAATCCACAGAGACTCAAGATTCTTGCGATAGATTGTAGAACGTCGAATTAAGCTAGGTGAAACAGTAGTGGAAGCAGTAAATCAGAACAGAAAGTAAGTAAACGGTTTGTAAATCAGAAGGCAAAGCGTCAGGTCAAGGGAGTTCTCAGGAAATCAGGAACATAGGCTAATCAATCAATCGAGATCTAATTAAGAACTGTTCTAGAACTAGAATCACAGAATTATAACAGACCAACTTTCGTTGCGAATATTATCTATGTCTAACAACCTAGCAAGCCAGCTTTCGTTGCGAATCCTAGAGTTCTAAACAATCATTAATCTCAGGTTCTTTCGTTCACAATTCTCTGAAGCCAAATTTCTTTGCGAATAGTCAAATTGCTCATCTAGGTTCTTTCTAGTTAATTAATCAACTGTCGTTGCAGAAATCAACCTAACATCATAAATCTGGGTAGCTAATTCAGATTTAGCATTAAGAACAACCCTAGCTGAAGAACTAGCAGATATGAATCCCTACAGATTGATCAACCTATAATTCCATGAATCCCCTGTGAGAATCCCTAAACCTAACGGAAGAACTACTCAGACATGGCAATTGAAGCAAAAGACATGATGAATAGAAAACCAAATATCATAAACAGAAACAAGGAATAAGAGTTCCCAAATCTCTCTCTGAATAAAAATAAAACTTAAGTCTGAAAGCGTTGCCTAAACAAGTGGCTAAAAACCCTAATATAATGATCTAAACTCGGTTGTGGCTTCTTTGTAATTATGAAAAACTTATGGGCTTTTGTGCAATTTCCAAACTCTTATTAAACCGCCAAGAATTGTCCATCTCGCATCTATGTCGATCGATGCACAGTGTGTGTCGATCGACACAATCATCTGTAATCGGCAGTGAACTCTTCCTTTCGGCCAAATGCACCAAATAGCTCCAAAATGCGCCATAATGTCCAAATCCGCTCCAAACGTACCTAGACCTGTAAACACACATAAAAGGACTCCAAAGGACTCTAAAAGACTCGATAAGAAGACATATACCATGATTAAAAGTCCTAAAAACCATGATATATCAACTCCCCCACACTTAGCTTTTGCTTGCCCTCAAGCAAACATAAATCCAAGATCAGGAGAAGAAGTTTGAAAACTTCAGAAACTCGTTTCATCGTAGAAGCACCACACTCAGATTCTCCTTAGTAAGCCACATGAAAATGAACCTGCAAACATCAAGACCAACATATACTTCCCCCACACTTATCAACTATCCTGAGTAAACTCCACAATCACATTCAAAGCATCCAAATTCACCATACTGACTTCTATAAGCTATTAAGTGTGGTCTTACATATGGGGTATCGATCAAAGAACACATGGAATCTTACTCTGCTAGCATCTAACCACTCAACTGTTGCTTCTGGTCCCTTTCTTCTCTTTTCCCTTCTTTAGCACTGATTTTTCCCCACTGGGTATCATTTTATTTTTTCTATCAGAGCTCTTCCCTTATTGGGGTGTACTTTGTGTTGGGAATGTCCTGAAATCTACTGTGCTATCTCTAGAAAGTATGATAAGTGTCGAGATCAGACATAAGTCATAAATACTGGGAGGTCATGATGACTTGCTAGAGCCCGCTCTTGATCTATAAGTTAAGTACTTATTACCAGTATTGTATGATCCCTAAGGGTCACACACCATAGCTAACGGGAAAGTTAACAAGGAATTAATACAGTAAGATGCAAGACATTTACTGTATTTGTACAGAGAATTGGGCCAGACAAAATACAGTCTTTTTGTCTGATTTGGGTCTTGGGCCCAAAAGCCTAATAAACCATTAGTTTAATTACTTGGGCCCATATAAGGAAGAGGAGGCGCCAGTTAGCCTATGCATCTGCGATTTCTAGGTCTGGCCGTCCTCCTCTCTCTCTGTTGTTCCAGCTTGGTCTAGCAGCCTGATCCAGTAGCTTGTAAGCGTGTGGATACCTAGGAGGAGCCGGTAATCATCAGCTCTTGCAGATCTCGATATTCCCTTGATCAATCCGCTGCAATCATAAGGTAATGATCCTGATCCTTTTATGATTCATATGCAAATCACCTAGATCCTAGTTGATTATGTTAGGTTGTAATCTGATAATTAAACCTATGAACAAACATAATCCTTCAGTGGTATCAGAGCCTAGGTCGTTAGGTTTTTGTTGTTTGGATCATATTTAGGTTGTTTTAAATGTTTAGAATCGAATTTGTGTTAAGAAATTTGATTAGAAAACTTAAAAAACCTAATATGTAAATCGCATGAACCGATTGAAACCCATCGGTATGCGAAGTGGTCGCCCGTATCGATCGACGAGGGAGCGTGATATCGATCGATATCAATCGGATCGATTGCTTCTCGCTGTCCCGATGACCCGATCGCAACGAGCTGATGCACGCGAGTATCGATCGACGTGTAAGCGTGATATCGATCGATATGCTGGCGAGGCATACGTTCCGCGAGTAGCCAATCGGTTCAGCCGAGCTTCGCGGTTCGTTCTTCCCTAACCCGCGACAATGAACCGATCAATCCGATTGTGTTTCATTGTTAGCTTAAGCTTAACCCGCAAGTTAGGTCAAAATCAGCTAAAATTGATTGGTTAGACCAATCTATTTCTTCCTGATTTTGGACTTAACCGAACCGATCCAATTTAATTGGTGGTTCAAGCGGTTAACCAAATCGCGGTTTGCTGGAAATTATTTAATACAATTGGTATTATTTAATTTCTGGTTAAACCGGATTTAAATTCAAAATTGAATTTTAACCTAAACCGAAGGCTGGTCTAAGTTTGATTTGGTTGGACCAAATAATTTAGAGCTGGTCTGGTTTAGTAAATAACCAGTTGGATTTAGTAGTTAATTTGGTCTTGGACCAGAATTAATGAACCGACTCAGTTATGTCAAATTATTGGGCCAATTGGAATTCTGTGGTCTTGGGCCAAGAATTGGGCCTATAATTTGTGACCCAACCGAAAACTTTAATAAAATATTAAATTAGAAATTTCTATTTTTAGCATGTTTCTAGATTTAGAAAGTTTCTAAAATAAGTAAGTTTCCCAAAATAGTAATCTTCTATTTTTGGAAAGAAAACCTAAAATCCTCAAAACAAATATCAAGCTTGGATGTCTTGCCCAATCTTGTCAGCTACTTAACGCTTATTCAATTACAGATATGGCTTACACTGTGAGGTGTCTGTTTTTGCGTAAGTAAAGTAGTATATAGTCACTAATTTCATTGGGAGTCCCAGACTTTAGTGATTATTTGGCTGTAAGAGATTGGTTTCCTTGACTGGGCCATCGGGAGTCCCGGGCCTTGAGACATCTGGTGAATTGGGCCTTGGGCCCAATCCACAACCGAGAGTTATATAGATATAACTAGCTGTGTGCATGCTTACCAAGTAAAGCTAATTCCGGGTGACGGCCAGTGGCCCACTTTGGTTTTAGTTGAACATGGGTCTCGGAATCATTGCATTCTTATGAGGTTAAACAAAGAAATTTTGAATGCAATGCGAGTTTTCTTATAAGTTATTAAGATTACTCTTTTATGAACTAAATAACTAAAACTCTATTGTCTCATAATTTCAGCTATGTCAAGCACAACAACACAAAACACTTTCTCGATCCGGTCTGCCCTTGAGAAGGACAAACTGAACGGATCAAACTTCCTGAACTGGTCCAGGAACCTGAGACTTGTGCTCAGGCAGGAGAAGAAGGCTTATGTCCTTGAAAGAGTTCTCCCCCCTAGACCTGCGAATAATGCCACACAAGCTGTGAAGAATGCTTGGGATACGCATTCTTCAGATGCTAATGACGTGGTTTGCCTAATGTTGGCGACAATGGCTCCCGATCTGCAGATTCAGTGGGAAGGCCTGACTTGTCCCATGGAACTGATGGCAAACCTGAAAGCGTTGTTTCAGGAGCAGGCTCGTACAGAGAGATTCCAAACTGTAAAGAATCTCTTGGACTGTAAAATGGCTAAGGATGCAGCAGTGAGTCCACATGTTCTGAAAATGATGGGTTATCTCGATCATTTGACTAGACTCGACTGTCCTATAAGCCAAGAGCTTGCTTGTGATATCGTTCTGCAGTCTCTTACTCCTGCATATGACCAGTTCGTCTTGAACTATAATATGCATGGGTTGACAAAGACTTTGCCTGAGCTACATGGTATGCTCAAGACTGCGGAACCTAATCTGAAGAAGGCCAAGGACCCGTCTGTACTCATGGTGCAGAAGGGCAAGGGTTTCAAGAAATCCGCTGCAGACAAGGGAAAGGGCAAGGCTGTCCACAACGAAAAGGCCAAACCCAAGGCCGTGTCTAAAGCTGGGCCTTCTGATATCTGCCATTTTTGCAAAGAGGCAGGGCATTATCGCAGGGACTGTAAGAAATACCAGGAAAGTCTAAAGGAGAAGAAGAAGTCCTTCGCGACTACTTCTTCAGGTATTTTTGTTATTGAAGTAAATACTACTACTTCTGATAATACCACTTGGGTATTAGATATTGGATGTGGGGCTCATGTTTGTACTAATGTGCAGGCGCTCAGCAACAGTAGAAGGTTGAAGCAAGGGCAAGTAGAGTTGCGGGTTGGCAATGGAGCGAAGGTTCCAGCACTGGCCGTTGGCACTTACTTGTTGTCTTTACCTTCTGGATTGATTTTAGAACTTGAGAATTGTTATTTTGTACCTGCTATAAGCAGAAATATCATTTCAGTTTCATTATTGGATTTACAAGGATTTGATTTTTCTATTAAGAATAAATTGTGTTCCTTTAATCTCAATGATATGTTCTATGGCTGTGCCCCTCTTATTAATGGGCTGTACATGCTGGATCAATCTACTCCAGTATATAACATTAATACAAAACGGTTCAAATCTAACGAAGAAAATGAAACGTTTCTCTGGCATTGTCGTTTGGGGCACATTAGTGAGAAACGCGTCAAGAGGCTCCATTCAAATGGACTCTTGGGCTCATTTGACTTTGAGTCTTGTGAGCAATGCGAATCTTGCCTAATGGGCAAAATGACACGGGCCCCTTTTAATAAACCTACAGAAAGGGCCAGTGAACTATTGGGCCTGATACATACTGACGTGTGTGGCCCAATGTCCACAAATGCTAGAGATAACTATCAGTACTTCATTACATTCACTGATGATTTCAGTAGATATGGATATGTCTACTTGATGAAACATAAGTCGGAAACCTTTGAGAAGTTCAAAGAATTCCAGAATGAAGTATAGAACCAGCTTGGTAAAAGTATTAAGGCTCTTCGGTCGGACCGAGGAGGAGAATACTTGAGCCAGGAATTCCGTGATCATCTGAGTGAGTGTGGGATCATCTCCCAACTCACACCTCCTGGAACACCTCAGTGGAATGGTGTGTCTGAGAGAAGGAATCGGACATTGTTAGATATGGTCCGATCCATGATGAGTCACACAGACCTTCCTGTATCCCTTTGGGGATATGCTTTGCTGACCGCAACGTTCACACTGAACAGAGTGCCATCAAAAGCAGTAGCAAAGACACCATATGAGTTATGGACTGGAAAGGCTCCAGCAATGTCTTTTCTCAGAATTTGGGGTTGTGAAGCCTATGTCAAAAGATTAATCTCAGACAAGCTTACACCAAAATCTGAGAAATGCTACTTCATTGGTTATCCTAGGGATACCAAGGCTTATTACTTCTATCTGCGATCCGAGAACAAGATCTTTGTTGCTCGGGATTGTACTTTTCTTGAGAGGGAATTTCTCTCTAAGAAAGATAGTGGAAGTAAGGTACAACTTGATGAAATTCAAGAAGGACAGGAACCTGTTCAACCTAATGAGGGAGAACAACAGGATGAATTACATGAAGTTGTAATAGAACCTGAACCTGAAGTACCTGAAGTTCGAAGATCCGGAAGGATCCGTCACGAACCCGATAGATATCAGGGATTCCTCGGGACTAATTGCCATGATCTTTTGATCATTGACGGTGATGAACCCTCGAACTTTGAAGAAGCCATGATAGGCCCTGACTCCTCAAAGTGGCGTGAAGCCACTGAATCCGAGATGGACTCCATGTCTGTCAACCGAGTGTTCTCACTGGTTGACTTACCCGCTGGTGCTAAAGCCATCGAATGTAAATGGATCTTCAAAAAGAAGATTGACATGGATGGAAATGTCCAGATTTACAAGGCCAGGTTGGTGGCAAAAGTTTTCAAGCAAATTCATGGTATAGACTATGATGAAACCTATTCACCAGTGGCCATGATGAAATCAATTCGGATTCTCCTAGCAACTGCCGCTTATTATGATTATGAGATTTGGCAGATGGATGTGAAAACCGCCTTCCTGAATGGAATCTTGGAGGAGGATGTGTATATGACACAGCCTGACGGTTACATTGATCCTAAGAATGCTGGGAAAGTATGCAAACTTCACAAATCCATTTATGGATTGAAGCAAGCATCGAGGAGTTGGAATCTTCGTTTCGATGAGGCAATAAAGAATTTTGACTTCATCAGAAACAAGGAAGAACAATGTGTGTACAAGAAAACTAGTGGGAGCAAAGTGGCGTTTCTTATCCTATATGTCGATGACATATTGCTTCTTGGAAATGATATTCCAATGCTGAAGTCTGTTAAAGACTGGCTGGGAAGTTGTTTTTCCATGAAGGACATGGGTGAAGCCGCGTATGTTCTTGGAATCCGAATCTTTAGAGACAGATCTAAAAGGCTGATTGGACTTTGTCAAAATTCTTATATAGACAAAATCCTGCATCGATTCGGAATGGATAAATCCAAGAAGGGATTCACGCCAATGATACATGGTGCTACACTAAGCAAGACTCAGTGTCCTAAAACACCTGATGAGCTTAAGCGCATGAGTAGGATACCTTATGCTTCGGCTATAGGATCTATCATGTATGCCATGATCTGTACTCGTCCTGATGTTGCTTATGCACTAAGCATGACGAGTAGGTACCAGTATAATCCAGGTGAGAGTCACTGGATTGCCGTAAAGAATATCCTGAAGTATTTGAGGAATACTAAGGATAAGTTCTTGGTTTACAGAGGAAGTGAAGTGCTTGAAATGAGTGGATTCACGGATGCAAGTTTTCAGACAGATAAAGATGATTTCCGGTCACAGTCTGGTTACATCTTCTGTCTGAATGGCGGTGCAGTAAGTTGGAAGAGCTCCAAGCAGAGCACCGTGGCAGATTCCACAACTGAAGCTGAATACATCGCTGCTTCAGAAGCTGCGAAGGAAGGAGTTTGGATAAGGAACTTCATGATTGAACTCGGTGTATTCCCAAATGCCACTGAGCCTCTAACACTGTATTGTGACAACAATGGTGCAATTGCTCAAGCTAAGGAACCGAGACATCATCAGAAATCAAAACATATTATGAGAAGGTATCACCTGATTCGTGATATAGTGAATAGAGGTGAAGTGATGGTCAGCAGAGTTCCCACTGATGAGAACGTGTCTGACCCGTTGACAAAGCCACTCCCGAGACCTAAGCACGAGTTGCATACTGCTGCTGTAGGAATTAGAGATTTTCAAATGTAATCTCTTTTTGAGTGGGAGTTGTGAGGGCTTTATTTTAGTTATTTTGATTGGTTCATGTAAACATTTTAATGTTAATGAAATTTTATTTCTGGATTATTTTTAACTGTGATATAAAATAATCGTTCCAAAATGATTCATGTCGTAATATATGGGCCATCGAAGTACATGAGAAAGACTTGATCATGAAACCCCATATTTAACGAAATGACATAAATCATAGTGTCAATAGTCGAAGGTTGTTGAAATTGGAACACCAACAACCACTTGAGACTAGAGTGTGTTGAGACTTATGACCAAGTTTCATGGGTTATGGATGCGCGGCATCAAAGTCAACACATAGGTATATGTAGGGAGCATATGACCGGACATGGCCCGCTGATGAGAACTCTACAAGATATTGATATCTGTGTCATAAAAGGTTCTCATTTACGACTATAGAGTATAGTCCTTAGACCTGAGTTCGCATGCATGTGGCTGCACATGGATTGATGCGCTTTGATCATTGTCTAACGCTGTTTCGTAACTGGGAGCTATAAGGACCTTGGTTGGGTGTATTATAAAGTGTGTAGTTCATAGTGATGGAACAAGATGGTATTTGTCCCTGCCGTTTAACGGAGGTAATATCTCTAGGCCAATCGGAGACTTGATAGCTGGTAAGAGAGTGGCCACTCCCAAACGGACTTGCCCAAGTCGTTTGAATTGTCAGTATCAAATCTGGTCCGATGAACATGGTCTGGCTATATAAGGATGACACGCATCTTGCCTTATGCCAGATCGAGATATTGAGACAAAAGGATTAGGGAATGTAGGATTCCAGTACAAGTGGGAGATTGTTGGGAATGTCCTGAAATCTACTGTGCTATCTCTAGAAAGTATGATAAGTGTCGAGATCAGACATAAGTCATAAATACTGGGAGGTCATGATGACTTGCTAGAGCCCGCTCTTGATCTATAAGTTAAGTACTTATTACCAGTATTGTATGATCCCTAAGGGTCACACACCATAGCTAACGGGAAAGTTAACAAGGAATGAATACAGTAAGATGCAAGACATTTACTGTATTTGTACAGAGAATTGGGCCAGACAAAATACAGTCTTTTTGTCTGATTTGGGTCTTGGGCCCAAAAGCCTAATAAGCCATTAGTTTAATTACTTGGGCCCATATAAGGAAGAGGAGGCGCCAGTTAGCCTATGCATCTGCGATTTCTAGGTCTGGCCGTCCTCCTCTCTCTCTGTTGTTCCAGCTTGGTCTAGCAGCCTGATCCAGTAGCTTGTAAGCGTGTGGATACCTAGGAGGAGCCGGTAATCATCAGCTCTTGCAGATCTCGATATTCCCTTGATCAATCCGCTGCAATCATAAGGTAATGATCCTGATCCTTTTATGATTCATCTGCAAATCACCTAGATCCTAGTTGATTATGTTAGGTTGTAATCTGATAATTAAACCTATGAACAAACATAATCCTTCACTTTGGACATGTTTCCATGGAATGCACAGGAGGTAATAGGGGTCTCTACCACTCCCGCGACCACTTCGAAGCTAGTAGCTTATCCTCAGTTTATCTCTTCTTCTTTTTTTACTTTCAAGGAAGGAGAGAAGGGAACCATAATCAGACAGGTTTACAAGCTGTGCTAGAACCAACAGAGGAATCCGACTCAAAGTATACCAAGCCCATAGGAGAGAAAATTAAGTCAAATTAAAGGTGAAGTTAAGTAATGGATTCTCTAAATACCTGAAGTGATATGGGTGTCCTCAGTAGGCTGGTATGTGATGGGTTTTCTAATAGTCATAGATCATCTGCAAATCATCCAATGGTCACTTAAGTTCCTGCAAGTGTGGTAATCTCCTCAAAAAGTCCTTGTTTCCAACTCAATTTGACTCAATAAAACAATTTTGGACTGACTCTAAGAAAATAGAAAGCGTGCGTCAGTAGCTACCTCCCCCACACTTAAAACACACTATCCCCAGTAGAAACGTCTGCGTTTACACTAAATAGGGTGCCATCTAAATCAGTTGAAAAGACACCACATGAATTGTGGACTGGGAATATTCCAAGTCTGTCTTTCCTGAAGATTTGGGGTTGTGAGGCTTATGTCAAACGTTTAATCTCTGACAAGCTCGCACCCAAATCAGATAAATGCTACTTCGTTTGTTATCCTAAGGAAACCAAGGCATACTACTTTTACAACCGATCTGAGAACAAAGTCTTTGTTGCTCGGGACTGTTCTTTTCTTGAGAGGGAATTTCTTTATAAGAACACTACAAGAAAATGATGATATTTTCACATATTTTTCCGTCACAATAAGACATATTTCGTCACAATAAAGATATTGTGACGTATTTGTGACGTTTTATGAATGGTTGCAATATAGTCGTCACAAATCTTCTTCGTAACAAAAAACGTCACAACATTTGTGAAGAGTTAATATAGTAACGATTTCATCACAAACATTGACGATTCACAAAAGTAACAAAACCATCACAATTACTCACTAAAAATAATGTCACAAAACTGTAATATTTTGTGTCTGTAATAACGTCTCAAATTCGTCACTCATTATTACAAAACTATCGTCTTAAATCGTCATAATTTAGGACTCAAAATCCGTTACAAATTATTACTAAAGAGTTCACTATAAGAAAATTGGGCCACAGCTATGTATCTACGGATTGTTACAAACCAATTTGTAGCCATAGATACGAATTGCTACGAATATTGCTGTAGCAATTTTTTAATGTTTTTTTAATAAGTAAAATATAAAATAAAATTATTTAATTTAATTTAATATTTTTAATAATATACGATTACAAAAAAAAAGTTAATCATTAAATATAAAAAATGCAAAATAACAAAAAATAAAAAGTCGGATCTGCTATTTCGTCTTTGTCTTCGCCGCGACCTGTGACAGTACGGTGGCTCCGCTCTTCGCCGCGACCTGCTTCTTCGCTACACGGAGGCTCAGACGACGAGAGATGCGAGATTTGACGACGGTACAACAAACTCTTTTTGTGTAACATCAATTGGTTCATCTCTTCCCACCACCGAAACCCCTCTCCTTCAAATCATTGTTAGTTAGAAATTAGGTTTTCACACTGAAATCAAAGTTATAAACAATTCAAAGAAGAAGAGGAAGATACTCAGATTCATTAGGGCAAGACTCGAGCCAGACGAGATGGCCCGCACCTCTTTGACACTCCGAAAACGATGTCGGCAGTGATCGGAGACTTCCAGGAGCCATAAGGAGCGGTAGTTTTCTCTTGGTGAGGGGAAGAAGACGACATGAGATTGAAGCTTTTGGGGATCCAAGAAGATGAAAGGAAGAGATGGTCGAGCGTTAAAGGACCAGATGAAGAAAGGAAGGGATAAGGAAGAGATACGGCTGCTCTTTTTTTTTGGGTCACTTAAGGGAAAGGGAAGGAAAATTAGGGTAAATGGATTAATGGTCAAGATCTGTTATGAGTAAGATCTAATGGTTCAAAACTGATATGGGTGTTTGATAAAAAACAATCTGGACCGTTGATATGTTTTAATCAATGGCTCAGATTTGTGATCCGAGTGATGCATCATCTAGCCAATAGAATGATTTTAGGTATATTTAAAATATAATATCATAAAATAATTTATAACTGATAGAAATTGCTAAAAAAACTAAAAAGTTAAAATATAATAGATAAAACTTTAAAAAATTTAAGTTTTATAAATAATTTTAAAATAATAAAAGAGTATATATAATTAAAAATGATTAAATTTGATTTTAATCTTTGTTTATCTATATTTTTATTTCAAAATTATTAAAATTTATTAGTATTAAAAATTAGTAAATTTCAAGAAATTTCATTAGACTTTAATTCATTATTGTTTTAAAATAATCGTATGTTAAGTATATGGTTAAATGGTTAAAATATTAGTTTTGTGTATATATAAACTATTTTTATATTTTATGATTAAGAGTAAGGTTCAGAATATTATTATGGTTTATGATATAATGTTGAAAGGGTTGTGTTTAGGGTTAGAAGTTAATGTTTGAAATTAATATTTTTAAACCTTTTTTTTATGAGTGTTGGATCTTAGTTTTGGATATGATATAGTAATTAGAATATTTTAATTAAAGTTTTGTTTACAATTTAGAGTTTTAGGTTTTTATTATGATATGGTTTATGGTTTAATGGTTGGTGTTTGGGGTTATAAGTTAATGTTTGAGAATAATAGATTTGAAATAAAAAGAAATTGTATTAGTGTTGAATTTTAGGTTTGGATATGTTATAGTAATTAGAATTTTGAATTTTATTTATACTTTAGAGTTTTAGGATTTGTTTAGGGTTTAGGGTTTAGGGTATAGGGTTTTAATTTTTTTTATGTAAACTTTATATGTAAATATTTAAATAATAGTTTTATGTATATATAATTAGTTTTATATTTTGATTTTATAGTTTATGATTAAGATTAATGTTTAGACTAGAGTATGATTATGGTTTAAGGAATATAGTTTTAAGTGTTGTGTTTCGGGTTTCAATTTAGTGTTTAGAAATAATAGATTTAGAAAATGTTTTAAATTTATAAGTGTTAAAACTTAGTTTTTGGTATGGTACAATAACTATAATTTTACTAGTTAGAGTTTTAGAATTTTGTTTAGGGTTTAGGGTTTAAATAGCTATGGATTTATTCGTAGCTATCCGTAGCTATGTCATAAAGCTATGATTAGTATTTGGACTTGTAGATCTTCTTCTTCGCCATATAATGATAGAGATAATTATATAAAAAGTGAAATACTTTATTTTCTCATATACTTGTAAAAATTATTATTTATTTTGCTATAGGTTTTGATTAATCAAGCTACACCTTTTAATTACAAATAACAATGCTTTTTATGTATCATTAACTCGTACTAATTAGTCACTAACATTTAACCTCTTAGTTGTCATAAATTGAAACTCACCATTCCGTCACAAATTAGTCACAACATTGCAACGTTAACATAGTCACAATTATGTCACGGATGTAACGTTATATAATTTGTCACACTTTTGTAACTAATTGTGACAAAATTGGTTACCAGTTAGATCGTAACAATCCTGTTACAAAAGAGCTACTAATTTATGACAAAAATATATGGCCACAAAATCGTCTCCAATATGCCTCTAAATTGTGACGAAAAATATTTGTCTCAAAATTTCGTCACAATAACCCTTTTTTCTTGTAGTGGAAAAGCAGTGGGAGTAAAGTACATCTAGAAGAAATTCAAGATGCACAGGAGACTATTCAACCTGCTGAGGAAGAGCAGCAGTTGGATCCACAAAGTTCTGTGGAGGCCACGCCTGTGGAGCCTGAAGTTCGCAGATCCGGAAGGATCCGTCACGAACCCGAGAGATATTACGGATTTCTCGTGACCAACTGCAATGATCTGATGATCATTGAAAGTGACGAACCAGCGACCTTTGCGGAAGCAATGATGGGCCCGGACTCCGAAAAGTGGCTTGGAGCCTCTAAATCCGAAATGGGATCCATGTCAGAAAACCAAGTATGGTCCTTGGTCGATTTACCTAATGGTGCAAAAGCCATTGAGTGTAAATGGATCTTCAAGAAGAAGATTGACGTGGATGGTAATGTCCAAATTTATAAAGCTAGGTTGGTGGCTAAAGGTTTCAAACAGATTCATGGTATTGACTATGATGAAACCTATTCCACAGTCGCTATGCTTAAATCCATTCGGATTCTTCTAGCAACTGCTGCTTATTATGATTATGAGATTTGGCAGATGGATGTCAAAACCGCCTTCTTGAATGGAATTCTGGAAGAGGATGTGTATATGACACAGCCTAAAGGTTTTGTAGATCCTAAGAATGCTGGGAAGGTATGCAAGCTCCATAAGTCTATTTATGGATTGAAGCAAGCATCACGGAGTTGGAATCTTCGTTTTGATGAAGCAGTAAAACAGTTTGGTTTTATCAAGAACGAAGAAGAACCATGTGTATACAAGAAGACTAGTGGGAGCGGAATTGCGTTTCTCGTACTGTATGTCGATGACATACTTATTGTCGGTAATGACGTTCTGTTGCTTCAGTCTGTTAAGACTTGGCTCGGAAGTTGTTTTTCCATGAAAGACATGGGAGAAGCCGCGTACATCCTTGGAATCAAAATCTACAGAGATAGAGCGAATAGGCTGATTGGATTGTGCCAGGACACTTATATTGATAAGGTGTTTCACAGATTCAAGATGCATGATTCCAAGAAGGGCTTCATACCGATGTCCCATGGCATTAGTCTCAGCAAGAAGCAGTGTCCGGCGACACATGCTGAGCGAGAACGTATGGATAGGATTCCTTATGCTTCTGCAATAGGATCTATCATGTATGCCATGCTCTGCACTCGTCCATATGTAGCTTACGCGTTAAGCATGACGAGCAGATACCAATCTGATCCTGGTGAATATCACTGGACAGCTGTCAAGAATATTCTCAAATATTTGAGACATACCAAGGATAAGTTCTTGGTATATGGAGGAAGTGAAGAGCTTGTGGTGAATGGATTCACTGATGCGAGTTTTCAGACGGACATAGACGATTTCCGATCACAGTCTGGATACGTCTTCTGTCTAAATGGCGGTGCAGTGAGCTGGAAGAGCTCTAAGAAGAATACCGTAGCTGATTCCACGACGGAAGCTGAATCTGTTGCTGCTTCAAAAGCGGCAAAGGAAGCTGTTTGGATCAAGAAGTTCATGACTGAACTTGGTGTGGTTCCTAGTATCTTGGAGCCAGTGGCTTTGTTTTGTGACAACAATGGAGCCATTGCTCAGGCGAAAGAACCCAGGTCACACCAGAAGTCCAAACACATAGAGAGGAGATATCACCTGATTCATGATATCGTCAATAGAGGAGAAGTGAAGATCAGCCGAGTTCCGACGGACGAGAATGTCGCTGATCCTCTCACTAAGCCACTCCCAAGGCCTAAGCATGAGAGTCATACTACTGCTGTAGGCATTAGAGATCTTAAGATATAATCTTGATTCTAGTGGGAGTTCTTGTTATTTTATTTTAGTTATATTAAGATGTTCTTGTAAACATACTTTTCGATATGTTTAATGAAATTTGATTTCAGCATTATTTATTGTGATCTAAATAATGGTCCCAAAATAAGTTTATGCCATATTATAGGTCATCAAGTTGAGGACTTGATCATGAAACCCTATAAGTTACAGATGACATAAATTATGATGTGTCCCTAGTCGAGGTTGTCAAAGTGGGACACTGACAACCGCGAGAGACTAGATTGTGAGGTGACTGTTGACTAAGTTTCATGGAGTCAGTGATATGAGTATCACAGTCAGTCACATAGATATATGTTGATGAACATATGATCGGACGTGACCCGCTAATGAGAAGTCTCCAGGATAGTTATATCTGTGTCGTGAGAGGTTCTCATTACGACTATAGAGTATAGTCCTTAGACATAAGTTCATCATGCTTTCTTGCATATGAATTGGTACACTTTGACCTTGTCAAACGTCGAACCGTAACTTGCGGCTATAAAGGCATTGCTTAGGTGTATCATGAAGTGTGTATAGGAACAGGGATGGAACAAGATGGGATTTGTCCCTCCTGTATAACGGGAGATACATATCTCAGGGCCTATCGAAGATTTCATACTGAGAAAATGTGTGGCCGCACTCAAACGAACTGTAGTTCAGTTGTTTGTCTTGTTCAATATAGATCAGGAGTTCGATAAACACGATATTGGCTTAATAAGGATGACACTAATCTTGCCTTATGCCAAATCGAGATATAGAGACAAAAGGATTATAGGAATTGATGATTCCAGTACAAGTGGGAGATTGTTGGGATTGTGTCCTGAAATAACACTTGTACTCACTCCTGATGATAGTTGTGTGTCGAGATCAGACATTTGTATAATACTGGGTGATTGCAATGTTTTGCTAGAAGCCTCTTGCAATCTGTAAGTTGTAGACTTACTGCCAGTATTATATGATCCTATAGGGTCACACACCTAAGCAAACTGGAAGCATAAATATGGGAATGATCATTATGGTAATGATCATGTTGATGTGTATTGGATACACATTGATATTGAGTTTTGAAGAGGTGTGTCGATTGACATAGTGAGTGTGTCGATCGACACATGTCGGGTTTCGAAACTGATGTATCGATTTGATGACTTAAACGAATTGGAATAATCCAATGATCGGTTTAATCATCCCAGGTCTATATAAAGGCTAATATGGTCGACCTGAAACCCTAGAAGTTGATCTGTTTGTTTTGCAGAGAAACCGAGCCTCCCAAACTCAGTGTTCCCAAGATCCGGCACTAGCATCCCGGCTTTCCAGCTTTGTGTGCGTGTGTATCTGGTAGAGGCGAAGCATCTGAGTCGCTGCTGGTCTCAATTACCATTCATTCCGCTGCCATCTCTGAGGTAAACACGAGATCAATGATTCAATTTCACAAACCCTAGATCCTAGGTTTTCCAACAGATGCTCTCTTCTTCTCCTAGCAAGTCAATCTCATCTCCCATGATCACAACATTGACGTACTGTTTTTGTTCAGCTGTCTTAACTCCATTCTGCCTCTGCACAGCTCCAACAGTCTGTTGAACTTGAACATCCAGCTTCTTCACATATGTGCTCAAGGATTCAAAATTCCCATTCAAATCTTCATACACAGCATCCAGCTTCTTGTTAAAGTCTACATCAGTCTTAGTCTGACCCTCCAGCAACCGCTCCATCATGGCTTCCATCTTGCTCTCATGATCACTAGCAGCGGGAGGTGCCTGATAGGAGGATGATCCATAAGTCCTCTGATAAGAATTACATTGCTGAAAAGGTTTCTGATAACCAACAGTCTGTCCATATCCAGAAGAGTTCTGGTTGCTTGTGAAAGCACTCTTCTGTCCACCAATTAAGAACTTGTCGCCTTGCTGATTTCCAAAACTGTTTCCTTGAAATCCAGAGCCACTGATGTAGTTCACATCCTCTTCCTGGTGATCTTCTTCAGCCTCAAACACTTCAACTTCCTGAGCAAAGTGGACAGCTTTCTTTCCAGTCAACAAACTGTGAACAGTTTCCAGCTTATTCCTGGTATCAGTAATCTCCAGATTGTCGATCTTTCCACCAGACTCTTTCCTTCTTCTATCAGCAGTCTTGGTGCTGTTACTGCTCACCAAGTTATCAATCAACGTCCTAGCCTGTTCAGGAGTCCTTGTATTGAAATTGCCATTGCTGGCATTATCCAATGCAGACTGGTAATGGAGATCAATTCCTCTGAAGAATATGCTCAGCAGCGTCACTTCAGAGAATCCATGATGAGGACAGTCACGTTGGTACTTCTTAAACCTCATCCAAGCAGACTTAAGAGGCTCTGTAGAACCTTGGGTGAAGGTGAGAATATCCTGTCTCGACTGATCAGAGCGAGCATCATCGTAAAAGTGCCTCAAAAACTCCCTGTTCACAGCATCCCAAGTAGTAAACTTCCCAGATGGAAGTTGTTTCAGCCAAGCTGCACCCTCTCCAGCGAGAGAATAGGGGAAAAGTTTGAGATACATGTAGTCATAGTTTACCCCATTGTACTTCATTCCAGTGATGAAGTCTTCAAAATCATCAATATGATCCATGGGTTGCTCATGTGGGAGACCATGGAAAGGATTCTGCCTCAGAACAGTAGTAGACAATCTTGATCTCAAAGTCATTCCTCTCAAAGCCAGGAGGTACAATTTCTGACCGGTTAGCATAGAACTCATCCAGACGGTTGTAGTCAGTAAGAGTCCTCTCAGTAGCAGGAGGATTAGTCATCTGCCCCTGCCCTTGAGGCTGTCCAGGATCAGGGATTACACGTCTCTCAGCATCGATCCTTTGCCCCTCATCCGTTGTACGGGTTGTTCTGTCGGTCTCTTAGAACTCCCTCAGCATCAGGTCAAAAAATCAAAGGCACCTGATTAACGTTCGCCATCTTAGCTTTCTTCTGAGCTTTTCTGTTCTCTCTCTCTAGCTTAGAAATCTCCTTAAGTTCAAGTTTCACGAGCTCTTTGTCCGTATTACTCCTCAAGTCACGATCAGTCACAGACTATCGGTAGTCGTCAGGCGTCGATCGATGCACAGGACCGCAACGATCACTTCAGTTCGGGTTTCGTTTTGTGTCGACCGATGCAGAAAGAGCGTCGATCGATGCCTTGCGAAACGATGTCGATCGACACACATTACCGTGTCGATCGATGCAGTGCCATTCTAGGCGTACCTGAAACGCAAAAAGGAAAGAAAAATCAGTAACCAAAAACAAAAACGAAAAACCTAGTCTAAACCCTAAGTTCAAATCTATCGAAGACTCAAAAGAGTCCCCGACAACGGCGCCAAAAACTTGATACGATCAGGTTTTAATCCCTAGATCTACACTGCAAGTGCACAGACGTGAACCAGTAGTATATAGGTTATCGAATCCATAGAGACTCAAGATTCTTGCGATAGATTGTAGAGCGTCGAATTAAGCTAGATGAAACAGTAGTGGAAGCAGTAAATCAGAACAGAAAGTAAGTAAACGGTTTGTAAATCAGAAGGCAAAGCGTCAGGTCAAGGGAGTTCTCTGGAAATCAGGAACATAGGCTAATCAATCAATCGAGATCTAATTAAGAATTGTTCTAGAACTAGAATCACAGAATTAGAACAAACCAACTTTCGTTGCGAATATTATCTATGTCTAACAACCTAGCAAGCCAGCTTTCGTTGCGAATCCTAGAGTTCTAAACAAGCATTAATCTCAGGTTCTTTCGTTCACAATTCTACGAAGACAAATTTCTTTGCGAATAGTCAAATTGCTCATCTAGGTTCTTTCTAGTTAATTAATCAACTGTCGTTGCAGAAATCAACCTAACATCATAAATCTGGGCAGCTAATTCAGATTTAGCATTAAGAAAAATCCTAGATGAAGAACTAGCAGATATGAATCCCTACAGATTGATCAACCTATAATTCTATGAAATCCCCTATGAGAATCCCTAAACCTAACTGGAGAACTACTCAGACATGGCAGTTGAAGCAAAAGACATGATGACTAGAAAACCAAATATCATAAACAGAAACAAGGAATATGAGTTCCCAAATCTCTCTCTCTGAATAAAAATAAAACTTAAGTCTGAAAGCGTTGCCTAAACAAGTGGCTAAAACCCCTAATATAATGATCTAAACTCGGCTGGGGCTTCTTTGTAATTATGAGAAACTTTTGGGCTTTTGTGCAATTTCCAAACTCTTATTAAACCGCCGAGAATTGTCCATCTCGCGTTTGTGTCGATCGATGCACAGTGTGTGTAGATCGACACAATCATCTGTAATCGGCAGTGAACTCTTCCTTTCGGCCAAATGCACCAAATAGCTCCAAAATGCGCCATAATATCCAAATCCGCTCCAAACGTACCTAGACCTGTAAACACACATAAAAGGACTCCAAAGGACTCTAAAAGACTCGATAAGAAGACATATACAATGGTTAAAAGTCATAAAAACCATGATATATCAACGAGATGTCGAAAGATCAGAACAAGAAGATGGGGAGGTCGAAGCTATTTAAAAGAAGAATAGAAGATCATTCAAGGCATTCCAACTCCAATCAAGAAAACTTCGACTAGATAGCTATAAACACATTTGTATACTCTTTTCCGATTGTATAAGTTCGATCTCGACATTCAATCTTAAACATATCTTTGATTCATAGGAAATCTATATCATTATCTACACAAAGTCTAAATCCACGAATTACAAATTCTTGGTGTGATACCTTGATCTCACATTTGGCGTGGACTGTGGGGACTACCATAGATCTTCCTATCTTAAGAATCAGATCTAGGGTTCGATAGATCGAGATGAATCCCGACCAACCCGGCTCTTCCGACGCCATGCCTCCAGTCGATCACCAGCAAGTGGTCGGCAATGTTCCTCAGAACACCATCGGGGTAAACCCCACTGGTCAGACCGATAGCGTATTGACGAGCTCAACCTCTGTCTCCACGACTTCGGCACCAAATGTCCCAGTCGCTCAAACACTCACGATGGGCCAGACTCTGACAAATGTCCTGTCAGGAACTAACAATCCAAACAGTAACTGGGTCTGGATGAGGACCGATTCCACCTCTGCCTCCGCACCAGGAAGCGGATCCGGAATGCTCAGATCCAGCCCACCACAGCCTCCTGTGCCTCCGCGACAAAGTCCGAACGACCTTGCTGAAATTCACTCGATGCTTAACCTCTTGGTAAGTCGAACAAGAAGCAACGAGGCCAAAGCCCGAGCCCAAGAAATCGCCAACCGCGCCCTAGCCACCCAGCTTTCCGAATAGAAACGGCACATTAACGCCCGTTTCGAAGAGCTCGCTAGCCAAAACTAAGGCGACCGATCAACGCGTGATCAACGATCTCGCCATAGTCCTCCACCCGGAACACGTTTGGACTTCTCTCAGGTGATATCACCTCCCGGAACGTCGGGAAATGTCACCGGCATGTAAAATAGTGGTTTTCACCCTATGATGACCCCTACGGTGACACCGACTCCATTCAGTTCGAGCTCCATGGTCATAGATCCAAATGGATCGGTGAACCGACCACTACCTGGACCGCCTCCCTTTCTGAACAATCCCACCATTAGGCCAAGGCAGCTCGGGGTCTCGGCCTTTGCTTCGAGCTCTGGATACCCCATCAGATCAAATCCGACGCCGTTCCAAACGCCTCAAGTCGACCAGGCAAGACCGATCCCAACGATCTATACAGTTGATCTGATCCTTAATGGGCGACCGTCGACTCAACTGCAAACACAGTTCTCACCCATAGCAGGTGAAGAACACGATATGCTCAGGCAATAGTTCAAAGGTTCACATGGCCACAAGCGCGGCACCCGACATCGATCGAGTGATCGAGGAAACGTGCCAAACACCATTTATAGATCGAATCGCTTTCGCAAGAATACGCGAGATCAAGAAAACCAAATTACCAGAATTTTCGTGGAAATTGGACCCTAAAGCTCACATAAGAGCGTTCAGACTGGAAATATCCAGAGTATACTTAACTGACGAAGAAAGGGAACCTGCTTTCTGCAGACTCTTCGCCGAAAACCTATCGGGCTCAGCTCTAGAATGGTTCGCCGGACTGGAGGAGAAATCTATTGACAACTTCACGTAGTTCAAGACGGCTTTCCTCAAGCAGTACTCCGTATATATCGAGGTCAAGACAACTGAGACAGCCCTATTTGGTGTATCTCAACGACCCGATGAAATACTTCGCTCGTACATCGACCGATTCAAGGAAATAAAATCCAAAATCGCAAACCAAAACGACGAAGTGGAAATAGAGGCACTGAGACGCGGGCTGTGGTACTCAACCAAGTTCCGCGAAGAAATAACGGTCCGCGAACAGCTAACCCTCGACGATGCTCTGCATCACGCCTCGGCCTTCGCCTGCCTCGAGGATGAAACCACAACCCTCTGAGAAAAATATCGAAAAGAGAAAAATCAGTCGGGCTCACAGAACTCGAACACCAAAAAGGACTCTCGTAAATCCGGTATTGTTAACGCAATCGAGAGTCCGAAGAGTTCGAGAAAATTTGAGTTCGATAAAGAGAAATTTTGAAATTTTCACAACAAACGAGGTCATTCGACGGAATAGTGTTATATTCGAGCTTAAGTCGAAGCCAAAAGGCAAGAGGCCGAAAATAACCAAGAATCCGAAGTCGAGGAGGAAATACCTTCCGACAAAAAGGAAACTAGAACGACCAAAGAGTCGAACGTTAAAAAGCCTTCTCATAATAAAAGAGAACGATCCAAGGAGGCATGCTCACCTGAAGCTCTTCCCCATGGGTCGCGAAAACGAGTCAAAGTCATCCTCGGTGAACTCAGCTTATGCGGCATCCCAGGAGGGTCAGCGTTGTCCCCACCTCCAGCCCCGAGGAAAAACCTAAGTTCACGAATCAATCTCCCTTGTCTCTGCAGGGGGGGGGTGATAGGTGTCTAGTTTTCCCTATTCTACTGCAAGTGCACAGTTAATGCAATCGTAGTATATAAGGTATCGAATCCCACAAGGACTCTCAGTCACACAATAGATTATTAGTAATTCAGATTAAATTAAGCGAAGCAGATGTGAAAGCAGTAAGCGAAATAAAAAGCGAATCAAGTGAGTTTGTAAGCAAGAGGGCAAAGCGTTAGGTTTCAGGAGTTCTCAGGAAATCAGGAACGCAAGCAATTAATCAATCAGGATCTAATCAATTACCATTCTAGAACTCAAAACACGGATATAGAATTAACCAAATTCCTTTGTGATAATTCTCTAAGTCTAAGTGCAGCAAACCAAACTTCCGTTTGCGAGAACTAACAGATTAAACTAGCATTAATTCCAAGTTTGATATGTTCACAATTAACCTAAACCAAACTTCCGTTTGCGAGTAGTTTAATTGCTCATCTAAGTTATTTCTAGTTAAATTAACCAACTTCCGCTGAATTAATCAACCTAACATCATAATTCTGATTAGCTACTTCAGATTAAGCATTAAGAACAACTTAGATAAAGAACTAGCAGATATGAATCCCTATTAATTAATTAAAATATAATTCTCTGAATTCCTTAATGAGAATCCTTCAACCTAACAGGTGATCTACTCAGACATGTTCATCGAGACAGAAGATATCATAAGTAGAAAACCAAATATCATATAATCAAATAAGAACTGGGGTTCAAAATCAAGTCTCTTTCGAGATCAGGATCAGCCCCTCAACTCTCTCTGAGTAAAACTTAACGTAAGAAAAGCTTGTCCAGCGTAGCCTAACAAGTGGCTGTAAAACCTAATTATAATCCTAAAACACGTTTTGGGGCTTCTTTGTAAATATCAGGAACTTCTGGGCAGAATTACAATGTCATCATTCTTCATCAAACCGTCGTTTGGCCCATCTCGCTGGTGCATCGATCGATGCTAGGAATGCAACGATCGACACCTTTCTCTGTTTCGGACAGTGAACTCTATCTCTCGGCCAAATACTTCAATTAGCTCCAGAAAGTGTCTAAATCACCAAATATGCTCCAAATGTGCTTGTACCTAATAAATATCTGAAAAGACTCTAAAACATAGTAAAAGACTCGATAAATAACACATATTCCATGGTTAAAAACCCTAAAATCCATGGTATATCAACTCCCCCACACTTAGCTCTTGCTTGTCCTCAAGCAAGACAAAGAACTAAATGTAGTCAAGAGGTTTGAAAACTCTTCTGAAACTCATTTCATCCTAGAAGCTACAATACTCAGATTCCCCTTAGTAAACCACTGAAAAAAAATCAATCACAGGATATCAAGACCAACATGTACTTCCCCCACACTTAGCAACTGTCCTAGGTAAACTCCACAATCACATTCAAGCATTCGACTTCTGCAAGTATTTAAGTGCGGTCTCACCTAAGGAGTATCGATCTAAAGGCACATGGATTCTTACCTTATCAGCTCTAGACCACCATACTATCTTTCTGTAGTCCCTTTCTTCTCTTTCCCTTCTTTAACAACTGATTTTTCCCCATTGGGTATCATTTTATTTTTTTTATCAGTGTTCTTCCCGTTATGGGGTGTACTTTGGACACATTCCATGGATCACATGAGAGAAAATAGTGTTTGCTACCATTCTCATGACCACTTCGGAGTTACTAACTCATCCTCAATTTATTATATTTTTTTTTTTACTTTATAGAAGGGGAGAAGGGGACTAAATAGGACAGGTTTACAGGCTGTGTCAGAACTAACAGGGAATCCGACATAAAGCATACCAAGCCCTTAGGTGAGAAATCTAAGTCAGTATTAAGGTTGAAATCAGTAAAAGATCCTCTGATACCTGAAGTGATGTGGGTGTTCCCAGTAGGTTGATCCGTGTCTGGGTTTTCTAATAGTCAGAGATAGATCCTGCAACTTCATCCCAATGGTTACTTAAGTTCCTGCAAGTCTTGTAAATCTTCTCAGAAAATCATAGTTTCTTACCTAAACAATTTTGACTCAATAAAACAAAAAATTTTGAAAAACGGACTGACTCTTAAGAAAACAGAAAACAAAAGTCAGTAGCACCTCCCCCACACTTAAGACACACTGTCCCCAGTAGTGTCCAGCGAAGGATTGGTAAAAAGAAAATAAAAATTGTTAATGGATGTTTGAGTTCTGTCGGGTTTTACCTCTGTCGCACAAGCATCGATCGTTGCACTAAGTGCATCGACCGTTACTTGGCGATTTTTCGTTGAGTGTCGATCGTTGCTCAAAGCAGCAACGATCGTTGCAATGCGTGTATCGGATCAGACAGCTAGTTAGCAGGTTAGTCCGTCGGTTTATGTCAATTTTTAAAAACCTGCAAGCTGAGAACACTAGAAACATAGTAAAATCGAAGCAAAAGATGTACCGAACAAAGTACAAATCATCCAAACATAGTAGAGTCCTAAAAATCAAAAGGATAAAAGTGCAAAAGAAAAGAAAAAGTCAGAATACAGAACCGAAAGTCTGAACATGGAGATCACTCTCACTCGCTCACATCATCTATCCCACCATACAGTGCAACGTCATCGGCTGCCTCAGCTGCGGGATCAGTATCAGTCGGGGGAGGAGGAGTCGGGGATCGTCGTCTGCGTCGAGAAGCGGGTACGGGCTGATGGATCTGTGGTGGCCTCCTGCAGCTGCAAGTGCGCATGAAGTTCCAAACAACTCGAAACATGCCATCTGATCTCTCTCTCCACTCGGCCTCAGAATATGCACCGTAAGGCATCGTAGGCTCGGGAAAAGGACCCACATCGTCGGCTGGGGCAGGCGCTGGCGATGGAGTAGGGGCAGCTGAAGTCGAAGCTCGTGAGGAAGGCTCTCCCAGCGGATGAGCCATGGTAGGCACTGCACGTCGAGCGCTAGCGGGAGGGTGGAAACTCAAAGCATCAATGGTATCGATCCGAGTATACCTGGCAATAGGAAGATCGATGCCATACTGTGTATCCTCAGGGTCATAGTACACCCACACTCGCCCCTCCTTCAGCCACGTAGCACTCTGCAAGTGACTGAGATCCAAGAACTCGCGCTCAGTAACGCACTCTGTATCCCTCATAGGGATCCCGCAGTGTCTGAAAATAGGAGTGAGAAGACTCCCTACTGTCTCCTTGCGCGCGCCTTCATAAGGCTTCTTCTGCAGCTCGCAAAGGTGATGGGCAACTACAGCTCCTAGGTTCACCTTCTCAGCCGGGTTCCTCACATCAGTACCCCTGAACTGCTCCCTCAGCCCTCTGAATAGAATCTCCATCTCGTTCTTGCGCATCTTGTTCGCCTCATGCTTGCACAATAAAGTGCGTCCCAAGATACGCAAGACATACCTGAGAACCGGATGCCTAACCTGAATCACCGGTGTAAGCCGTGAGTGATATCGTCCACCTCCAATGTACTCCCAGAAATCACGAGCCTCTGGTGCTTCCCATGGAAGGGATAAATCGGTGCGTGGCTGCGTGGTGCTGAACCCGTAGATCCTACAGATATCGAGAAGGGGCACTCGATACCTTGCTCCGAGACACATGAAAGTGAAGGTGCCTCCTTGGGCATTCCTGCTCTCTGGGTTTGGGTATACAACCCTGCACGTCGCAAGCAACTGCCTCACAAGCTCTGGGTACAAATCGTAAGGCTGCATTGGCATTGTCCCCAGACCGATGCCTCTGCACAGCTCCATCACCTGCTTGTCTATGCCGAGACTCTTGCATGTTGAGTAATCAGCGAACTTTGTTGGCTCTATCTCCATACCACACCAACCGTTATACAACAACGTGTCGTATTCGTCCCAGTACTCGTGTAGCGGCCTCTCTGTGAAATCGTCCGTACCGAGCATCCTCTTAATAGAACCACTCCAAATGCGATCAGACTGAATCGGAAGTTTCTCTGGCTTTGGCCATGGTGGCCCTATGGTCGCATGAACCAAATGATACGGCTGTGGAGGATCAGAATCTCTGTGCAACCATTCCGGTGGCGGAATGTATTGTCGTGAGGCGCTTGCGGCTTGTGCTCGTTTCTTGCGGGGTTTATTCTGGGTTGCCATCTGCAAAACAGAAAATTTGAACAAATTAGTCTCGGAAACTCTCTGTTGAATCGTCGTGCAACGACCGTTGCACTAAGGCAGCGATCGTTGCAAGGCGATTCCGTGTAATCGAACATTTCCCTAGAATCGTCGAGTAACGACCGTTGCTCAAAGGCAGCGATCGTTACAGGGCGATTCTGGCCGCAATCAACAGTCAACAAAATTTGTTCCAAGTCATGCAATCAATCACACAATCGGCAACAATATATCATCTAACAACCTAAATCATATCCATTTTAACGTGCATTCATCAATTTCGGCCAAAATTCCCAATTCTTAAAACCCTAAAAATTGAATCCGAAAATCGAAGTGCATTACCTTGATTTCGTGAGAGAAGAGTGGGAGAAATGGATTGGGAGCGTAAAAATAAGTAAATAGCACTCGGAAACAAGAAATTTGATGAAGAAAATGATGATTTTTGGGTGGAGGTTCTTGGTGTGTCGACCAAAAGAAATGGAGAAGAAGGAAAGAAAAGAGGGTTTAAGGTAACTTACCTGGTCGTGGGTGCAACGATCGTTGCTTTAGGGGCAACGATCGATGCTTGTTGAACTAGATTGATTCCGGTTTAGCTCAACGTACCTTAATTTTCGATTTAAACCAAATGCAACGACCGTTGCACATGTGAGCAACGATCGTCACACATCTCCAAACTTGTGTTCTGTATCTAATAACTAACAAAAACAACTAAAAAAACGTTAAATCCTAAGAAAAACACCAAAAATGAGAAAGAAAAATAATTAAACCTAACAGTGGGTTGCCTCCCACTCAGCGCTTGTTTTAAGTCATTAGCTTGACTTTTGGAAAAGAGGTCAAACTTATGGTGGTTTCAACAGAGACTTTGAGTGTCTCTGTGAATGCCTTATCATCCATGGTGGGGTGTAAGCAGTAGCAGCATGATGTCGTCCTAGGAATGTGGGGAGGAATGTAGGGTGGAATTGACACTTGGGTGTTTTAACGCTCTTTCCTGCATTCAAAACAGTGGAGTCAGGAGGTTTAGACTTAGAGGATTTATGTTTTACCTTTGGCAAAGATTTGATGTTCGGAGCCTTCTGTTTATGAGTAGTTTTAGGTCTTGAAGATGTTAGAATAGGCTCTTGTGGAACCACCATCTTCTTGTCAACCACCAATGTGCACTGAACCACATTTGTAGATTTAACGGGAGCTTTCGGGAATGGTATCGGAGGTTTGTAGGCTTTTTCCTTAGCAGGTTCTCGAGATATGGGCGAAACTGGTTCCTTTCGGGGTGCAACGATCGGTGCGTGTGATGCAACGATCGATGTTGTCATCTCAACTCGGGTTTCAACTACAGTCTCGGGTTTATCTGCTTCTCGGTTCATTCCAGCTATCTCAGACTCAAATTTCTCTTCTTGGCTTGGTCCCACTTCGATCTGAACTATCCAAGTCAAGAGATCCATGTCAATCTCTGTTGAGTCAGGTGCATCGAAGCTTTCGAGCTCAGGTAATTCAACATCAAATCCCCCTCTGTCTTCCACAAATTCCACAACCTTAACTGCTAGACATGATCCATGATCCATCTGTGTGTTATCCTGAGTGAGAATGTTGCTGTCATGAGCTTCTTGAGAATCCTTTGTTGGGGTAGAACTTGGAACTTGATCCATCTGTGTGTCCAGCTGCTTCATACGAATGCTCAAGGATTCAAATTTCTCATTCAAATTAGTGTACAGGTTCTCTAGCTTCGAGCTGAAAGAAGCTGTGTTCTGCTGTTGTCTTTCAATTGATTGCTCTAACATCATCTCTAGTTTGCTCCTTTGTGTAGGAGATGCCAGATGGGAAGTATAATTATGGTCTCTTGATCCTTGAGTGTGCCTAGAACCCTGTCTGTGTTGATGTTCCAATGTATGTCCATAAGAGTCGGATCCAGCCATATAATGTACCTCTGCAAATTTATCAGTTTTTGCCTCTGCTCGGAACTGTCTCTCCCTAAGTAAGATGTCATGGATGTCATCTATCTTACTCTGCATCTCAGTTACTTGCCCAACCAATACATGGTAATCCGGTAAGATGGGATTTCCTTTCCCATCTATTATCTGACCTTTTGCGTTGCATATGTGACCCTCTTGGTCTCGTAAAACGCCGTTTTCACCGCGAATCAAGATCACAGGTTCCATGGCGCGGAACCTATTGAACGTCTCAGATCTCAGCATCGCTGTTCTCGCCTTGTGTCGATCGATGCAAGGTGAGCAACGATCGATGCAGTGCGAATCCCTGCGAATCCAAAAATCAAAAACGTGAGTAAACAAGAAAATTAAAAAGAATGCTTAGTCTAAATCCTAGTACTAAATCTATAGGTGAACTCAAAGAGTCCCCGGAAACGGCGCCAAAAACTTGATAGGTTCTAAGTTTTCCCTATACTAAACTGCAAGTGAACAGCAATGTCAAAGTAGTATATAGGGTTATCGAATCCACAGGGACACTTGGTCTCAAGAGAATCAAACTATAGGAATAAATACTAGAAATAAGCAAATAGTGAATGGAATAAATTGCGGTGCGAGAAAGTAAATCAGTAGCAGAGATTAACGGTTGTGAAGCAAGTAATTGAAAGCGTCAAGCCTAGGGTATTCTCAGGAAATCAGACAAGCAGACAGTTCATTCAGCAAGGATCTAATTAAGCACAGTTCTAGAACTCAAAACACAGATATAGAATTAACCAAATTCCTTTGCGATAATTCTCTAAGTCTAAGTTCAGCAAACCAAACTTTCGTTTGCGAGAACTAACAGATTAAACTAGCAATAAGTCCAAGTTTGATATGTTCACAATTATCCTAAACCAAACTTCCGTTTGCGCAAAGTTTAATTGCCCAATTTAATTAGTTCAGATTCCTAAACCCCACTTCCGTGACGTATTTAGCAACCTAAGATCTAGATTCTAATTGATCAGGTTAGAACTAGCTTTAAGCACAATTAAATTGAAGAACATATATAGTTATGAATCCTTAACTGAATTTGAACAAGTCTAGCAAGTCATGAAATCCTATGTGAGAAACCCTAAACCTAACTAGGAATCTACTCAGACATAGATAATGAAAACATAATCATAGAATGAATAAATTGCATCAAAGAATAAGAGTAAAAGGGGTTCGAAATCTTCTCCAAATATAGATGATGTAACAGGTTCAGATCAGCCCCAAAAAGCTCTAAAATCCTCTGCTCTTAATTATCAAAGCGTATTGTAAAAAGTATAAAGCGTCTCCAATAAAAACACTAAGAACTCTATTATATAGGCATAATCTCGGCCAAGGGCTTCTTTGTAAATATCAGGAACTTCTGGATCAAAGTGCAATAACTTGATTCTTCTAAACCGCCGAGTTTTTGGCCCATCTCGCTGGTGCATCGATCGTTGCTAGAGTGCAACGATCGACACCCTTCTCTGTTTCGGACAGTGAACTCTATCTCTCGGCCAAACACTCCAAAAATCTCCAAAATGCTCCATTATCTCCAATTCAGCTCCCAACCTGATTATACCTGTAAAAGACTCTAAAAGAACACAAAAGACACTAAAAACACACTTATATCATGGTCTAAAACTAGTAAAAACCATGATATATCAACTCCCCCACACTTAGCCTTTGCTTGCCCTCAAGCAAAACAGAGAACTAAAACATGGTGAAGAGGTTTGTCTAGTTTTCGGATATATCAAAAACTGCAAGTGAACCGAACTTAGGGTTTTTGCTAGGCTTGACGCTTTTAATTACTTGCTTCACAACCGTTAATCTCTGCTACTGATTTACTTTCTCGCACCGCAATTTATTTCATTCACTAATTGCTTATTTCTAGTATTTATTCCTATAGTTTGATTCTCTTGAGACCAAGTGTCCCTGTGGATTCGATAACCCTATATACTACTTTGACATTGCTGTTCACTTACAGTTCAACCATACGAAAATCGCCAAGTAACGGTCGATGCACTTAGTGCATCGGTCGATGCCTGTGCGACAAAGGTAACCCGACAGACATAATTTCACCCTTTCAATTTTTATTTTCTTTTTACCAATCCTTCGCTGGACACTACTGGGGACAGTGTGTCTTAAGTGTGGGGGAGGTGCTACTGACTTATATCTTTCTGTTTTCTTAAGAGTCAGTCCGTTTTTCAAAATTTTTTTGTTTTATTGAGTCAAAATTGTTTAAGTAAGAAACTATGATTTTCTGAGAAGATTTACAAGACTTGCAGGAACTTAAGTAACCATTGGGATGAAGTTGCAGGATCTATCTCTGACTATTAGAAAACCCAGACACGGATCAACCTACTGGGAACACCCACATCACTTCAGGTATCAGAGGATCCTTTACTGACTTCAACCTTAATACTGACTTAGATTTCTCACCTAAGGGCTTGGTATGCTTTATGTCGGATTCCCTGTTAGTTCTGACACAGCCTGTAAACCTGTCCTATTTAGTCCCCTTCTCCCCTTCTATAAAGTAAAAAAAATAATAATAAACTGAGGATGAGTTAGTAACTCCGAAGTGGTCATGAGAATAGCAGCAAACACTATTATCTCTCATGTGATCCATGGAATGTGTCCAAAGTACACCCCATAACGGGAAGAACACTGATAAAAAAAATAAAATGATACCCAATGGGGAAAAATCAGTTGTTAAAGAAGGGAAAGAGAAGAAAGGGACTAGAGAAAGATAGTATGGTGGTCTAGAGCTGATAAGGTAAGAATCCATGTGCCTTTAGATCGATACTCCTTAGGTGAGACCGCACTTAAATACTTGCAGAAGTCAGTAGGGAGAATTTGAATGCTTGAATGTGATTGTGGAGTTTACCTAGGACAGTTGCTAAGTGTGGGGGAAGTACATTGTGGTCTTGATATCCTGTGATTGATTCTTGCAGTGGTTTACTAAGGGGAATCTGAGTATTGTAGCTTCTAAGATGAAATGAGTTTCTGAAGAGTTTTCAAACCTCTTCACCATGTTTTAGTTCTCTGTTTTGCTTGAGGGCAAGCAAAGGCTAAGTGTGGGGGAGTTGATATATCATGGTTTTTACTAGTTTTAGACCATGATATAAGTGTGTGTTTTAGTGTCTTTTGTGTTCTTTTAGAGTCTTTTACAGGTATAATCAGGTCGGGAGCTGAATTGGAGATAATGGAGCATTTTGGAGATTTTTGGAGTGTTTGGCCGAGAGATAGAGTTCACTGTCGGAAACAGAGAAGGGTGTCGATCGTTGCACTCTAGCAACGATCGATGCACCAGCGAGATGGGCCGAAACTCGGCGGTTTAGAAGAATCAAGTTATTGCACTTTGATCCAGAAGTTCCTGATATTTACAAAGAAGCCCTTGGCCGAGATTATGCCTATATAATAGAGTTTTTAGTGTTTTTATTGGAGACGCTTTATACTTTTTACAATACGCTTTGATAATTAAGAGCAGAGGATTTTAGAGCTTTTTGGGGCTGATCTGAACCTGTTACATCATCTGTATTTGGAGAAGATTTCGAACCCCTTTTACTCTTATTCTTTTATGCAATTTATTCATTCTATGATTATGTTTTCATTATCTATGTCTGAGTAGAATCCTAGTTAGGTTTAGGGTTTCTCACATAGGATTTCATGACTTGCTAGACTTGTTCAAATTCAGTTAAGGATTCATAACTATATCTGTTCTTCAATTTAATTGTGCTTAAAGCTAGTTCTAACCTGATCAATTAGAATCTAGATCTTAGGTTTCTAAATACGTCACGGAAGTGGGGTTTAGGAATCTGAACTAATTAAATTGGGCAATTAAACTTTGCGCAAACGGAAGTTTGGTTTAGGATAATTGTGAACATATCAAACTTGGACTTATTGCTAGTTTAATCTGTTAGTTCTCGCAAACGAAAGTTTGGTTTGCTGCACTTAGACTTAGAGAATTATCGCAAAGGAATTTGGTTAATTCTATATCTGTGTTTTGAGTTCTAGAACTGTGCTTAATTAGATCCTTGCTGAATGAACTGTCTGCTTGTCTGATTTCCTGAGAATACCCTAGGCTTGACGCTTTTAATTACTTGCTTCACAACCGTTAATCTCTGCTACTGATTTACTTTCTCGCACCGCAATTTATTTCATTCACTATTTGCTTATTTCTAGTATTTATTCCTATAGTTGGATTCTCTTGAGACCAAGTGTCCCTGTGGATTCGATAACCCTATATACTACTTTGACATTGTTGTTCACTTGCAGTTTAGTATAGGGAAAACTTAGAACCTATCAAGTTTTTGATATATCGAAGACTAGTTTTATCTATTCTACTGCAAGTGCACAGTGATAGGACCGAACTTAGTAAAAACTTAGAACTTAGGGTTTTTGTCTAGTTGCCGGGGACCGGCAACGGCGCCAAAAACTTGATAGGTGTCTAGTTTTCCCTATTCTACTGCAAGTGCACAGTTAATGCAATCGTAGTATATAAGGTATCGAATCCCACAAGGACTCTCAGTCACACAATAGATTATTAGTAATTCAGATTAAATTAAGCGAAGCAGATGTGAAAGCAGTAAGCGAAATAAAAAGCGTATCAAGTGAGTTTGTAAGCAAGAGGGCAAAGCGTTAGGTTTCAGGAGTTCTCAGGAAATCAGGAACGCAAGCAATTAATCAATCAGGATCTAATCAATTACCATTCTAGAACTCAAAACACGGATATAGAATTAACCAAATTCCTTTGTGATAATTCTCTAAGTCTAAGTGCAGCAAACCAAACTTCCGTTTGCGAGAACTAACAGATTAAACTAGCATTAATTCCAAGTTTGATATGTTCACAATTAACCTAAACCAAACTTCCGTTTGCGAGTAGTTTAATTGCTCATCTAAGTTATTTCTAGTTAAATTAACCAACTTCCGCTGAATTAATCAACCTAACATCATAATTCTGATTAGCTACTTCAGATTAAGCATTAAGAACAACTTAGATAAAGAACTAGCAGATATGAATCCCTATTAATTAATTAAACTATAATTCTCTGAATTCCTTAATGAGAATCCTTCAACCTAACAGGTGATCTACTCAGACATGTTCATCGAGACAGAAGATATCATAAGTAGAAAACCAAATATCATATAATCAAATAAGAACTGGGGTTCAAAATCAAGTCTCTTTCGAGATCAGGATCAGCCCCTCAACTCTCTCTGAGTAAAACTTAACGTAAGAAAAGCTTGTCCAGCGTAGCCTAACAAGTGGCTGTAAAACCTAATTATAATCCTAAAACACGTTTTGGGGCTTCTTTGTAAATATCAGGAACTTCTGGGCAGAATTGCAATGTCATCATTCTTCATCAAACCGTCATTTGGCCCATCTCGCTGGTGCATCGATCGATGCTAGGAATGCAACGATCGACACCTTTCTCTGTTTCGGACAGTGAACTCTATCTCTCGGCCAAATACTTCAATTAGCTCCAGAAAGTGTCTAAATCACCAAATATGCTCCAAATGTGCTTGTACCTAATAAATATCTGAAAAGACTCTAAAACATAGTAAAAGACTCGATAAATAACACATATTCCATGGTTAAAAACCCTAAAATCCATGGTATATCAGGGGGGGGGTGTGAGGGCTATACCTCCCAAACGAGCCGACTTCATCTCTGGTGGCTCCAAGTTATGCCGAGACTCGATCAATTCAATCAAAGCCCTCCAGAGGAGAGTTGAGACCGATAGACAAGAAAAGACCCCGATACAAGGTCCAGATCATGAGATCACTTTCTACGAGAGCTAAAAAGTCGACCTCGACAAGCCGCATAATGACGCGCTCCTCGTGTGCTTAGTAGTCGGGATGTCTAGATCTCGAGGATAATGATCAACTCATGAAGCTCGGTGGACGTCCTTTTTTGCGACGCGTTTAAAAGGATGGAGTTCGAAGACTCCGAGATTGTCGAAGGACAGACACCCCTAGTAGGGTTCGCTGGTGAAACAACATACTCAATGGGCTCCGTCTTTGCCCCAGTAATAGCTGGAGGAGTTCGAAGAATGACAGAGTTCGTCGTGGTGGATCGACCAGCTCTATATAACGTTATCCTACGTCGACCATGGATCTACGATATAAAATCCGTACCATCGACCTATCACCAGTGCGTTAAGTTTCCGACTCCCGAAGGAGTGAAAACCGTGTATGGAAATCAAAAGACTTCCAGAAATTGCTACATGAACGGATATAAGCAGATCGAAAAATCTTATGTATAGCAATTACAGAAAGAGAGGAGCTCGCCAAAATAAGAACTAAAAAGTCTGACGACCCTAGTCAAAGAGGACCCCCAAAGGACCTCACGGCTCAAGTTTTCATAGACGAAGCTTATCCCAAAAGATCGTTGGCATTGGAGCCGACATATCAGAATCAGTTAAAAATGAACTGATCACCTTACTTAAACAAAATGTCGAGTCCTTCGCTTGGCCCTCGGCAGACATGAAAGGAAACGATATCGACGTTACCAGTCATGGGCTAAACGTCGACCCGACTTACAAACCAGTCAGACAGAAGCGTCGCAAACTCGGCCCAGAACGAGCCCAAGCCGTCAATGACGAAGTCGACCGTGTACTAAAAATTGGATCGATCAGAGAAGTAAAATATCCCGACTAGCTCGCGAACCCCGTTGTGGTTAAGAAAAAGAATGGAAAATGGAGAGTCTACGTCGATTTCATAGATCTCAATAAGGCATGCCCAAAAGACATCTTTACACTCCCACACATTGACCGTTTGGTCGAGGCTACAGCAGGCCACCAACTGTTATCCTTTATGGACGCGTTCTATTGATATAATCAGATACTGATGAACCCCGAGGATCAAGAAAAGACCTCGTTCATAACCGATCGAGGCACATACTTCTATAAAGTAATGCCTTTCGGGCTAAAGAATGCATGCGCCACATACCATCGCCTCATCAACAAGATGTTCTCAGGACTACTGGGTAAAACCATGGAGGTCTACATCGACGATATGTTGGTAAAATCGTCTAGTTGCGAGGATCACATCCCCCAGCTGAAAGAATGCTTCGTCATTCTCAACAAATATGGGATGAAACTCAACCCGGCAAAGTGCACCTTCGGTGTCCCATCAGAAGATTTCCTAGGTTACCTGGTAACCGAAAGAGGGATCGAAGCAAACCCCAAAAAGATCAGGACGTTCCTGGAGATGAAATCTCAGAGGATAACGCGAGAAGTCCAGCGGTTGACTGGCAAAATAGATGCTCTGAATCGCTTCATATCAAGATCGACGAGTAAATGTCTACACTTCTACCACCTCCTCAAAGCGAATACAAAATTCCTTTGGGACGAAAAGTGCGAGGAGGCATTCACCCATCTTAAAGCGTATCTGAGCGAGCCACCGAGACTGGCGAAGCCAGTTGAAGGAGAACCCATCTACCTCTACTTAGCTGTCTCTTCAGAAACAGTAAGTGAAGTCCTGGTTCGCGAAGATCAAAACGATCAAAAACCAGTATATTAGATCAGTAAGACTTAATCGACACCGAAACAAGGTAACTTTCGATGGAAAAACTCGCACTACCACTGGTCACATTGTTGGGAATGTCCTGAAATCTATTGTACTTGCTCTAAGTGATAGTTGTATTGTCGAGATGAGACAATCATATAATACTAGGTAGTCATAATGCTTTGCTAGAAGCCACTTATGATCAAAGAGTTTAGAACTGATTGCTAGTGTTATATGATCCTACAGGGTCACACACCTAAGCAAACTGGACGTTAAAGACGAGGTTGATCATTAATGTAATGATCCAGTGAATGCATATTTGATATGGATTCGATATCAATATTCTGGGGCAGTGTCGATCGATGCAGATAGTGCATCGATCGATGCAACTCGCGGATTAATCAGATTAATTCGGTTTAATCGTTGGTTAATTCCGTTATGGTTTAAGTCGACATATATATGATATATGGTCGACCTAAACTGATTTCTAACCTAATTCAGAGCCACCAGAACTTGAATAGAACCTCTCTGGAGATTAGATCTCTGATAGGCACTAGCATCCCTGCTGTTCAGTTTGTGTGCGTGTGGATACCAGTAGAGGCGCAGCATTTGAGGCGCTCTAGATCTCGATTATCTGCAAATCTTCCGCTGCAAATCACCAGGTAAATCTGAGATCCCATAGATTCAATTACATGAACCTTAGATCCTAGGCTCAGAATTCAGACCATGATTGCCTAATTGGATTAGGATCTGCTAGAAATTCCTTCAGTGGTATCAGAGCTTTAGGGTTCCATTGAATCTGTAGCATGTTGATTAGATTAGTTGAATCTGAATCTGTGTATGGTTGATACAAACTTGCTAAAATTCGTTTTCATGAAAACCTAGTTTAGGGTTTTGTTCGAAAAACGTTTTAGGGTTTTTCGCATAGTGTCGATCGATGCCAATCCGGCATCGATCGACAAAGGGCGAAAACCCTAAAAGAATTTAGGGTTTTTCGCATGGTGTCGATCAATGCCAATCCGGCGTCGATCGACACAGGGCGAAAACCCGAATAAAACTTATGTTTCGCCTAGTGTCGGTCGACACAAGAGTTGTGTCGGTCGACACAAGAGTTGTGTCGGTCGACACAAACCTCGCGAGATTGATGAATCGGTTCAATTGAATTGGACCGGTTATCGAGCTTGGTTAATGATGGTTAAACGCTAAGAATGGTTTATTGCGATTGGGTTGGTATCGACCGATGCTAATGTAGCATCGATCGACACTGACCGGTACTCAAAACCGGATCAATTGGATTGATCGGTTATCGCAGATTGGTTTTGGTTAATCAGCATCGATCGACACTAAATTAGTGTCGTTCGACACAAGATTCGATGGTTTAGGTTATGGAACCTGAAACCACAGAACCAAACCAAGACAAATAATTTAATTAGAAGAATTAAAACATAATAAAATTGAACGTTTTAAATGGTTCCGTTCCTCAACCAAATATCAAGTGATACTTGATGTCTTTCCAATCTTGTCAATTGTCAAGACCCATTTAATTGTGCGATAGACTTGCAGTGCAAGATGTCAACAATTTCATGAGTAAGACAGAGGTAATCGTGTTGATGGACTTGCAGTGCAAGACATCGACAATTACATGACTAAAGAGATTGGTTTACTTGACTGGGCCATCAAAATCGTTTTGGGCTCAGAGACATCAGGTGGATTGGACATGAGATGTCAATCCACAACCAAGAGTTATATTGGATATAACTAGCAAAGAGTTGCTTACCTAGATAGCTAAAATTTGGGTGATAGCCAGTGGCTCACTCAAGTTTAGTGAAGTAAGGGTCTTGGATCATCATATTCATCTGAGAAAACATTGTTTGAATATAATGCGAGTTTTCTTAATAGTTAAGACTTCTCACTTCTTGAACATCATAACTAAAACCTCCCTTGTTTTTCCAGCTATGTCTAGCATAAACCATCGTAACAATTTCTCCCTGCGATCCGTCCTTGAGAAGGACAAGTTAAATGGATCCAACTTTCTTGAATGGTATCGGAACTTGAGAATTGTTCTCAAACAGGAGAAAAAGGACTATGTCCTTGAGAAAGTTCTCCCCAAGAAGTACCGAGCCAATGCCTGGCAGTCAGATAAGGATGCTTGGGATAAGCATTCTAATGATGCGGTGGATGTGAGTTGTCTCATGTTGGCTACCATGAACTCGGAATTGCAGAAGCAATATGAATACGTGGAGTCGCCAATACAGATGATCACTGGCCTGAAAAGTATGTTTCAGGAGCAGGCACGAACTCAGAGATACCAGACGGTTAGATCTCTGATTGAGTGCAAGCTACCAAAGGGTGAACCAGTTAGTCCTCATGTCATTAAGATGATGGGTTATATTGATAACCTGGGGAAATTGGATTGTCCCATTAGCCAAGAGTTGGCTACTGACATCATTCTACAGTCACTGCCGTCAAGCTATGATCAATTTGTTATGAACTATAACATGAACTACTTGACGAAGACGTTGACTGAATTGCATAGGATGCTTAAGACTGCTGAACCTAACATCAAGAAGGACACCCCAAATGTCCTTATGGTACAAAAGGGTAAAAAGTTTAAGAAACTTGGTAAGAACAAAGGTGATGGCAAGACGAGCTCGATTGTGAATCCAAGCGAGCCTGTCCATGTTCCTAAGGTTAAAACCAGTCCTTCTGAAGATGTTAAGTGCCGTTATTGTAATGGTTATGGGCATTTGAAAAGAAACTGCAATAAATTCTTGGAAGATTATGAGAAGCTGAAGAAGACGTACGAGACTTCTTCTTCAGGTATTATGTTATAGAAGTAAATGTTACTTCTTATAGTCCTACTTATTGGGTATTGGATACCAGCTGTGGTACTCATATTTTGTGAAAATGTGCAGGGCCTGAGCAAAAGTAGGACTATGGAGAAAGGACAAGTGGACCTATGAGTGGGAATGGAGCAAGAGTTGCTGCATTAAACGTAGGAGTATTTCATTTGTTTTTCCTTTTATGGCATGTTTTAAACTTAAAACTGCTACTATATACCTGCTATAAGCAGAAAGATTATTTCTATTCCTTGTTTGGATATGGAAGGATATCAGTTTTCAAGTTGAGAATAAGTGTTATTCATTTGATTACAGTCATATACTTTATAGTAGCAATCCATTAGAGAATGGACTTTATGTTCTAAACCAGAATGTGCCTAACTATAACATTAATACCAAGAGATTCAAGTCAAATGATACGAGTCAAACTTCTCTCTGGCATTGTCGTTTTGGGCTACGTAAATGAGAAAATATTCAGAAGCTCCATAGTGATGGGCTTTTGGGCTCATCTGATTGAGAATCATAATGAGTAAAGTGGATCTTGTTTATTAAGTAAAACGACAAAGGCTCCTTTCAACAGAGGTTGTGTCGATCGACACAAACGGTGCGTCGGTCGATACAGGTTGCGAACGATCAAAATTAAAGGGCCAAAAGCTTATTGGGCTTTATACATACGGATGTATATGGACCGATGAGCACAAGTGCTAGATGAAAATTTCAGTACTTCATTACCTTTCATGATATTTTCAGAAGGTACGATTATGCCTTATAAATAAGGCATAAGTCAGAATCTTTGAAAAGTTCAAAGAGTTACAAAATGAAGTACAGAATCAATTTGGCAAAGGTATTAAACCCCTACGATGAGATCATGGAGGTGAATACTTAGGTCAAGAATTTAGTGATCATCTGAGAGATTGTGAAAGTGTTTCACAATTCACTCCTCCTGTATCAGACTTTATTAGATATGGTTCGATCAATGATGAGTCACTTAGATCTTCCATTATCCTTCTAAGAATACGCTCTAGAAATGTCTGAGTTTATTTTAAATAGAGTTCCATCAAAATCAGTTACAGAGATACCACATGAGATGTGGAATGTAAATGTTTCTGATTTATCCATCATGGAGATTTGGAGTTGCGAGACTTATATAAAACGTTTAATCTCTGATAAGCTCACACCCAAATCTGATAAGTGCTACTTCATTGGTTGTCCTAACAAAACCAAGGCATGTTACTTTTACAACCAGTTCGAGAACAAATTATTTGTTGCTCGGAACTATGTTTTCTTAAGAAAGACTTTCTTTCCAAGAAGAACAGTGGGAGTAAAAGTACAACTCGAAGAAATTCGAAAGTCACAGGAGACTGCTCAACCTGATGAGGAAGAGCAGCAGTTGGATCTAGAAAGAGTTGTAGAACCTGCACCTGTGGTGCCTAAAGTTTATAAAGGATATGGTGAATGTATATTCGATATACATTTAAATGGCGAGTTTCTGAAGAAGTGTCGATCGACACAAAAGTTGCATCGATCGACACAGACCGTGAACTAAAATATTGATTTTAGTTTATGACTTAATTAACTACGGTTTAAATCTTGGTTAATTAGGTCGTGGTAAAAGTATACATATGAGATATGTGTGCGCGACTTTTACAGAAAACTGGAGCTCGCAGATCCGAAAGGATCCGTCACGAACCCGAGAAATATGGATTTCTCGTAACCAATTGCCGTGATCTACTGATCATTGAAAGTGACGGGCCTGCGAATTTTGTAGAAACAATGATGGGCCTTGACTCCGAAAATGGCTGAAAGCCGCTGAATCCAAAATGGGATCCATGTCACAGAACCAAGTATGACTTGGGTTGATTTACCCGATGGTGTAGAAGCCATTGTGAGTAAATGGATTTTCAAGAAGAAAAGATGACATGGATAGTTATATTCAGATGTACAAAGCTAGGTTGCTGGCAAAAAAGTTTCAAGTAAATTCATGGTATTGACTGTGAAGAAACCTAATCCCAGACACCGTGCTAATGTCCATTCAGATTCTCCTAGCAACCGCCACTCATAATGGTTATGAGATCTGGTAGATGGATGTGAAAACAGTTTTCCTTAATGGAATTCTGGAAAAAGGATGTGTACATGACACAACCTGAAGTTTTTCATTGATCCTAATGAAGCTAGGAAGATATGCAAGCTTCATCAAACCATTTTTGGATTGAAGCAAGCATCTCGGAGTTGAAATCTTCGTTTTGATAAAGCAGTCAAAAGGTTTGACTTCGTCAGGAATGAAGAGGAACCGAGTGTTTACAAGAGGACTAGTGGGAGCGCAATTGCATTTCTAGTATTATATGTTGATAACATACCACTTCTCGGAAATGAAGTTCCCTTGTTTCAGTCTGTTAAGACTTGATTCGAAAGTTGTTTTTTCGATAAAATTATGGGAGAAACCGTATACATTCTTGGAATAAGAATCTATAGAGATAGATTGGATAAGCTAATTGGATTGTGTCAAGATACTTATAGTGATAAGGCCTTGCACATGTCCAATATGCAGGATTCCAAGAAGGGCTTCGTGCAAATGACTCTTGGAATTACTCTTAGCAAGACGCAGTGTCTTTCGACACACGCTGAGCAAGGGCGAATGAGGGTCAGGCTACTGCTAAAGGCATTAAATGTCTTAAGATGTGATCTTAATTTTAGTGGGAGTCATTGTTATTAATTTTAGTTATGATATGATGTTCGTATAAACATAATTTGATTATGTTATTGAAATCTGACATCTTTATTATTTAATAATGGTTATTAAATAATAGTCCCAAAGTAATTTATGACATTTTATAGGTCATCAAGTATGTGACTTGATCATGAAACCCTATAGATAATAAATGACATAAATTATGTTGGTCCCTGGTCAAGGTTGTTAAAGTGGGACATTAACAACCACATGAGACTAGTATGTGAGGTGACTGATGACTAAGTTTCATGGAGTCATTAATAAGAGTATTAAAGTCAATCACATAGATATATGTTGGAGAACACAGGATCGGACATGACCCACTGATGAGAACTCTACGAGATAGTTATATAAGTGTCATGAGAGTTTTCATTACGACTATAGAGTATAGTCCTTAAACCTGAGTTCATCATGTTTTCTTACATGTGAATTGGTCCGCTTTAACCTTGTCAAACGTCAGCCGTAACTAGTGACTATAAAGGCATTGATTGGGCGTGTCATGAAGCGTGTGAAGAAACAAGGATGGAACAAGATGGGATTTGTCCCTCCTATATAACAGGAGATAAATATCTCAGGGCCCATCGAAGATTTGATACTGAGAAATGTGTGGCCACACTCAAACGTGGTGATTGTCAGTCGTTTGTCTTGTCAGTATAAATCGGAGTTCGATGAACATGATCTTGGCTAAATAAGGGTGACACAGATCTTGCCTTATACCAGATCAAGATATAGTGACGAAGGGATTAAAGGAATAGATGATTCCAGTACAAGTGGGAGATTGTTGGGAATGTCCTGAAATCTATTGTACTTGCTCTAAGTGATAGTTGTATTGTCGAGATGAGACAATCATATAATACTAGGTAGTCATAATGCTTTGCTAGAAGCCACTTATGATAAATGAGTTTAGAACTCATTGCTAGTGTTATATGATCCTACAGGGTCACACACCTAAGCAAACTGGACGTTAAAGACGAGGTTGATCATTAATGTAATGATCCAGTGAATGCATATTTGATATGCATTCAATATCAATATTCTGGGGCAGTGTCGATCGATGCAGATAGTGCATCGATCGATGCAACTCGCGGATTAATCAGATTAATTCGGTTTAATCGTTGGTTAATTCCGTTATGGTTTAAGTCGACATATATATGATATATGGTCGACCTAAACTGATTTCTAACCTAATTCAGAGCCACCAGAACTTGAATAGAAACCTCTCTGGAGATTAGATCTCTGATAGGCACTAGCATCCCTGCCGTTCAGTTTGTGTGCGTGTGGATACCAGTAGAGGGGCAGCATTTGAGGCGCTCTAGATCTCGATTATCTGCAAATCTTCCGATGCAAATCACCAGGTAAATCTGAGATCCCATAGATTCAATTACATGAACCTTAGATCCTAGGCTCGGAATTCAGACCAGGATTGCCTAATTGGATTAGGATCTGCTAGAAATTCCTTCACACATCAGCTCGAAAGCTTCGATCATACTTCCAATCGCACTCGATCATCGTCATGACCTCTCAACCCTTACATACGATCCTTCACAGTCCAAGCCAGTCGGGTCGACTGGTTAAATGGGCTATCGAACTCAGCGAATACGACATCGAGTTCAAAACTCGAACATTCTTAAAAGCACAAGTGTTGGCTGACTTTATAGTCGAACTCCCGCCTACCATCGACCTTGACCCAGCCTCCGCGAAGAGATGGAAACTCCACGTCGATGGTGCATCCTCGAGACAAGGATCTGGGGTCGGAGTAAGACTGGTATCCCCTACGTGAGAAGTACAGGAACAATCATTCAGGCTAGGCTTCTCCGCATCAAACAATGAAGCAGAATACGAAGCGTTGATAGCCGGAATCAGGTTAGCTATAGAAATAAGAGCCCTAGAAGTGGACACCTTCAGTGACTCACAACTGGTTACGAGCCAGTACCATGTCGACTACGAAGCCAAGGACGAACGCATGGAAGCATATCTACGAGTAGTTCGCAGTCTCACCGACCAGATCGACTTTTTTGATCTAACCCACGAGGCAAGAATAATGCAGCTGCCACATTAGCATCGACATCTGATCCCAATCTGAAAAGGATCTTACCGGTCGAAGGGATCGAGAATCCAAGCATCGATATAGCTCTAAAATCTCTATCCTTAAAAAAAGACGAGCCCATAGACGAAGACGATGTCAATGGGCAGGCACCACGTGAAAAGACATGTTCGGATGTTATCAAGATCGATGAAGATATCGACCCTAGAAACGCTGTCTACGTAGCAAACATGCCTGGCGGACCAATCCAAACCGTATCCACTAGTCGAGGGGGATCCGAGCCCGATACAAAAAAAGATTGGAGAATTCCTATCATACGGTACATTACAAACGGTGAGGTACCCGACGATAAGTGGGAAGCGCGAAAACTCAAAGCACAGAGCGCGAGGTAATGTGTCACAAAAGGGGAACTTTTCAAAAGAAGTCTCTCTGGACCGTACCTCAAATGCGTCGATAACAAGCAAGCTCGAACCGTGACCACACAGGCTCACGAGGGATCCTGCAGAAGTCACTCCGGAGGACGAGCTCTGGCCATACGGATCAAAAGGCAAGGTTTCTTCTGGCCAACTATGGCGACTGAATGCGAATCTTTTTCCAATAAATGAGACAAGTGCCAAAGGCACGCCCCGATCATCCACCAACCATCGGAGAAACTCTCTTTGATCTCATCACCCTACCCATTTAAGCGGTGGTGTATGGATATCTTGGCACCCTTGGTCGCATCGGGCAAAAAGAAACCCATGCACCTACTGGTTATGACAGACTACTTCACCAAGTGGATCGAAGCCGAGTCTTACCACAAAATCAAAGACGTTCACGTAAAGGAGTTCGTCTGGCATAACATAATCTGCTGCCATTGACTACCCCACGAGATCGTCACCGACATCGGATCCTAGTTCATATCGAACTTCTTCCAAACGTTCTGCCGAACTTGGAACATCAAGCTGTCCTATTCGACACCCCGTTACCCGCAAGGAAATGGTCTAGCAGAGGCAGCCAATAAATCGATCATGAGCAACCTCAAGAAAAGGCTTCACAAATGCAAATCGACATGGAGCGACGAACTCCCAACTGTGCTCTGGGCCTACCGGACTACTCCTCGAAAATCGACCGGCGAGACTCCATTCTCACTGGCTTACGGTATTGAGGCCGAGTACCCATAGAGATCCTCGTGTCCAGCATTCGCCAAAATGAATGTCCACAGCACGAGGAACTGAACAACCAGATGATATCCGACGAGCTTTATCTTGTCGACGAAAGAAGGAACCTTGCATTAGCCCAATCCAGAATTACCAACAGGCCGCAGCTCGCTACTACGATTCCAGGAGCAAAACCCGAAGGTTTCAGGTAGGAGAGCTCTTCTTACGGAAGGTGCTCGACCACAAAAAAAGAAGAACACGCTGGAAAGTTAGGGGCGAAGTGGGAAGGACTTTACCAGGTCATTGACATTGTGAAGGACGGGGTCTACCGACTCAAGTCGGTGGAGACCCAGAAACCTGAACTACGACCTTGGAACATCATCAACCCCAAAAAGTATTTTCACTGAAGATACGCCACATAATCGAACTACGAAATGGCTTGATCCCCCTCAAAAAGGTATGTAGGCAGCTCGACCTCGAGTGCAGCCGCCCCCAAACAAAACTCCTATCGAGTTCTACGATCTCGAGCAAATCAAATATGTCTGCGCCATATTTTTACTCGAGATCGATCGTTATTCAATTCACTATCTTTGTAAAGTCAAAATTATTTTAATAAAATCCTTTGTTTTCTTTGCCTTCAAACTGAGCGATCTTGAAATGATCTCTTCAAATAAGCGACCTGAAATGGTCTCTTCAATATACGATCTGAAATGATCACTTCACATAAGCGACCTGAAATGGTCTCCTCAAATATATGATCTGAAATGATCTCTTCAAACAAGCGACCTGGCATGGTCTCTTCAATATACGATCTGAAATGATCTCTTCAAATAAACAACCTGAAATGGTCTCCTCAATATACGATCTGAAATGATCTCTTCAAAATAAGCGATCTCAACTGTCCCAAAGCAATATACGAGCTCAAAGCAAAAAGCTCGCTTGAAATACTTAACTTTGAATTCTTCATACCTCTACAGATTAGTAGAACTGGGGGCACCCCCTCCTATATACAAAGTAACCATCAAATCAGCCTCGACCTGGCGAACAATCGAGCTACCATAAACAACACCCCGAGGTATTCCTAAAACGACACCCAACCAGTTCGATTATCGTGAGCAAATTGTCATTTGAGGCCAAAAGTGAGGAATTTTGTTTATCTTACTGTCTTGAGGCATGATTAAACCGAGTTCGAGTGTTGTCTTGTTCTACATCTGCATACTTAGACAATTTTATCTATTTTCTAAGGCAAAGTAAAAATAATTTGAGCTAATGATAAAACAGTTCGGCCAAGCTAAGCCCCAAAAATCGATCTCCACAAGGATAAATATCGATCGCCATGGTAGCTCGATTGTTCGAGCCACTATAAAAAACTCGCGTATGTTAGCGCCTGGAAAACGCTATCTTACAAATACATAGCATTTTAAAAAACGCTCTATCATCGACCGCGATAATAGGTCAAAATACGATAGCAATTATTTAATGTTATATATTTCTATATTACAACATTATGCAATTGTCATCTATATATTAAATATATCAATCCTTTTATATTATATATTTTGGTCGTCGCACATTTTGGTTCTTTTTTAACTAATTTTCTGAAATAATAAATTTAAAAACGATTAAATTGAAGACAAATATATTACAAAATTGTTAAGATTACAAAGCTTGTTTCAAATCTCAAATAAACTTCAAAAATAAAGCAAAATTTACCTCATGACTAAATCACAGAACTAGACTATAGAAAAGATGAGAGAAACTTTGATCAAAAAAAAAAAAAAAAAAAGAAAAGATGAGAGAAACTAAATCAAAACCTTGAGCTCTTTTTTTGATAATATTCTCATCCACTTGACCCATATAGGGAATTATTTGATCTTGCCGAATTTACCACTTCTCCCATCCAAGCAACTTGAGAAGCAGCTATTGTAAGCAATTCAATATCAAAAATACTCAAATCAATGTGTAATGTAACATGAAGCTTTTACAATTTAAGTATTGTAGCTAACATAATGAATATAGAGTCAAGTTGGAAGATGTTACTACGTTTCTTCTCTCCTTTTGGCTTGCGCAATGATCTTTCCTAATGAAAACATAATCAGAATCCATGAATAATAGGAAAATAATACAAGAGTAAACCAGATTTCGATGGATGATAAGAGCTTACAGTTACTCTCTGGCTTGTGTACTACTATTATCATTCTCAACTTGTTCACTGCAGACAAAAAGAAAAAGAAATGAGTGCAATAATTGAGATTGAGATTGAGATTCTTCTTACAATATAATGGAAGCGCATGCGTCTGGTGACGTAATGCCTAAACAACAAAGCACATACAAGGATATATGGCTATCCATTCATGGAGTTAAACTACTAGATAAGTTTCCAGACGATCATTAGGCTTCTGAAGTCAGAAATGCCAAATAACAAATATTGATATTAACTAATTGCTATTGTCACACACAATAGCTCACTTGTACAAGGAAATCATCCATATGAATCCTTCAGGAATAATGTATCCACAGTCAAGAGCACATGAAGAAATTTTCACTTGGAAGTAATATCATCAAATACTCGTCCTGTTTCTCAGATACCTTGACAATTTACCAGATATCTAATCAAGCACTAAGCACTAATCACAGCAACATGTACTCTTAAATGCAACCAACACATAAAGATATCTACAGAAATACAATGAAAAATTAAGAAATACAGAACAATACTCGTTGATAGTCAATATATCTAACCATGCATCAAAATCGAACGAAAATATGAGAATAGTATGGATGCAATCCATATGATACGTATCACGCCAAAGGCACTGTAAGTGGAGATATTGAATTTCTGATCGGAGTTGTAGTCTCTCGTCAACAGATCTAACACGAAGGGAAACATAACTCTGGATTTATCTGCAAACACACAAAGTCACTAAACACACAAACACACAAATATCACACGAAGACGGCGAATTTTATTCCTAGGAACAGAAAAACCTTCAATCCGAGTCTGACGAAGAGGCGAAGAAGTGTTGAAACACGATGATGGGAAATTAGGGTTCGGGATGGAGTTTCTAGCTCTAGGTGCGCTCCAACTTCTTCTGGTAGCAGTTCTTAAGATGGGGCCAAGAGAAGTAGTAGATCTAGAAGCGACGCTCTTTGCAGCCATTTCTCTTCTCTTTCGTTGTTCTACTACTTCTGCAAACCCCCGGTAGAGAAGTTACAATAAAATCACAGACTGAAACCCTTAAAATCGCAAAATTGAAGCTAGAACCAATGTCTGAAATATATCAAAACAAAAGGAAATTACCCATGGAAGAGAAGTTACCCACGAAACCCTTATGAATCTCCGAACGAGAAGAGACGACGATGTTACAGGAAAATAAGAGTGACAGGTGGACGGCTCAGATTAAACAATGGAATGGATCTGAGTCAACTAAAACAGGAGAATTCATCACTTTAGAAATCAATCGAAAAATATTGTTGAGAGTTTTCTCAGTTTCTTTCTCTCTTGTTCTTGAGTGTTCATCGTCGATCTGAGCTCCATCGTTGGGTTGGAAGTTCTTTTGGCAAGAGAAGTTGTTGTTTCTTGTGAACATTAGCTTCTGGTTCTATTGTGATTTTGAGATACAAATTTCTTGTATCAAAGGTATCAGAGATCCTCTCAATCCTCGGAATCATGGCGGAAACACAGCTTCTTGCTCAGTTGATAGAAACGATGAAGAAGGAGCTGGAGGATAAATTTTCAGATCGATTTCAACACATCGAAGGATTGATTGCATCATTGTCTTGTGTAATTACCAGGAGAACGAAGGAGCTGACAGAAGCGATTAGGTCGTTGTCGAATCAGATATCATACAATTCATCTAGTGATACATCTTCTGGGATTTCAAATCAACAAAATCATCGCACTGGATTTCATCCGAACCAAGCCGGTGTTACGAGGCGGGCGAAATTGGAATCTTTGGCTCCAATGGCACAAATTGCTCATACGCTGCATTCCGATTCAGTTCATCACAAAAGGTTAGGAAGTTTCAATGAATGGTTAGTGGAGCTGAATCAATTAGAGGAAACTGATGGTATCTTGGAATATCATGCTAAGTTTGAGCACATTAGTACTAATCTGACTCTTCCTGAAGAATATTTGGTTAGTGTCTATCTTGCTGGCCTTAGGAATGATACTCAGATGAATGTTCGTATGTTTCAACCCTAATCAATACGACAATGTCAGATGATTGGAAGACTATATGAAAGTGCACATCCGATTAAACGGTCCACACATGCTCTGCACAGTGAGGAGCCTAAAGAGAGTCTGATACAGCCTAGTAAATTTGTGTCAACAGAGGAAATGAGTGCCATACGAGCTAACGAAGATGAGAATAATGGGAAGGATGAGGATATGAAGAGCAACACAGCTGTGGTTGCGAGTCTAAAGGCTGACAAGATAAAGGGAACAAAGAGTCCAGTTACACCACAAGATGAACAAAACGATCAGTCTGAGATTGAGGGATACATGGATGGAAATAGAGAATCCCTAAACAGCAGCTTCGTGAGTGCTAAAGGACAGCAAACGGATACTGCTTTTGGGATCACTTTGTCTCCTCTGCTTCACAGATCTGTGCATATGGAGAGACAAGTTAGCTTCATTATGAACAGTGAAGAATTGCCTTCTTTTTTTCTGTTAGTAGCTGCAGATGCAATGGCGTTGGACGAGGACAATAGAAGACAAACACATGCGGCGCAGCGAAAACATGATGACATTGATGAACAGAACATTGCAAAGCATGATGTTATGGAAAGAAGGAACTTGTTTGGTAGCAACAATTGGGTTTCAACTTCTAGGCAGAGGAAATTGTGCAAAAATTTGTGGTTTAAATACAAGGAAAGCACCATTAACAGAGCTATAAATACTGCATCACAAGGTTCTAGTACCTCTGGTATGTGGCAGATGACTTTTGCAATCATCCTGACTCTAGGTCCAACTCTCCCCTTGGAACTTTGTGCTTCTAACTCTACACCGACTGCACTACAAAAAAAGTCCACATTGATAGCAGATTATTATAGCTCATTTTACCGAACTGCTATCATAGATGGGTATGAATTTATCGAAACTTTATTATAGCATTTTATAAATACTATGCTTTAATTTTATTAAGCGGGAATCTGAAAACTCTTGTCCGCCATCACTTCATCAAATTTTTGGTTTTGGAAATTTTTTATCCCCAAATCTTTTAGGTTTTGGCTAAAATATTGTTTTTCCCTCACTTCTCATCGACAAAGGACTTACTCGCATCTCTTCTTCTTCCTCCTCTCTTCCTCTTCCGTTTCTAGACCTATCATCCACCGGCTTTCTCCTACTCTTCTCCTCTCTTCCTCCCTTTCTAGACCTATCCTCCAGACCCTAATTTCTTCCTCCGATCCCTTCTCGGCTCCTCCTCTTCAAAACCCTAGCACCATAGATTCTAGATCTAAATCTGTCTTCCTCGACATAGGACTAAGAGAGATCAACAGATTTCGAGGTATATCTATATGTTTACATACAAATATGTGCGTCTTTCTATCTTGTATCTCTATATTTGGCGAGTTTGAAGAGCTTCTCTTGATTCTTCTGATTAAACTTTTTTTCTTTGTCGTGGTCTTAGTGAGGATCGGCCATTCTTCGCTTATTGCGAGCTGAGTTGCAGAGAAATAGCCGACGTTTTTGTGGAGCACGACGAGATTCAGACTCCACCGTTGGTTGTTTCGTTTTGTGAGGTATAACCCACATACCAAATATTTCCCTTCTGATTCAAAACTCTCTGCGCCGTCGTAAGCTCCCTCGGCAATGACAGAATCGACGAGGAACCTGACTGGTCTCGGAGGGGAAGCAGCGAAATACGAAGAAGAAAACGATGACTCCATGGGAGACCTATCTCAGTTTATTCCACTCGAAATTACCCAGACTTCCAAAAGAAAGGTATTTTCAGAACAAAGTTTTCAACTTTTAAGATAAATAACTTGACCTTTCGCGAAATTCGCTTAATTGCTTACGAATAGGTACAAACATTTAGTTCGTTTATTAGATTGATAGTTGAGTGAGATTTTGGTGGGGATTGTAGACGTATCAATTCGCTTACCATGGTTGAAGATGTCTGATTTGGATTTTAGTTTCACTCGTTTTACAGGAATCTCAAAAGAAAGTTGTAATCGTTGAACCATCTCGGAAGAAGTTAAGGAATCTCAATTGGCATGAGAAGCGAAGATTAGAGAAAGAGAGGAAACAAATAGAAGAGGATGAGCAGACATTAGCTCGTATAGAAGACACTCCTATTGGAGAGTCTAACGTATATTTTAAGCTACTGAAGCAAATGGGTTACAAGCCAGGGGTCTGCCCTTGGTAAAGAAGGGTCAGGTAGAGCTGAGCCAATGACCATGGATATTCGAAGATCGAGGGCTGGCGTGGGAAAGGAAGATCCACATAAGGAAAAGAAGAAAAGAGAAGAGATTGAGGCGGAGATGAAGAAGAAAAAGGTTGAGGAAATATTGGAGGATTTCGGGTCTAGACAGAAGTCTCAGTGGCATAATAAAAGAGTTGTGATTAACTTTAGGAAGGCCAAGGCGGCTCTTGATCAACTTGAGAACGTAAAAGTTGTTCAGGAGAAGAAAAACGAGGAAGATGAAGATGGTAAGACTGATGAAGAAGAGGAAGAAGAGGAGGAGGTCACTGAAGAGGTATGTTCTCTAGTAAACATAACCTGGCACCGGTTTGGTATTTCTGTCGAGTAGAGTTCGGGGCTATCATTTGAGAGTCAACATTGTTCTTTATGTTTTGAGGGTGACAATTTTAGCTTTACTGGTTGCAGGATTTGCAAGAGATATTAATGAAATTGAGAGATGAACATCAGTATTCCCTTTTTGCGCGTTCCAGGTGATTGAATGCGTTCAAGCCTTCTTTCATCAATGTGTTCTTCGGTTCTAAGTATGCTGACAAAATTTTCATGGTATGTGAATCAGTATGAAACGAGTGAAGAAGCTCTTCTTTCCAATTGCCCTGTCGTAAATGAGGATGATCACTAGTGATGATTTCCTTGGTAACTCTTGTTTGTTTTATTTATATCTCCTTCTTCTTAAATGGTTGCAAGTCTCTCGTTCTTAAAATCTGTTAGACTTCAAAGTCTGAACCTATCATCTTTGAGTGTATATCTTCAAAGCTATTTTTGATGTCTTTTCTAATCCTGCACTTTTGTTTTCTTTTTCAGGTTGGTCAAATCCATAAGTCGAGACATTGAAGCAAGCTGATGAGGACAAGGAAAAGTGAGCTGATGAAGTTGAAGGTAAAGAAGAGCGAGAAGAGATTTTGGATGTTTACTAGAGATGGTATGTTTTTTTGGGGTTAGTTATATTGTATCGGCTTGCATTGTAAATTTCAGCTTGTAAATTTGATATGATATGTTTGTAATTAACACTTGTTATTAATAAAATCATTTTGTGAATATTTTGAATGTTTTTGTAATATAAATTACATTGATACAAAATAAATATAATAATAATAATAAAATTAAATATGGCTCGGCTCGGCTCGGCTAATACGGCTCAAATATTAGAGCAATAGTCAATTGCTATAGTAGAAAGATCAATCATAGCACGAAATTAGAATTCTCATATCTTTTTCCATAAAAATCGATTACGCTATTAAAATATAAAACACGGCGTTTATTTGTTGCTATTGAAACTAACATATCGTAGCATACATAAAAAACGCTATCATATGGATACCATCTACTATAGCTGCGGATGTCATAGCATTTGTGAAAACGCTATGGATGACATATGATAGCATAATTTTCGCGCTGACAATGAACATATTTGTTGTAGTGTTATCCTTTTCAGACACATGAACAAATTTTTACAGTAAGACATTATAAATTCTAATACTTGCAAAAAAATCAAATGGTGGTCACAGATTTGGCAAAAAATGGACCGTCTGGTTAGGCTCGTATGAGGAGATTGGAAAAAATCTGAAGCTGGAGAATGAACTTTCAAAGCAGATATGAACTCCCCAAGTTATGGAATAATGGTGCACGAGAATGAGTCCTTCATGTCTCTGGTGGAAATGGGAAGGGTAAGGTATGAAGTGACAAACATATGGTAGTCGCTTTGACATACCAATTGTAGAACCAAAATTTACAGCACTACGTTAAAATCGATTTAATCACGAATAAAATATAAGCGTTAAGGAAACGATATCAAAACGATTTAAAAGGAGTAGAAGTCAGAATAGATGGAGGCGAGATTTGATCTCTTTCTTTAACTCAAAGAATCACCCGTAGTGTGACAGGTCAAATCAAGATTCATTAGTCCCAGGATACAACCATATGAAACCGTATCGCAACACTCGATATCGGTTCTGTCGAACATATGAACTACGATACTCTCGAATTAGACACTAACCTAAAACATAAGAGGATTGAAGGAACTTCTGTTTGTGTTTTTCTCTGTGTGATTTTCGTTGTGGATGCTCTACAAGAGAGGCTTAGGGGTCTTTATATAGGACTAGCACGTTTCCATAAATTGGAAATTTACTTGTCTAGTCAGTTTCCACAAATTGGAAATCTTACTTGTCTAGCAAATTGGAAATTTACTTGTCTAGCAAGTTTCCACAAATTGGAAATTTACTTGTCTAGAAAGTTTTCACAAATTGGAAAATTTCTCTTCCATATCTTTATGGGTTTAACTCATTTCTTTTCACACAAACACATTTTTAATAAAGCCCATGTCTTTAACATGTCATTATTAAATAATTGTTCCAACAATCCCCCACATGAATAGAAATGACTCTAAACATATGTAGATGCTGGTTTAACCAATATGGTCGCTACTTGCTGTGCAATTAGTATATCCCAGAATCTGTACATGAACACAGCTTTCCGGGAAGGAGCTTTCTCTGATATGACGCTAGAGTTGGATAATAGGATTCAGCAAGATACACATGAGTGTAATCTCAAAGGCTTCCAACGTATGGATGATAGTTTGAATGATTACCTTAGTTTGGAGCAGCTCAATGGGGACAATCAATATTTTTGTGAGAGCTGCAATGCTAGAGTAGCTATCACACGCTGCATTAAACGACACACACTGCCTCCTGAGGTATTCATGCGATTCTTTTCATGGGGAACTATTAGGAGTATGGTGTTTGAGCTTCTATCAAGATATGTGAGTCGAGTTTGGGATCCTGGTAGACTGTTCCGTGTTGCTGAAGCTACAAAACCAATTTCCATGAAATGCTGCATCAAAACTTCTCATAAACCTTGTGGTCAAGGTTTTTCAAAGGGGGAAGATTTGTTACAGGAAAATAAGAGTGACAGGTGGACGGCTCAGATTAAACAATGGAATGGATCTGAGTCAACTAAAACAGGAGAATTCATCACTTTAGAAATCAATCGAAAAAATATTGTTGAGAGTTTTCTCAGTTTCTTTCTCTCTTGTTCTTGAGTGTTCATCGTCGATCTGAGCTCCATCGTTGGGTTGGAAGTTCTTTTGGCAAGAGAAGTTGTTGTTTCTTGTGAACATTAGCTTGATACAAATAAATCTTTATCTCAACAACACAATCAATAGAAGCTAATGTTCATACTAAAACAGAAACTTCTCTTGTCAAAAGAGCATCCAACCTGACGATGGAACCCAGATTGACGAAGAACAATCAAGAACACAGAAATAGAGAGAAAGAAACTGAGATAATTCTCAACAATATTTTCGATATAATGTAAAGTGACGGGATTCATTTGTTTTAACTGACTCAACTCCCTTCCATCTTTAATCTGAGCCATCCACGTGTCTTCATCTCTCACTCCTTTTACTGTATCAAATCTCCCGATTTCACAGAAACTTGTCCTCAAGTTTGTTCAATAAATGCTGGCAATTTCTTCTGCAACAGATCATACCAAAAAGCTGAAGTGTGTCTTTGTGTGTCATCATGATTGTGTTGACGTTCATGATCCAAACTCCTTTGAAGTTCATACCAACTTGTTGCATATCAAATGTGGAGAAAATACCACCAGGATCCCAGATTTGGTTGGCTTGTAACAAGGAATGTGAATGTTGTTTATCCCTACCCACTCCAACCGAGAAATGATTGAGATGTGCAATCATTGGAGAAGTTGGTGGTACTGCTTCTGCAATGGCAAATGTATTGTGCAACATCACATATGTCGCTTGCGTATCCGTACCAACGCCAACAGGAAAATGATGGAAGTGCTCAACAAGCTTGAGCTGAAAATCAAGGCTTTGTAATCTTTGTGTCAATTCAAATTCATCCTTGAGGTACTCCCATATTTGAGCATATTTCGCATCCGTCCAAGCTATATCGGACCTCTCAAAGATACCAAGCTTCATCATCACATCAGCCATATCGGAATTAGCCTTTCCCACCAACTGGAACAATTTTTTCCTGTCCATTGTAAATGTTCCTGTTTTCTCCCTCCAACGATTTATGTCTGTAAATTCTGCTACCATACCATCCACCTGCCGGCCATCGTAATTGAGAGCTATACTCTGGCCAAGAATGGTTCGGATGCCATCAATATTGAAGAACTGCAACATGATGTAGTCAAAAAACCCTTGCATCCACGTTTTTAGAGCTGTAGTCTCTCTTACTTCATATCCATTTTTGCTCATATCAGACAACAAACCAGAAACATACCTCGGAGATGTCTTCAAAAGTATTGCTTCAAGATCTTTATCGAAACTGTCGTAGTCTTGGCATTCCCTTCCATACAGATCTTTCGCTACTACAGAACTTTGTTCTTCAAGGCATCCACAACAGTGATCATTGCGTACATCTTCCTATCATTGTGCCATGAATATTTCTTCTTCCAACAATGCCACACCTGATAAACAAAATCCTTAGCTTCAGAATATGTCTTCCAATGCCTAGAACCCTGCTCACTCATAACTCCTTCATTTTGCATTCCCCTCAAATCCTTATCAGCTTGTATGTACTCATTTTCCTTCAGCGTTTCTGGAATCTGAGCATCAAACAGAGATAACGAGTGCACTTCAAAACCCTTCTTTACATGCTCTTGGATGACCACAATTACTTTTACCTCGCTTGCCACAGTCACACCCTTCTACTCATCATTGTTTTCAACATCTTTGTCACCTTTATTGGCTCCTAAAGTAGCTGAATCCAACGCAACAGCCGCATGAAGCAGTGAAACTGAACTGAAATGGAAAGGTGCAATTGCCATTTTCGTTTGTTTGACCAAAACTGATGAATCATCCACAACAACAGTATCCTGGATTTGATTCACCACCCTTGCCTTTGACATATTCAGACTTGCTTCCTTAGTTCCAGTCATTTCCTCATGAACTGACCAAACTGTAGGATTTGGTGCCTCCTTTTTCATCATCTCAGTTCGGGTAGCTTCACTGTCGTCTTTAGTTCCAGACAAGTCCTCACTGGCGTGTATGAACTCACTTGTTTTCACAGTTTCATGAATCTGCTCAGTGTGTACAAGCTGTGGTATTGTTGTGTTCTTCGGATGAGCTCGTTCATACAAGCGTCCCACGAGTAAACACTGATGTACAGTCCGAGGAGTAAATATTTGAACGTTCATCCTAGTATCCGTCCATAAACCATCGAGAAAAATACGGACCAAATCAGCTTCCGATAGATTTACCCTACTACTTAATACCTCAAATTCCTCATGATAGTTCTCTATACCATCAACTTCCTTCAATTGTTTCAGCGCAACAACAGGATCTCCTAAAAATTCTTTGAATCTTGCTAACCTTGTGTGATGAACCGAATTGGGAATAAAAGAATTCTGAATCGTTGGAGCTGTCACAGCAAGAAATTGATGTGGACTTGGAACTGTTTGTTGTTGAATCACCTGCTGCGAAGGTTTTTCGGAAAGCCGACGAAGAATCGCCAACAACTCCATGATTGATTTCGCGGTGGATAGATCATTCTCTTTCTCTAATTCACGGTCCATGGATTCCTATTGCTGTGACTGGGAACCTCATTCTGCCATGGATTCTTCCGTTTCGTCTCGCACAATCCAATCTGAGGAGAGAATGGGCTCTGATACCTTTGATACAAATAAATCTGTATCTCAACAACACAATCAATAGAAGCTAATGTTCATACTAAAACAGAAACTTCTCTTGTCAAAAGAGCATCCAACCCGACGATGGAACCCAGATTGACGAAGAACAATCAAGAACACAGAAATAGAGAGAAAGAAACTGAGATAATTCTCAACAATATTTTCGATATGAATGTAAAGTGACGGGATTCATTTGTTTTAACTGACTCAACTCCCTTCCATCTTTAATCTGAGCCGTCCACGTGTCTTCATCTCTCACTCCTTTTACTGTATCATAGCTTCTGGTTCTATTGTGATTTTGAGATACAAATTTCTTGTATCAAAATCACAAACTCTCTTGCCAGAAGCTAATGTTCACAAGAAACAACAACTTCTCTTGCCAAAAGAACTTCCAACCCAACGATGGAGCTCAGATCGACGATGAACACTCAAGAACAAGAGAGAAAGAAACTGAGAAAACTCTCAACAATATTTTTTCGATTGATTTCTAAAGTGATGAATTCTCCTGTTTTAGTTGACTCAGATCCATTCCATTGTTTAATCTTAGCCGTCCACCTGTCACTCTTATTTTCCTGTAACAGACGACTAGAAGGAGATGCGACGGAAGACGAGGAGATGCAATGGAAGAGGAAGAGGACGGAGTCATAGCCGATCGAAAGGAGAAGAATGGAGAGATTAGAGGGGAAAGAAGAGGGGGAAGATGGAAGAGATGGAGGTGGCTCTCGGACAAAAAAATTTAAGGGTAAAGAAAACCTAGAAGAAAATGAAATTTTTTCTAAGTCACACGGGACTTAAAATCAAGGATTATTCAAGAGATAAACAGATAGAAGTTTAGATATTTAAAAGTTTAGTGTTTCTGATAGGGTTATAAGTTTAGGGTATATGGTTTATGTATAAGGTATAAGGTTAATTTGTTTTTGCATAGGGTTAAGCCTTTAGAATTTGTATCATAAACCTGATTATATACAGTTATATGCTTATATACTAAACTACAAACCCTGTACCTAAACTAAATAAAAACTCAAACCCTATATCCAAAACTAATCAAAGACTTATTAATTTAAAACTATTTATTTTTTGCTATATTATTTGATGTTTAAATATTTAGTGTTTATGATTCAATGTTTAGAAGTTTAACGTTTAGGGTTTGTGTTTAGGATACAAAGTTAAAGTTATAGAGTTTTAAAAATGTAGTGTTTATGATTAAAGATTAAAAGTTTATGGTTTAGGGTTTGTGTTTAGGATATAGATTTAAAGTTTTAGAGGTTAAAATTTTAGTGTTTTTGATTAAAGATTAAAAGTTTAGGGTTTAGGGTTTATGTTTAGGTTATAGAACTAATGTTTTAGAGTTTAGGGTTTAGGGTTAGAAGTGTAGGGTTTAAGTCCTTAAGAATTCAAAAACTTGAAATTTCTATATAATTAAACATTCATTAATTTATTAAAAATATTGTATTTTTATTGTTAATACTAAAGGGAAAAAGAGAAACCTATTTTGTTAGTGGAAAAAGAAAGTTAATGACCAAAAAAAAGTTAGAGAAAAAAAGGGAAACTAAAAAAACAAGGGAGGGAAGTAAAAATTTATGGCGCTTATTTTTTCCGCGTCACTTATACATAGCGTTTCATATCAAACCGAGTAAACATAGCGTTTGTATTTTTGTAAACGCTATCAAAAATACAGGAGAATATCAACCATAGTATAAACACTAAAAATGCTATCTACAACTGCTATTAACACGCGAATTCTTGTAGTGCTAGTTTGCACAAATTTTAAATCACACAAATCTGTGTGAATTAATCCTAGAGGTTTGGTTGTTCTTTCTATGCTTGGTGATGGCGTTTTGTGAGTTTGGCTTGGACACAAACTTCACATTTATCTTTGCTTATCTTGTTTTTAAGAATCAAGTTCATGTTTATCAATTTACTCATAGACTTGAAATTAACACGTCCTAAACATTCATGCCAAATATTAAATGACTCGGCAACATAAGCAACTGATTTTTTTTCTTCATTCATCTTAAGATTCTTTGATGTATAAACCTTGGTTACATTGGTATTTTGAACAACTGCCTCAACATACATTTTAAGCAACCCATCACAAACGAAACCCTTTCAAAAATAAATCCATTCCTGGATAATATCAGCTTATCTCTTTCCAGCTTGATGGTCACTACAAGAAAACAACGTTTTTACGACTGTACGTTTGGTCGCATAATAGTCGTTAAACGCGGTTTTACGACTAAATTACGACTAAATATGGTAGTTGTAAATCCATAGTCGCTAAATTGCGTAGTCGTAAAAACCGTCGGCAAGTTACGACTACTTTTACGACTAACAGTGGTAGTCGTAAAGTAGACGTAGCATGGTCACATTATATAGGGACTAATTTGCGACTACGTTGGTGACAATTGTGCGACTAAAGAGGGAATCCAGATGCGGTGGGAGAAATTTTGTCATCAAATAGTCGATAAACTAGGTGACCACTGGGCGATTAATATGTGACCGTATAATGTAGTCAGAAAGTAGTCGTAAATAGTAGCCACTATGTAGTGACTGGGTAACAACCATTTTAACTACTATCCAGAGACTAATCGGAACATCCATATACGATTATGGTAATGAAGCCGCAACATAGTGGCGACTGTTATTTGGCTGACTACTATAGTCACGAATTAGTCGTAGACTATGGTGACTTTTTGGCGACTATTCAGTGACAATTTTACGACTAGTTAATGACTAATCTAACGACTATGCAACGACTACGCGGGACATCCATATACGATTATGTTATTGAATATGCCGCTACTTTCTGATCGTTGAGAGATTAATTGACGAACGCATAGAAGCATATCTACGAGTAGTTCACAGTCTTACCAACCAGATCGACTTCTTCGATCTAACCCGAATCGCACGAGGCAAGAACACTTCAGCTGACGCCCTTGCCTCATTAGCATCGACATCTGATCCCAATATGAAAAGGATCATACCTGCCGAAGGGATCGAGAAACCAAGCATCGATATAGCGCTAAAAGCTCTATCCTTAAAAGGAGACGAGCCCATAGAAGAAGACGATGTCAATAAGCATGCACCACGTGAAACGACACGTTCCGATGTTATCGAGATCGATGACGATATCGACCCTAGAAATGCTGTCTAAGTAGCAAACGTGCCTGGCTGACCTATCAGAACCGCATCCACTAGTCGAGGGGAATCCGAGCCCGATACCGAAAAAGATTGGAGAATTCCTATCATACAGTACATTACAAATGGCGAGGTACCCGACGATAAGTGGGAAGCGCAAAAACTCAAAGCACAGAGCGCGAGGAACTGTGTCACAGAAGGGGAACTTTTCAAAAGAAGTCTCTCCGGACCGTACCTCAAATGCCTCGATAACAAATAAGCTCGAACCGTAATCACACAGGCTCACGAGGGATCCTGCGGAAGTCACTCCGGAGGACGAGCTCTGGCCATACGGATCAAAAGGCAAGGTTTCTTCTGGCCAACTATGGCGGCTGAATCCGAATCTTTTTCCAATAAATGTGACAAGTGCCAAAGGCACGCCCCGATCATCCACCAACCATCGGAGAAACTCTCTTTGATCTCATCACCCTACCCATTTATGCGGTGGGGAATGGATATCATGGGACCCTTGGTCACATTGGGAAAAAAGAAAGCCATGCACCTACTGGTTATGACCGACTACTTTACCAACTGGATCGAAGCTGAGTCTTACCAAAAAATCAAAGACGTTCACGTAAAGGAGTTCGTCTGGCGTAACATAATCTTCCGCCATGGACTACCCCACGAGATCGTCACCGACAACGGATCCCAGTTCATATCGAACATCTTCCAAAAGTTCTGCAAAACTTGGAACATCAAGCTGACCTATTCGACACCCTGTTACCCGCAAGGAAACAGTCTAGCAGAGGCAGCCAATAAATCGATCATGGACAACCTCAAGAAAAGGCTCGACGAATTCAAATCGATCTAGAGCGACGAACTCCCAGCTGTGCTCTGGGCCTATGGACTACTCCTCGCAAATCGACCGGCGAGACTCTATTCTCATTGGCTTTCAGTATGAGGCTATAGTACCCGCAAAGATCCTCGTGTCCAGCACTCGCCAAAAGAATGCCCACAACACGCGGAACTAAACAACCAGATGATAACCGACGAGCTTGATCTTGTCGACGAAAGAAGGAACCTTGCATTAGCCCGAATCAAGAATTACCAACAGGTCACAGCTCGCTACTACGATTCCAGGATTAAAATCCAAATGTTTCAGGTAGGAGAGCTCGTCTTACGGAAGGTGCTCGACCACAAAAAGGAAGAACACGCTGGAAAGTTAGGGGCGAAGTGGGAAGGACCTTACCAGGTCACCGACATTGTAAAGGACGGGGTCTACCGACTCAAGTCGGTGGAGACCCAGAAACCTAAACTATGACCTTGGAACAAAGACGAATTTCAGAACTAGTCTCGACTTTACTCTTATCGCTCTTCTCCTTGATCCCTTTAGGATCTCCAGATACTGATCGTTGAGCTCTTTCCTTGCCTTGTGGACCGCAAACTTCGTGTCGTACTCTTTGTCCGCAAGAACCTTCGCCACCACGGATCGGTCCTTAGCAGCCTTCGCAGCAGCAACATGGCTAGCTTCCTCAGCCGCCAAAGTTTGAGTCACTGCCACGTTTAGCTTCTGCGTGAGATCCTCTTCCTGATTCTCGAGCTGCATCAGTCGAACCTCCATGCCGGCATACTCAACCACCTTCTTCTTCAGCTCTTCCTCCTTAGCCATGGCCTCCTGAAGCCTTGCGTTCAGGTCGCCGACCGTCTTCTTAGCGGCCTCGAGCTATCTGGTCTGAGGGACATCGTGCAGCTCGCGCTCGAACCTCGCCACGAACCTGTTCGTGGCCTCCAAAGACTGCATAATTCAAAGGCAAACGAGTTAACGTCGTTACAAAAAACTCGGATAAGAAAAAGAGAAGGAAAAATTCTTACCTTCCCGATGGCCGCCATCATCTCGGTATAATCATCTCCGAAAGCCATGTCCCCGATAGCCGAGAGCTAAACACATGTGGGCTTGAAGTGCCTAAGCAGGTAAGCCACACCCTTTGGGTCATCTGCAATGGGGCACTCCTTGTGGTGCCTAAAGTGCCAGTTGAAAGTCCCACAAGACCTCGAGAAGGTCGGCCTCACCTCGATGTCTTGGTTCGACCTCCACGAGCTCGCCTCAACGCCACCCTTTGACGTTTCAGAGTAGGAGGACGAGATCTGCCTCGGCTCCGTCCGTCAGACCGGCAACCGTTTGAATTATAATCAGGTAGGACGAGCTCCCGAGAACGAACCGGAACAATATCTTGCCCAGTTGGAGGAGGAGGTAGATTTTCAGCCTCCAGAGCCATCTCCTCGGGCCTAGCAGCCGGAGAAGGTTGAGCTGGAGGAGGAGGAGAACGAGCCGCAGGAGGAGGAGGAGCCCGACCCATGGCAAAGAGAATGGCATTGCTCAGATCGCCTTTCTTCATATTCTTTGCCAGGTCGACTGGATCCTTTCCATTCCGGCGTGCGCTTCCTCTGCGAGACATCTTCTCGTGCGGGGGGTGTGCTAATGATAGAACTGCTGTCTAAAACGGGTTGATCTGCAAAGATATCGGACCTAATCAGTACGATATCAAAAAAAAGAAAAAAAGAAGGGGCTCAATGAGCTGTTCACTTTCTCCAGTCCGCTCAACTATGCGTAGCGGAGGCTGAATTACTCAGGCTGGAGGGAGCTAACGAGGGGCTTGCATTGCAGACATACCCTGAGGAAGCCGAGGCCGAGTCTGAGTAGGTCGTCGAGCTTTGGGACCTATAGCATCTTGTATGCGCTCTGTCGTAAAGTGGTTCCAATCGACGTCTCCTCTCCGAAGATGAGCTATCAGGCTTTCTGTGATCGGATTCAGAGAAAGCGACTCAGGAGCTTCTACAAAACATAAAGGCCAAAAAAGAGAATAAAAACCCTAAAGGTCTAACCGACGCTGGTAGCCCATCGCGTCGGTACAATAGCGATCCCGCAGGACGTCCCTTTCGGGGGTTTCTTCAAGAACCTTCCTGAAACTGGGAGAAAGGTAGTTCGTCCTCGGAGCCCGGACGTTGTGCTTGACCAAGCAAACTCTCATGAGATCCTCGGCCCCAAACTCGATCCCTTCCTCAGCGCTCTGAACCCGAGTCTGATGACATATCAGACAAATATTCGGAGTCATATGGGGAAACGCCAGTTGAAGCAGGGCTAGAACCCAAGATAAGAGGCGAGGGATCGGAAAAAAGAGCCAACACTTATCAAAAATAAGTGTAGGAGACGCATCATTAGCCTTCTCTGACATTCTCCGGCGACTCCGTGGAAAACAGAATCGCAGCTCGACTCCAGCTGGAATCCGGTATTTCGTCCTCAACCTTTGGAGATGTCCTGGATTCAGGGAGGACTTTGGGTGCGGACCGAACGGCTCCGCCGACTGAGAAGTACTCGCTACCGTCGTGTTCCTCGGAGCCATAAGACTTGATGTCGGAGTCGGAAGAAGAGAAAGAAAGAAAAGAAGTTCTAGAGAGAAACGTTCTGGAAAACTGTAAAAACACTATGAACAAGAGCGAGAGAAAGAAAAAGCTAAAATGAGGGAGAAGAAGTTAACTTGTCGATATGTAGTGAGGTCTGTAGTGGGAAATCGTGCATGGTAACTTCCATTTAAAGCAAACTCGCGGCACCCCTTTCTAGAGATCGATGGGATTCTTCATATCCCTAGATCTTAACTGTCTGTCTTGAATTCGAAATATTGATTAGACACCCATCGTTTCCTCGGAGAGATCGAGATTTTAGGGATCTTTCGTTATCTCAAAATCCTGACCGTTGATTTTAGATCAACGGTCGCGAACTAGCGGTCGATAATCATGATGTGTTCGCACAAATCGAGATCGATAAGATTTGTTAGGATCTTATGATCCTAACCGTTCGATACTCGACCAGATCGACAACGGATGGTAAAATTTTTATTAATTATTTTTCCAGGATCGTTCACGCGGTACGAGTCACCAGGACAAATACACGCCCTTCGTCTCGAGCGTTCATCTAGGACAAGATCTACGGTGCGAACCATACAATCATTAGGGCACCGATACCCTAGGCGGCACGCGTCTTCCCAAGAATGTCCACTACACAATAACTTCACCCATCGAATTAATAGGCTGGGGGCTATTGTTGGTACTGGATTTCCCTCTAGGAAATCCGGCCCATATAACGATAAGAAAAAGGCCCAAGTAACAATCTAAGCCCGTTCAGCTAAAAGTCGAAAGAAGCCCAGACGAGATAAAGTCGAGCTCGTCAAGGTCGACTTCGATGATCGATCGAATTGATGACTAAGTCATCAATTATTAAAACCGATTCCGCAAATCGAGGAGAGAGTGGAGATCGCTGCCAACAAGATGCCAAAAGATCGGAACAAGAAGATGGGGAAGTCGAAGCTATTTAAAAGAAGAGTAGAAGATCATTCAAGGCATTCCAACTCCAATCAAGAACACTTCGACTAGATAGCTATAAACACATTTGTATACTCTTTTCTGATTGTATAAGTTCGATCTCGACATTCAATTTTAAACATATCTTTGATTCATAGAAAATCTATATCATTATCTACACATGTCGAAATCCACGAAGTACAAATTCTTGGTGTGAATCCTTGATCTCACAATTTCCCATTCAACAAACAAAGAGAGCACAAAAGAGCTTACCATGTTTACCACTCTTCCAACGGTCTAAAACCCTCATCTAAACCGTCCAAGACCAAGCTAAGGTGAGTCTTTGAATACATTTGATTATGCTTATGTCTCCAACGGCTCTTTTTCTTTGATTGTGTGTGTCTTAGTTTCAATAAGAGTCTGTCTTTTATTTTATTTGTCTTAGAGTCCCAGAAAGTAGTTTTATTACTTTGTATTTTGGCTTCAAGACCCCTAGAAGGGCAAACCTGCTTGGACTATTTATAAAGTCCCATTACAGGCGTGTATCTTTTCCCCTAGATCAATAAATGTAACCTTTTTGTCCAGAGCATTCTGAACCTCTGAGAATTCCAGTCTGAGTTCTTGAGAGATTGTGAGAAGCATCTCTTGTTCTGTCTTATCAAAGCTCCTATCCATAGAGCTTTATGGCGACCATCGATCCATTTTTCACTTCCATTCCATCCATTGGATCATGCAGAGAGTGTTACACAACCAGCTACTTCCTCTCCATCATCAAACCATCTCGCATCCATCTTCTGTTCAAGGCTGAGAGAGTTACACAACCAGCAACATTGAATTCATCTTTATCCGTGACTACATCAAACGCTAGCAACAGATCAAGAGGAATGGGGAAATCTAGATCTAGTGGAGATTCAACACCCAATGGAGATCTTGATTGTTTCCACCAAAATTATGATTCAAATGGTGACATATAGGAAATACAAGTTTGATAAGACTGGTTTAGGGTATAGGCTTTAGAATGGACTTTACAGATTCATGGGTTCGGTTTAGTTTAATAGGCCTTTCTTTATGAGTATTATGAGTTGTATTTAGTCATTGGTCTCTTGGAGAAACAAGGTATCGAAAAATCGTCTGATATACCCTTATGAGAGAAACGGAAATCCTAGTTACCCTTTTTAATCTCTCATACCCCTTTCCTTTTAATGAAATGTTGATAGACGAAAATGTCTTTAATGAATGTCAATTATTTAATTAATTTATAAAATAAAAATAGAAAGCGGGACCCACAAGCATCTTTATTTTTTTGTCCTATTTAGTTATTTTGAAAAGGAAAAAAATAGAAAACATGGCCCACAAAAACAACATTTTTCTCTATTTAATTAATTTGAAAAGAAAAAAATAGAAAACAGGGCCCACAAAAACATCATTTTTTTTTGACAAAAAATCAGAAATGATTCATACGATAGAAAAATAGGTAAAACTAGTATTACTGTTAAATGTTGTATAACTAATAAAATTGATATTACTGAAAATCATAAATAATTGATTTTTATTTTTTTGCAGTATAGAATGAGCACCAACATCAGGATACATTTTAAATGTCAAAATCGCATGTATAATTTAATGTTGAAGACATCAATTGAGGAAATAATATTGTCGATGGTAGAAATTACGATATACAAGTACATTTGTTTAGATGAAAGTAAGGTTAAACTGCATTTGAGTTACATTTCTCTGCTGGTTGGATGTGAGGAACAATAGACTATTTATAATGATAAGAAACATATTATATCAAAGAGAAGCATATCATACTTTGGGATCGCGTCATTAAGAAGGGTCGAAAGAGACAATATTAAGGTTTTTATTGGTTTTTAAGCTTTTGTTATGTAAAGTCAAGCTGATTTTCCATTATATAATACTATATATTGCTTTCGTGATTATTGGGTAATACTAGTATAACTGCGTATTACTAACGTACAACCACTACAAGAAAAATCTCTATTCTTAGCACACGAAAAACGCCATGGTATGTATATGATGGCGTTTTTGAAAATGCTATGTCTGCCCCAGCTATAATAGGTAGGCCAGATACGATAGCGTTTTTTGTCTGTGCTATAATATTGTTCACTATAATAGCGTTTTTGAAATGGCTATGTCTGCCCCAGCTATAATAGATCAGTCATATATAATAGCGTTTTTGCTCGTGCTATGATATAAAACACTTATGATAGCGATGTTGTTCTTTGCTATTGGATCTATCTGTTATAGCTTTTTTTATTTGTCATAATATCTTTTATAATAATTAATAATTATGGCTAATTTATATTTATAATATAATTTTTTCTATTTTGGATTTATACAAAAATAAATATAATTGAACTTTTAGAACTTTCATTAATAACACAAAAATGTATTACACAAAACATTACAAAATCAAAACTAAAGTAAACAACATTACAAAACTCTATCTTGAGGCTCAAAATCAATTAACTGAACCAAGTATTTGTGGTATTGGATTAACTTATCTTCATCAGCATCAGCATCAGATAGGTCACCGTCTTGACAATCTTCACCATCCTCTGCGCGATCTTTACCACCAGAACCTACCAAACAAAAAAAGAGACAGCAATGGTCAAACATTTACAGACACAATCCTTTTAAACACCAATTTGAGCGAAATAAGAAGATACTGCCAATAAGAAGACGCAATAGAAAAGTCTGCTACAAAATAACAAAATGACTCGTTTGCTTCATCAAAGAAACTCTATTTACCTGCACAGTCCATTTCTGTAGTTACCATGATGTGGGATTGAACAGCCAACATCTTTCTGAAGCTCCTTAAATATGTTCAACAGACTAGAAGGACGCTTTTCTCCTTCAGGCACAAAGAAAGACTTGTTTAAGCACAACAAAATCTCTCAAAGAAATCAATGTTCAGTCGAAATGCTGTACATGTCTGATAATGACAGCCTTGACTCGATCAAAAGGTGTTGTATTAAGGGCATTGAAAATCAAGTGTTGTGGCGGAGAAAGCCGGAGGAGACGATACCAGCTGCAGAAATGGAGGAGCATGACAAGCCTACAGAGTTTTGATTGATAGAATAATCAACACAACAACACAAAATCTAGAACATAAGAATCTTTTTACCAGTCTTATGAACTTGCTGAAGACATTGATGTCGAAACCACTTGAAATCTTCCACTGTTCCCTGAAAAGATCAAATTTATTCAAGGAACTTAACCAAACTATAAACACCAAAGTAGGATAAGAAAAACATTGAAATTTCAACAAAGAGAAGTCAAAGCACATGAACTAACCTGATGTATATGGTGATCACCAACAATAAGAGCTCAAATCTGTCCCATGTATTGTTCCTGAAACACAATCCACCATAAAAGAAAAGCCAAACATTTCAGAAAGTGATTGAATGACAAAAGCAGAAAACAACACATAGCTCAATAGCATTTTCCTGATGAAGAGTAGATAATAATGGTTCTTTACCTGATGAATTATTGGTATCATGCTCTCTGCAATCTGAAAATGACTGAGGAGAGATCTCAATGAAGGTGGCTAGGAGAAACACGTTCTCTGTCCCCTCAATAGTAAACTAACACAAATACGGTGTCAAATGTGAGACGGAGAATTCAGAAAAATAATTATACTTATTATGAGACAGAGAGCAGAACCTTATAAGATTATACCCGAGAGAATCCTTCCCATAAGAGGTACGTTACGTTGATGAAACCAGCATGACCACGCCCTTGAGGAGATTGCTTATGTAACAAACTGTAGAACGTAGAATAGTAGTACTGAAAGCTTGGGTATGGGGTCGATGGTGCATCCCGAATCTGAAGATTTTCTTCACCCGTCGGAAATCAGAATGCATATCGAACTCATTCCTGTCAAGAATTCAATGAGTCATAATCTTACTGACAAAGAACAGAGAACATGTTTTATTTTTAGAACAACATTTCGAAGTAGAGAATAACATGAGCTACTCCAAGTAAACTGAGAATTGATGTAACAAATAAGTAGAGAGATCATCAAAGAAACTCTATTTACCTGCATAGTCCATTTCTGTAGTTACCATGATGTGGGATTGAACAGCCAACATATTTCTGAAGCTCCTTAAATATGTTCAACAGACTAGAAGGAAGCTTCTCTCCTTCAGGCACAAAGAAAGACAAACCCATAGCTTGCTAGGTCTATGGTAAGGATCCTAATCGAAAAAAGGAAAAATTGTTTAAGAACAACAAAAATCTCTCAAAGAAATCAATGTTCAGTCGAAATGTTGTACCTGTCTGATAATGACAGCCTTGACTCGATCAAAAGGTACATAGCAGCTTCCTCAGCTACAAAATTTCACAGTCCGAAATCAATCTAAATCGTAAAACCCTAGAAAATTCTCTCTCGACCAGGTCTAGCTACTGTAATTGAAGTAATGGGAGACACAACATGACAACAAATCAGCCAAAAATAAGCTTGTAGTGAATAACTCGGCCATCCCCACTGAGTAAAGTGGAATAGAAAGAGTGAAGACAACTAACCTGTAAACAATGTCCTCGAAGATCTCATCTAGCTGAAGATTCACTCGCCTGAATCTCTCTTAGAACCTCGACACTTTGTGAATGTCGGACTCAAGTTCTCAGGGACATCCGAGTGTTTTCCAGCCAAATTCTGCAACTTGCTCTGCACAAACACACAAAATCAGCACAGCACACACAGATAAATTAACAATCAAATCAAGATGCAGAGAAAATCCTCAAACCAGAGTGTTTCTCTAAATCATTTTAGTCACTTCAGTCCTCAAAACCAGAAAAAACACAAATAGCTACTTAAGGTTACAAATCTACCAAAGGGAAAATAACATTCAAATTCAAATGCAGAGACAATCCTCAAACCAATGTCTACTGTTATGAATAATTCATATTAAAATTTTAAGAGCCAGAAAGAGAAGACAAATCCCTAAAAAAGCTCATCTCCTTCTTTACCAACCCAAAAATAGTTCAGTAAAACTCACCTTAAGACCATTCAAAAGCACTGCTCGATCCTCCTTGCTAAAAATCCAAGCGCCAAGCCCAGTGTTTCTTCTTACATAAATCAACCTTGTCCACTACCTTTCCTCCCACGTGGAAACTCGACATCTCGAACCAAAACCTAGTTCTTCATTAGTGGTTCTGCGCAAGTTTACAAAAGCAGCTAGTAATCGAATCCCACAATAGGAGAAGAAAAAACTCAATTCGTATTGAGAAACGGTGCAAGGAAACAAAATAGCTACAATAATTCCCTTGTTACAACCATTCAAAACATCACAATCTGCGCATTTGAACAAGAAAAACGTCAAAACAATAGAGAAAGTTGATTCTGAAACAGATCGAAGAAGAAGGGAAAGAGAAGAACCTTTAAGCTCGGATTTAGCTTAGATCAGGAGGATCTAAACTAGGGTTTCATAACCAAAGGAATCCCTTTTTCGTTCGTCTTCCACACCTTCACGACTCAGGATTGAGGTTTTCCCCCAAAAATGTATGTATTCTTCACCGACCAACAAGATGAAATCAGGGAAGCTGTGAAATCGAATCTGAAAATTCTGATCAAAACACCATAGAAATCGAATCTGAAAATTCTAACATTTAATACTTATGACATCTGATTTGGAAGAAACCCATTGCATGATTATATCCAAAATCACCATCCAATATATGTTTTAGGCGAGAGCAGTAGAAAAAGACGGTGCGAATTTAGAAGAGGAAGAGACGAGATGTGAAGATGGTTAACGAAGAAGACGAAGGGAAGAATCGGTTATTGATATTGTCTTCGTCGAGACTGAGTAGCTCAGTATTAGGTTAGAGAGAAGAAGAGGAAGAAATTTTTAGAGCGCTAGTTCTGGGTAAAATATTTTGGGATCTATATTTTTTTTTGGTTAAGGCTTCTGTGTTTTTGATACGAGCGAAATTTTTAAGTATTTGGCGGTCTAAGGAAATTTTGGCTAAATTTTGGCGGAGCCTGTGATTTTTGTTTCCTGCTTACTAATTTACTATCTTAGCGTTATTTAAATGCTATTATAAGTAACAAAAATAAAAAAATTAGATTTGATAGCAGTTTAGAAAACCGTGCTATTATATTATGCTATTAATACCCATAATTTTTGTAGTGAACTAGTAAAACTGGTATTACCGGTATTAATTGACTTTGAAAATAAATTAGGTATAATTTTTAAAAAAACCAAACCTAATCACCAAATCAAATCATATTATGTTGTTACAACTACATAAGTAGGATATAACCAAATTTTAGCAAATTTGGGTTATTATGGAACAATTTAGACAATACATTCCTTATACTTTTAAAAACACTTTCTAATTGACAAACCAAATTAGGAAGGAAAAATTATAAAAATCTACATTTTAAATTTATTATTGCATAGGACAATCATAATTACATGTTGAAACAATAAAATCAATTGTAAAACTAAAAAAATAAAGTTTTAGTTTAGGTAATACTAATTAAATTGGAATACATCGAAAGTACTATTTGGAAATTTGGTACAACTAGTATCTTAGAAAAACTAAGTGAAATTTTTTGGCGGAAAACTAAAAAAATAAAAGTTTTAGGCGCCCAAGATGAAAAATTCAGTGATTTTCAGCTTTTAAGATCAAATTAGTCTCTCTCTCTCTCTCTCTCTCTCTCTCTCTCTCTCTCTCTCTCTCTCTCTCTCTCTCTCTCTCTCTCTCCCCTTCTCTCATTTTCGTCAACAATTCCTCTTATTTTTCTCACTCACACCTTGATTATGGATCCACACTAAAATTAATAGTATAATTGATTCATATTTATACATGAACGCATGAAATCAAATTCAAAGACAATATAATTGTAAACACACAACAAACCAACATTGTCTTACCTACTATTGAGATACTAGGACCAATTCAGAAAATCCAAACAAACATTAATACGAGTTCAACATGGTTTCAACAGAGTTTCAACAGAGTTTCAACAGTCCAAACAACAACATAGATTTACTCTCTTCTTTTCTTCACATATGCTTTTAGTGACAACAATCTTTGCTCCAACCCATCTACCTTATCTCTAATCACCTTATGCTGGTCTCTCATAGTATTTAACCAAATTTACCAATTCAACGAAAGATGTGTTTCCGACTTTGAACCTTTTGATTGATGTCCCTATGAAAAAAGTGTCTGAACTGCGGATGGTTCTCAAACCATTTCTTTTCCCTCTTAGTGAGCTTCAAACTCTCCAAAACCTCGTCAATGTAACACCTCGTAGATATCTTAAAATACAAAACAATAATATAGTTTTACCTAGTTCTACCAGTATTACCCAGAAATTCAAAAAACGAACCATAATTCGAATTTATAAATTATACATTGATAATTCTCTATTTTCAGGAAAATAGATGAATGAAAATAGAAGTTAAAGCTTTATCTTGATTTTAGTAATTGAAAATTATTTATTTCAATAAATAAACTAGATGAATTAATTTATTTTTTAAAGAAAAAAAAGTTAAGTGTAAAAAAAAAATAGGTTCAGTTTTTGGGTTAGACCCAATATAATTGGGTGGGTGGATAAAATACAGTATAAGATGTAATTATTAGTAACTGACTTGGCCTTATAGTCATTTACCTTATTTTCGGATTAAAAAAAATGTTAAAAGAAATTCAAGTTAGAAGAGGGTCATTTTAGCTTTTCATTTGGGAAATAGAGGTATATGAGGTGATGACCCCAGGGTATCCATCATTTTTGAGAAATCGTCTCATATACCTTTATTGGAGATATGAAAATTCCGGTTACCCTCTTTTAATCTCCCATACCCCTTTTGATTTAATGAAATGTTGAAAGACGAACTTGCCCCTCCTGCTTTCTGGATTTAAAAAAAAAACAAAAATCATTAAGACAAATAAACAAACCGACCCACCGCCCAATCCGATCTCATCACCCGATCCTCGAGCAGCTCGCGAACCGGAACCGGAACCGGGTTCGCGAACCCGCGTGATTCAGGGAACTCCGCCACTGCCGCCGTCCTTCTCAATCGCCGTCATCAGAATTTACATCCTTTGGAACTGCGTTGGGTTTGCTAATTGAGGTCTATTGGATTTGATTCGTTGTTTACCATTGTTTTGGGTCGATTAGGACTCTAAATTCGTGTTTACTATTGGTTTGAGTCGATTAAGACCGGTTTATCATTGTTTTGGGTCGATTTACCATTAAATGCATGATTTACCATTGTTTTGGGTCGATTAGGACTCTAAATTCGTGTTTACCATTGGTTTGGGTCGATTAAGACTCGGTTTACCATTGTTTTGGGTCGATTAGGGCTTGGTTTACCATTGTTTTGGGTCGATTCAGACTCTAAATTCGTGGTTTACCATTGTTTTGGGTCGATTAGGACTCTAAATTCGTGTTTTACCATTGTTTTGGGTTGATTAGGGCTTGGTTTATTGTTTTGGGTCGATTCAGACTCTAAATTCGTGGTTTACCATTGTTTTGAGTCGATTAGTACTCTAAATTCGTGTTTACCATTGGTTTGGGTCGATTAGGACTCGGTTTACCATTGTTTTGGGTCGATTAGGGCTTGGTTTACCATTTTTTGGGTCGATTCAGACTCTAAATTTGTGGTTTACCATTGTTTTGGGTCGATCAGGACTCTAAATTCGTGTTTACCATTGTTGTGGACTTATTGGATTTGAATCATAGTGCATTGTATGTAAATTAAAACCCGAAACCGAACCAATTTTAATGTTCATGCGATAGTAGAACTATGTATAACTAGTAGAACTCGTATTACATATTTGATTGATGCACGGTAATACTGGTAATACTAGTATTACTATGAGAATTGTGAAATTTGTAAAATTATAATAACAAGTATCATACTAACAAAATCTAAATTAATTAACACAAAACTACTATATTTATAAGTTAGTCGAATTATATGTTAATCGACTAAATGGACATATAATGAAAGAAACAACACTATATTGATTTTATACTTTTAAGATCAATTTGTAACTAAAAACCAAATAAGTAAGAATTTTTTTAAAATGAATATTTTAAACATATTATTGTATACGACAGTCATAATTACATATTAATCAATTTATATCAATTGTAAAACTATAAAAACACAATTTTAGATTATGTAATACAAAATAAATTAAAAACCATAAAAAGTAGAACTATTTGCAAATTCCGTAAAACTAATATCTTAGGTAAAACTATGTGTTAAGTTTTGGCACCAAAAATTCCATCTTTTCTTTCTTCCGGTTTCTCTGTATTTGTCTCTCATATAAACCGATTTGACGTTTACGCTTCTCGAAATATTGTCAAATCACAACGTTAATGGAGCCGTTTAATGCAGGGGACAAACAATGCAAAAAAGCCGTCTCTCTTCAAACCCAAGAAAGATGCCATCATCATTACACGTCTCTGCGAATCCTGCGAACCGTCACGTCTCTGCGTCCATAAGACGCTACCCTAAAAATCATGGGTCAAAAATGCTTTCTATAAATACTGAGACGATGATCTCATAACCATCAAGCAAAAGAAGATCTAAAATCAGAGAGAAGTTCGAAAAACAGAGAGAAGTTCGAAAAACAGAGAAGAACTCACCCATAACCATGGCCAACAGGAGATCGATTGTCTCTCTGCAACAATTCCCGATCGAAGTCCTCACCAAGTTTGTACAAAAAGCCGGAAAAGCTTCCTCCACCGATTACTGCAACCTGAGAGCAACCTGCAAAATAATGAAAGAAGCCTCCAACAATCCCAAAGTCCTCCATTCTCTCTTTCTCTCACCGCTGGTGAAGAATCCTCTCAATGGGATTCAGCACATGGCATTTCTGAACAAATGCTTAGACCATGAGAACTGCGCTACTTTCTTCGTGCAAAGTATTATCACTTACTTTGAAGAGGGAGATGTGGAAAACGGAATGGCGTATTTAAACAATGCCGTGATTGGGGAGGGCGAGGATGAGAGTTTGGAATCTTCTTACCTATATGGTGTTCTGCGCTTCCTCCACGGAGGTCTTCTGAAGGTCCCTTTGATGAAATTGCCTTCAGGTACTGGCGGGAAGATGAGGAGGATTTGGTGGCCCGAGTTTGGAAGAACTTGAGGAGGATACTGCATGGAATCACTGTCGAGATGAAGCAGGTTTATTTGCAATCGATGCGGAGCTGAAGTCCCCCTAGATCTTGCCATATTCTCGATATGGAAATCGACTTCCCCGAGTGCTTCATGTACAAACGGTGCATGAAGTTCTACTACATGAATCAAATTGTTCCTTATCTCCATTAATTTCTTTTCTCATACTCTGTTTTTTTTTGTTTTTAATTTCTCGGCTATGTAGTACTCGGTTTTTGAAGAACATCTCAGAAGTACTCCTTTTTAATATAGAATATCGTCTTTTATAATCTCTGGAATGTTACGTTTCCACCATTTTACATGAAAATCGAATTCGGAATCGAGAAGAAATAGAGTAGTTGTACCTAGTTTTATGAATAACCCAGAAAAACTATAGTAGTTGTACCTAGTTTCAAGAATAACCCAGAAATAAAGTTCGAAAATAAATTTAATTTTTTAAAATGGGAAAGAAGAGTTTGAAAACGCGGGATAGATCCGATAGGTTTGGGCGGGTGGGTAAAATCTAGGTATAAGTTGTTATTTTTTTTACTTACTTTGGTTTTCTGGTAACTTAACCTATATTTCGGATTAAAAATAATGTTAAAAGAAATTCAAGTTATAACTGTGGGAATTCGTTTAGTTGATCCTGATGTAATTCACAGATTCATCTCAACCTAAACATACAGATCTAGGTTCTCTTGATTAGAATCACAACATGATCTCACCTTTTACCTGTTTGTTGCAGCGGAAGGAATAGAACAGGTCAGAGATCAGATAGATGCACCGAGGGATGAATCCTCCAAAGGTTCACACACGCGATCACAGGAATGGCTGCTAGACCACAAGGAGAGAGGCGCGCAGGGAGAGAGAGAGACGCGGCTAGGGTGGCTAGGGTTAGGGAGAAAAGACTTGGCTTTTAGTCATTAAAAGCCTTCTCTTTTCCCTAATGGGCTTTTTGGCCCAATCTGATTAAATCCCATTTAATCAGACCCATTAATCTTTCTCTCTTAGTACGACAAATGCCTGGCACTTTTGTCGTACTTCTGCTAAGCCGTTCCAACACATTTTCCTGTTAGCTTAGGCGTGTGACCCATATGGGATCATATAATAAAGGCAATAAGTCCAAGACTTATAGATCATGAGCGGACTCTAGCAAGCCATCATGATCCCCAGCATTATATGACTTATGTCTGATCTTTGACATACTCTTACTTTCTAGAGACAGTACCGAGATTACTGGACACAATTCCAACAATCTTCCACTTGTACTGGAATCTCTGTATTCATAATCCTTTTGTCTCAATATCTCGATTAGTCATAAGGCAAGATTGGTGTCATCCTTATAAAGCCTAATCTTGTTCATCGGACTCTGATTTGATACTGACAATCCAAACGACTCGGGAAAGTCCGTTTGAGCATGGCCATGCGTTTTCCAGTATTCAAATCTCCGATTGGCCTAGAGATATTCGCTCCATTTATATTGGAGGGACAAATCCCATCTTGTTCCATCACTGTAAACTACTCATTTCATGATGTACCCAAACAAGGTCCTTATAGCTATCACAGAATGATAGCGTTAGACAATGATCAAAGTACATCAGTCCATGTGCAGTCACATGCATGTGAACTCAGGTCTAAGGACTATACTCTATAGTCGTAGTAAGAATCTCTTATGACACATATATAAATATCCTGAAGAGTTCTTATAAGCGGGTCTTGTCCGGTCGTATGTTCCCAACCTACACCTATGTACTGACTTTGATGCCGCGCATCTATGACACACAGAGACTTTGTCATAAGTCACGTACCAATCCAGTCTCACACGGTTGTTGATGTTCCAATTTCAACAACCTTCGACTGGGGACGGGATGATATATAACATCTATCAAATATAGGGTCTCATGATCAAGCTAAATGACTTCGATGACTCAAGATCAAGTCATTTACTTCGATGACCTACAAAATGGTTTATATCATTTTGGAACGATTATTTCATCACAGTTAAAATAATCTTGAAATAATAATTTCATTAAAACATAAAATAATGTTTTACAAGAACATATCAAATAACTAAAATAAAGCTCACAAAACTCCCACTCAAATTTAGATTACATTTCAATGTTTCTAATGCCTACAGCTTCAGTCAGGAACTCGAGCTTAGGCCTTGGGAGTGGCTTTGTCAACGGATCAGCGACATTATCATCTGTCGGAACTCGGCTGATCTTGACTTCCTTTCTATTAATGATGTCACGTATCAAGTGATATCTTCTTTGAACATGCTTGGATTTCTGGTGTGATCTTGGTTCCTTTGCCTGAGCTATAGCACCATTGTTGTCACAAAACAGTGCCAGAGGCTCAGCCGCATCTGGTATCACACCTAGTTCCATAATGAACTTTCGTATCCAAACAGCTTCCTTCGCTGCTTCCGAGGCGGCGATATATTCAGCTTCTGTAGTGGAATCAGCAACGGTGTCCTGCTTGGAGCTTCTCCAACTTACTGCACCGCCATTCAGACAAAAGACATAACCGGACTGTGACCGGAAATCATCTGTGTCTGTCTGGAAACTTGCGTCCGTGAATCCACTGACTTTAAGCACATCACTTCCACCGTACACTAAGAACTTATCCTTAGTATGTCTTAGATACTTCAAGATATTCTTTACGGCAATCCAATGGTTTTCACCTGGATTTGACTGGTATCTACTCGTCATGCTCAATGCATAAGCAACATCAGGACGAGTACAGATCATGGCATACATGACAGATCCTATTGCAGATGCATAAGGAATATTCTTCATGCGTTCAAGCTCAGCAGCCGACGTAGGGCTCTGCTTCTTGCTTAGCGTTGTGCCATGTACCATTGGCGTGAAGCCCTTCTTGGAATCTTTCATGCTGAATCTTTGTAGGACTTTGTCAATGTATGAGTCTTGACACAAGCCTATCAGCCTCTTAGGTCTATCCCGATAGATCCTAATTCCAAGAACGTATGCGGCTTCACCCATGTCTTTCATGGAAAAACAACTTCCAAGCCAGTCCTTTACAGACTTCAGCATTGGAACGTCGTTTCCGAGAAGCAGTATGTCATCGACATACAGAATAAGAAATACAATCTTGCTCCCACTAGATTTCTTATACACGCATTGTTCTTCTTCGTTTCTGATGAAGTCAAATTGCTTGATCGCTTCATCAAAACGAAGATTCCAGCTCCTCGATGCTTGCTTCAATCCATAAATGGATTTGTGAAGCTTGCATACTTTCCCAGCATTCTTTGGATCTATGTAACCGTCAGGTTGTGTCATATACACATCCTCTTCCAGAATACCATTCAGGAAGGCGGTTTTCACGTCCATCTGCCAAATTTCATAATCATGAAAAGCTGCAGTTGCTAGTAGAATCCGAATAGATTTCATCATAGCCACTGGTGAATAGGTTTCATCGTAGTCCACACCGTGAACTTGTCTGAAACCTTTTGCCACCAACCTGGCTTTATAAATCTGGACATTTCCATCCACGTCAATCTTCTTCTTGAAGATCCATTTGCACTCGATGGCTTTTACACCAGCGGGTAAGTCAACCAACGAAAACACTTGGTTGACCGACATGGAGTCCATTTCGGAATCAGTGGCCTTGCGCCACTTAGAGGAATCTGGGCCCATCATGGCTTGATTGAAGTTCGATGGTTCATCACCATCAATGATCAGAAGATCATGACAGTTAGTCACGAGGAATCCTCGATATCTCTCGGGTTCGTGACGGATCCTCCCGGATCTTCGAACTTCAGGTACTACAGGTTCAGGCTCTACAATTTCTTGTAGGTCCTGCTGCTGCTCTTCCTCATTAGGTTGAGCAGTATCCTGTTCATCTTGAATTTCTTCAAGCAGTACCTTACTCCCACTGTCTTTCTTAGAGAGAAACTCTCTCTCAAGAAAATTACAATCCCGAGCAACAAAGATCTTGTTCTCGGAACGTAGATAGAAGTAATAAGCCTTGGTTTCCCGTGGATAACCAATGAAATAGCATTTGTCAGATTTTGGTGTAAGCTTGTCTGAGATTAATCTCTTGACATAGGCTTCACAACCCCAAATTCTGAGATAAGACAGCACTGGAGCTTCTCTAGTCCATAATTCATATGGTGTCTTTGCTACTGCTTTTGATGGCGCTCTGTTTAGAGTGAACACTGCTGTTAGCAGAGCATATCCCCAAAGGGATATTGGAAGGTCTGTGTGACTCATCATAGATCGAACCATATCCAATAAGGTCCGATTTCTCCTCTCAGACACACCATTCCATTGAGGTGTTCCAGGAGGAGTGAGTTGGGATACGATCCCACACTCTCTCAGATGATCACTGAATTCTTGGCTTAAGTATTCTCCTCCTCGGTCGGACCGAAGAGCCTTAATGCTTTTGCCAAGTTGGTTCTGTACTTCATTTTGGAATTCTCTGAACTTCTCAAAAGATTCAGACTTATGTTTCATTAAATAAACATATCCATACCTACTGAAATCATCAGTGAAGGTAATGAAGTACTGATAGTTTCCTCTTGCATTTGTGGACATTGGGCCACACACATCAGTGTGTATCAGGCCCAATAAGTCACTGGCCCTCTCGTTAGGTTTATTAAAGGGGGCCCGTGTCATTTTGCCCATCATGCAGGATTCGCATTTCTCACATGACTCAAAGTCAAATGAGCCAAGAAGTCCATTCGAATGGAGCCTCTTGATGCGTTTCTCGCTGATGTGCCCTAAACGACAATGCCATAGAAACGTTCGGTTTTCCTCATTAGGTTTAAACCGTTTTGTATTAATGTTATAAATTGGCGCGGATTGATCAAGTATGTAAAGCCCATTCGTAAGAGGGGCAGAACCATAGAACAAATTGTTGCGATTGAAGGAACATAATTTATTCTTAACTGAAAAATCATAACCTTCCAAATCCAACAAAGAAATTGAAATAATATTTCTGCTTATAGCAGGTACAAAATAACAATTATTCAGTTCTAAAATCAATCCCGAAGGTAAAGACAACAAGTATGTGCCTACAGCTAGTGCTGAAACTTTCGCTCCATTCCCAACTCGTAGCTCCACTTGTCCTTGCTTCAGCCTTCTACTGTTGCTGAGTGCCTGCATATTAGTACAAATATGAGCCCCACAACCAGTATCCATGACCCATGAGGTATTATCAGAAGTAGTTGTATTAACTTCTATAACAAAAATACCTGATGAAGAAGTCTCGAAAGTCTTCTTCTTTAATTCCTTTAGACCTTCCTGGAATTTCTTACAATCTCTTCTCCAATGCCCCAGTTCTTTGCAGAACCTGCACATGTCAGTAGGCCCAGCCTTGGACTTGGGCTTGGGCTTTGGCGTGTCCTTGTCCGCGACTTGGACACCCTTGGCCTTTCCCTTATCCTTAGCAGAAGACTTCTTAAACCCCTTGCCCTTTTGTACCATAAGCACATTGGGGTCCTTGGCGGTTTTCTTCAAGTTGGGCTCTGCAGTCTTGAGCATTCCGTGAAGCTCAGGCAGTGTCTTACTCAAGCCATGCATGTTAAAGTTCAGAATGAACTGATCATAGCTTGCAGGTAAAGACTGCAGAATGATGTCGCAGGCAAGTTCCTGGCTGATTGGGCAGTCGAGTTTCTGAAGATGATCGAGATAACCCATCATCTTCAAGACATGAGGACTCACTGCCGCATTCGCAGCCAACTTACAGTCCAAGAGGTTCTTAACTGTCTGGAACCTCTCAGTCCTAGCCTGCTCCTGAAAAAGCGATTTCAGGCTTGCCATTATCTCGATGGGAGACAATACACTTTCGAACTGTTTTTGCAGCTCAGGAGTCATTGTCACCAACATCAGGCAATAGACATCATTTTCATCTGACGAATGCTTTTCCCAAGCATTGTGCAGAGTCCTGGCGGCATTGGCAAGAGGCCTCTCGGGGAGGGGATCTCGAAGGACATAATCCTTCTTCTCCTGCTTGAGGACCAGCCTCAAGTTCCTTGACCATGTCAGGAAGTTCGTTCCAGTCAGCTTCTCCTTCTCGAGAACAGACCGGATCGAGAATGTGTTTTGTGTGCTTGTAGTAGTCATATCTGAAATATATAAATAAAAAGGTTATTAGTTATTATGTTCAAAATGACTAATCTCGTATTAAAAATTAATATGATTAATATGATTAATATGATTAATCACGCATTATATTCAATAACCTAAGTTACCCTCAATAGAATATAATGATTCCAAGATCCACATATAACTAAAATTAAAGTGGGCCACTGGCCGTCACCCAACCTTAGCTTATATCGGTAAGCCCTATATCGGCTAATTATATCCGTGATATAACTCTTGGTTGTGAATCTGGGCCCGAGGCCCAATCCACTCTGATGTCTCAAGGCCCGGGACTCCCGATGGCCTAGTCAAGAAAACCAGACTATACAGTCATGTAATCATTAATGTCTGGGACTCCCAATGACATTTATGAATCACAAACCGTCTTACTCACGCAAAAGCAGACATCCTCACACTGTAAGGCCATGAATGCAATTGAATGGGCTTTGACAGCTGACATAGCCCGGACAAGACATCCAACGCTTGATATTATTTGAGGTTCGTAGGTTTATTAAAATCATTCCCAAAATAGAAGATTACTATTTCGGGAAACTTTCTATTTATGGAAACCTACTATTTTTGGAAACTTTCTAAAATTGGAAACTTTCTAAAACCGGAAACTTTCTAACTTTAGAAATTTCTTTAAAATCCAAAACCCGCAAATTCAGAAACTTCTATATTAAGAAACTTTCTAATTTCAAAATTTCGGAAACTTTAATTTAAAATCGACTTTATAATATTATAAAATAAATTTTAAATGTATCTGAAGAAAGACTCAAATAATTGGCCCAATTGTTTTAACTTCTTGGCCCGAGGCCCAAGAATTGGTCCATGTCCAAGACATGACCCAATTGTCCAATTAATTGACATAACCGGTCTGGTTCATTAAAACTGGTCTAACCAAGTTTTAATTACTACGATGACCACAATTGTCAACCGGTTATTTACTAAACCGGAATTTCTCAATTTATTTGGTCCAACCAAATCAAATTAGAAATTCCTGGTTTAGGCACTAAATCCAATATTTCTTTCGACATTGGATTTCTTATCCCGGTTTAACCAGATTTAATAAAATTATTAAAATCTGTTTATTAAACCAGAACGATTGATTTTAATTAAGTTTTGAACCGAACCACCTAACCGAAATCGAACCGGCCCAATTACACCCAAAACCCTAACCGGTCGAGCAAGAGCCGTCCAGCCGCAAGCCGCATGCTCGATCCGAGATCGAGACGCTCGGATTGCCGGACGGGACGCTTGCGTGTGATCGGGACGGTCGGACGAGCTCGGGTCAGGCGGGACGATCGTGGGACGGGTCGATGCTTGGCCGAGACGCGACGATCGGGACGAGCCGGACGAGATCACGGACGCGATCGCCAATCGATCGTGGTCGATCTTTCTCGCACGTCAAGCAAGCATCGGGACATGAGAGAGGTGGAACGGGACGATCCATGATCGGGACGAGCCACGATCGATCCGACCCAACCGACCATCTCTCGGCCGTGATAACCAACCGGCCAAGCCGGTCGATTTTCCCTTGGCCGATCAACAAAACCCGAGTCATATAGCTCGGTTTTGTGATTTCAAACGTTTGTTCAGGATTCAATTCAGTTTCTTAAGTGTTTTTCTTATCAGTAATGGATTCAAAACACTTCTAAACAGATTAAACAACCTAAACAATGAATCTAAAACAAGAAATCCTAAGAACCAATGGCTCTGATACCACTGTGGGAATTCGTTTAGTTGATCCTGATGTAATTCACAGATTCATCTCAACCTAAACATACAGATCTAGGTTCTCTTGATTAGAATCACAACATGATCTCACCTTTTACCTGTTTGTTGCAGCGGAAGGAATAGAACAGGTCAGAGATCAGATAGATGCACCGAGGGATGAATCCTCCAAAGGTTCACACACGCGATCACAGGAATGGCTGCTAGACCACAAGGAGAGAGGCGCGCAGGGAGAGAGAGAGACGCGGCTAGGGTGGCTAGGGTTAGGGAGAAAAGACTTGGCTTTTAGTCATTAAAAGCCTTCTCTTTTCCCTAATGGGCTTTTTGGCCCAATCTGATTAAATCCCATTTAATCAGACCCATTAATCTTTCTCTCTTAGTACGACAAATGCCTGGCACTTTTGTCGTACTTCTGCTAAGCCGTTCCAACACATTTTCCTGTTAGCTTAGGCGTGTGACCCATATGGGATCATATAATAAAGGCAATAAGTCCAAGACTTATAGATCATGAGCGGACTCTAGCAAGCCATCATGATCCCCAGCATTATATGACTTATGTCTGATCTTTGACATACTCTTACTTTCTAGAGACAGTACCGAGATTACTGGACACAATTCCAACAATAACGGGGTCATTTTAGATTTTCCTTCTCGCAATAAAGGTATATGAGACAATGACCCTCATTTTTATCAAAATTGGATGTTAATACGAGAAATCGTCTCTAATACCTTTATGGGCGAAATGGAAATCCTGGTTACCTCTTTCTAGTCTCTCATACCCCTCTCCTTTTAATGAAATGTTGTTAGACGAAAATGCCCTTACTGAAATATAAAAATTTGAAAAATAAAAAAAGAGAACTGTGCATTGACCAAATTACCCTTAATGAAATATATAATCATAACTAATTTGTTATTATTTGTTTTGTGTTATTAGAAATATATATAATTATAATTAATTTGAAAAAAATTCGCTATTTTAAAAAAACGCGACGCGAGAAACCCGAAACAGAATCGAGAACAGAATCGAAATCTGGCCCTCCGACGGAGTCGGCGTACCCTCCGACGGAGTCGGCGTACCCTCCGCCGTCGCCGTTGCCTGGATCGCCTTCGCAACGCCTGAGCTGCATTGAGGTCGAAAATCCAGGTACATTTGAGCTAAATTTGGGATTTAGGGATTCATTGGAAATTGATGAATTTATGGATTGAATTGGTCTCGGTTTTACCGTTTAACCATTGTTTATGGGTCGATTAGGACTATAAATTGGTACAACAAATACATTTCACTGGTTGAATCGTATTGCATTGTAATTGGTTGAATCGTGTTGCATTGTGAAATTGATGTATAACCAGTAAAACTGGTATTGCTGTAAATCATGAATTATTGATATTTGTTTGACAAGGCAGAATGAGCACGAAAGTAAGCATACATTTTAAATGCCAAGATCGCATGTATAGTATAATGGTGAAGACATCAGTGGAGGAGATAACAATGTCGATAGTAGAAGCTAGGATATACAAGAAGCTTTGTTTAGATGAAAGTAATGTTAAATTGCATTTAAGTTACATTCCTCTGCTGGTTGGATGTGAGGAACAGTGGACTATTTGTGATGATGATGACCTGGTTGTATATGTATCGTCTGTTGATAAAGAGAACCGTAAATGTATTTTGTTTGTGGAGGTGTTGACTGCATCTGAGGGTTCTCCTACATCGGAACTGCCCGATCCACAGTCGAGAATGGTGAAAAGTTCTTTTGGTATGAACTATAACGAGTTGCATCGAACTGATGATGAAATCGTAGAAATAGGACCCACGGCCATTGCGCCGTATGAAGAGAAAGGACAAGAAAATCAACAAGAGGAGGTGATAGAGAATGTACATGATGAATATAAGACTCAAAAGGGTAACAATATTGATCCATCGGATATGCGTGATGAATGTACCACTCAAAAGGGTAACATCATTGATCCATCGGATATGCGTGATAAATATGTTGAGGAACCACCTTCTGTTGAAGCTATTGATCTTGTACAACCATGGGAAGATGGTTTGGGTTGGAGTGTGCATTAAGAATTTCCAACTAAGAAGGTAATTGTAGAGTTGGTAGATAAAGTCGCATTTGAGAACTATCTTGCTTATGTTATACCATATTCTGATAAATAGAGATAGGTGGCTAAATGTGCTCTACCAAGCTGTAAATGGGGTTTACGAGCAGCAAGGATTAAAAACACAGATATTTTCTCTATTAGAACGTACAGGAAGATGCACACATGCAACCAGACTACTAGCAGGGATCACAGGAGAGGCTCATCGCAACTAGTTGCAGATCTTTTGAATGATGAATATCCTGGGAAATATGAAACTCCTGTTCCTAAAATCATCATTAATCTTGTCAAGAGAAAATGTGGTGTTGATATATCATACTCCACAGCGTTATGAGGGAAAATTAAAGCATTCTGTGATATGCGTGGTAGTGCAGAAGATAGCTACATGATGCTGTATTGTTATTTGTTCATGTTGGAACAGGTCAATCCTGGGACAATAACGAATGTAGAATTGGATGAGGAGGGAAAATTCATGTACTTATTCATAGCATTGGGAGTAAGTATTGAGGGTTTCAGTGCATGAGGAAAGTGATAATGGTGGATGGAACTTTTCTAAAGAACGGATATGGTGGTATACTAGTCTTCTCCATAGCTCATGATCCTAATCTTCACATCTATCCCATAGCGTTTGGTGTACTAGACGGTGAGAATAATGCTAGTTGGGCTTGGTTTTTCGAGCAGTTGAAAACCGTTGTACTCGACTCTCCTGGATTGGTATTTGTGAGTGACAGAAAGGCAAGCCTCATCAACGCCGTAGCTAATGTGTATCCAGAATCTCATCATGGATACTGTTTATGACATTTGTCTCAAAATGTAAAAGGATATGCTGGTAACGGAAACAAATCCGTATGCGCATTTAGATTCCAGGAGTGCGGTAAGGCTAACACGATGGATCAGTTCAACACTCGTTATGAGTCGTCTAAGGTGAGATTTCCTTCCGCCTACAAATATGTGGAGGAAACCACCAATAAAGCAACATGGGCAAGAGTTTTTTCTCCAGTTGACATATACAACCTAGACACAAGCAACTCTGTGGAATCTCTGAACAAAACCTTTATGGAAGCGAGGAGGTACTCCTTAATACCCCTGCTCGACACGATCGTGAGACAATTTTCTGTTTGGTTTAACGAGCATAGGAAAGAGGCTGTCTCAGGAATGGCTGAGAACAAACTGGTTCCTCTCGTTGAGATCTTTGTGCACGTTAACTGGCCTAAAGCTAAGAAGTTAACTGTGAGGGAGGTAAACAGTTACACGCTTGTGTTGGGAATGTCCTGAAATCTATTGTACTTGCTCTAAGTGAAAGTCGTATAGTCGAGATGAGACAATCACATAACACTAGGCAGTCATAACGCTTTGCTAGAAGCCACTTATGATCAATGAGTTGAGAACTCATTGCTAGTGTTATATGATCCTACAGGGTCACACACCTAAGAAAACTGGACGTTAAAGACGAGGTTGATCATTAATGTAATGATCTAGTGAATGCATATTTGATATGCATTCGATATCAATATTCTGGGGCAGTGTCGATCGACACAAAGAGTGTGTCGATCGATGCAACTCGCGGATTACCAGATTAATTCGGTTTAATCGTTGGTTAATTCCGTTATGGTTTAAGTCGTCATATATAAGATATATGGTCGACCTAAACTAATTTTCAACCTAATAGACAGCCACCAGAACTGGAATAGAAACCTCTGAAGAGATTGGATCTCAAACCTCTGAAGAGATTGGATCTCTAAGAGATTGGATCTCTATAGGCACTAGCATCCCTCATGTTCAGTTCGTGTGCGTGTGGATACCAGTAGAGGCACAGCGTTTGAGGTGCTTCGCGATCTCGATTATCTTCAAATCTTCCGCTGCAAATCACCAGGTAAATCTGAGATCCCATAGATTCAATTACATGAACCTTAGATCCTAGGCTCGGAATTCAGACCAGGATTGCCTAATTGGATTAGGATCTGATGAAATTCCTTCAGTGGTATCAGAGCTTTAGGGTTCCATTGAATCTGTAGCATTTTGATCAGATTGGTTGAATCTGGATCTCTATATGAATGATACAAGCATGCTAAAACTCGTTTTGATCAAAGTAACCTAGTTTAGGGTTTTGTTCGAAAAACGTTTTAGGGTTTTTCGCATGGTGTCGATCGATGCCAATCCGGCATCGATCGACACAGGGCGAAAACCCGAACAAAATTTAGGGTTTTTCGCATGGTGTCGATCGATGCCAATCCGGCGTCGATCGACACAGGGCGAAAACCCGAATAAAACTTATGTTTCGCCTAGTGTCGATCGACAAAAGAGTTGTGTCGGTCGACACAAACCTCGCGAGATTGATGAATCGGTTCAATTGGATTGGACCGGTTATCGAGCTTGGTTAAAGATGGTTAAACGCTAAGAATGGTTTATTGCGATTGGGTTGGTATCGACCGATGCTAATGTAGCATCGATCGACACTGACCGGTACTCAAAACCGGATCAATTGGATTGATCGGTTATCGCAGATTGTTTTGGTTAATCAGCATCGATCGACACTAAAGTAGTGTCGGTCGACACAAGATTCGATGGTTTAGGTTATGGAACCTGAAACCACAGAACCAAACCAAGACAAATCATTTAATTAGAAGAATTAAAACATAATAAAACTAAACGTTTTAAATAGTTCTGTTCCTCAACCAAATATCAAGTGATACTTGATGTCTTTCCAATCTTGTCAACTGTCAAGACCCATCTAATTGTGCGATAGACTTGCAGTGCAAGATGTCCACAATTTCATGAGTAAGACAGAAGGTAATCATGTTGATGGACTTGCAGTGCAAGACATCAACAATTACATGACTGAAGAGATTGGTTTACTTGACTGGGCCATCAAAATCGTTTTGGGATCAGAGACATCAGGTGGATTGGACATGAGATGTCAATCCACAACGAAGAGTTATATTGGATATAACTAGCAAAGAGTTGCTTACCTAGATAGCTAAAATTTGGGTGATAGCCAGTGGCTCACTCAAGTTTAGTGAAGTAAGGGTCTTGGATCATTATATTCATCTGAGGAAACATTGTTTGAATATAATGCGAGTTTTCTTAATAGTTAAGACTTCTCATTTCTTGAACATCATAACTAAAACCTCCCTTGTTTTTCAGCTATGTCTAGCACAAACCATCGTAACAATTTCTCCCTGCGATCCGTCCTTGAGAAGGACAAGTTAAATGGATCCAACTTTCTTGAATGGTATCGGAACTTGAGAATTGTTCTCAAACAGGAGAAAAAGGACTATGTCCTTGAGAAAGTTCTCCCCAAGAAGTACCGAGCCAATGCCTGGCAGTCAGATAAGGATGCTTGGGATAAGCGTTCTAATGATGCGGTGGATGTGAGTTGTCTCATGTTGGCTACCATGAACTCGGAATTGCAGAAGCAATATGAGTACGTGGAGTCGCCAATACAGATGATCACTGGCCTGAAAAGTATGTTTCAGGAGCAGGCACGAACTCAGAGATACCAGACGGTAAGGTCTCTGATTGAGTGCAAGCTACCAAAGGGCGAACTAGTTAGTCCTCATGTCATTAAGATGATGGGTTATATTGATAACCTGGGGAAACTGGATTGTCCCATTAGCCAAGAGTTGGCTACTGACATCATTCTACAGTCACTGCCGTCAAGCTATGATCAATTTGTTATGAACTATAACATGAACAACTTGACGAAGACGTTGACTGAATTGCATGGGATGCTTAAGACTGCTGAACCTAACATCAAGAAGGACACCCCAAATGTCCTTATGGTACAAAAGGGTAAAAAGTTTAAGAAACTTGGTAAGAACAAAGGTGATGGCAAGACGAGCTCGATTGTGAATCCAAGCGAGTCTGGCCATGTTCCTAAGGTTAAAACCAGTCCTTCTGAAGATGTTAAGTGTCGTTATTGTAATGGTTATGGGCATTTGAAAAGAAACTGCAATAAATTCTTGGAAGATTATGAGAAGCTGAAGAAGACGTACGAGACTTCTTCTTCAGGTATTATGTTATAGAAGTAAATGTTACTTCTTATAGTTCTACTTATTGGGTATTGGATACCAGCTGTGGTACTCATATTTTGTGAAAATGTGCAGGGCCTGAGCAAAAGTAGGACTATGGAGAAAGGACAAGTGGACCTATGAGTGGGAATGGAGCAAGAGTTGCTGCATTAACCGTAGGAGTATTTCATTTGTTTTTCCTTTTATGGCATGTTTTGAACTTAAAAACTGCTACTATGTACCTGCTATGAGCAGAAAGATTATTTCTATTCCTTGTTTGGATATGGAAGGATATCAGTTTTCAAGTTAAGAATAAGTGTTATTCATTTGATTACAGTGATATATTTTATAGTAGCAATCCATTAGAGAATGGACTTTATGTTCTAAACCAGAATGTGCCTAACTATAACATTAATACCAAGAGATTCAAGTCAAATGATACGAGTCAAACTTCTCTCTGGCATTGTCGTTTTGGGCTACATAAATGAGAAATAGATTCAGAAGCTCCATAGTGATGGGCTTTTGGGCTCATCTGATTGAGAATCATAATGAGTAAAGTGGATCTTGTTTATTAAGTAAAACGACAAAGGCTCCTTTCAACAGAGGTAGTGTCGATCGACACAAACGGTGCGTCGGTCGATACAGGTTGCGAACGATCAAAATGAAAGGGCCAGAAGCTTATTGGGCTTTATACATACGGATGTATATGGACCGATAAGCACTAGTGCTAGAGGAAAATTTCAGTACTTCATTACCTTTACTGATATTTTCAGAAGGTACGGTTATGCCTTATTTATAAGGCATAAGTCAGAATCTTTGAAAAGTTCAAAGAGTTCCAAAATGAAATACAGAATCAATTTGGCAAAGGTATTAAACCTCTACGATGAGATCATGGAGGTGAATACTTAGGTCAAGAATTTAGTGATCATCTGAGAGATTGTGAAAGTGTTTCACAATTCACTCCTCCTGTATCGGACTTTATTAGATATGGTTCGATCAATGATGAGTCACTTAGATCTTCCATTATCCTTCTAAGAATACGCTCTAGAAATGTCTGAGTTTACTTTAAATAGAGTTCCATCAAAATCAGTTACAGAGATACCACATGAGATGTGGAATGTAAATGTTTCTGATTTATCCATCATGGAGATTTGGAGTTGCGAGACTTATATAAAACGTTTAATCTCTGATAAGCTCACACCCAAATCTGATAAGTGCTACTTCATTGGTTGTCCTAACAAAACCAAGGCATGTTACTTTTACAACCAGTTCGAGAACAAATTGTTTGTTGCTCGGAACTATGTTTTCTTGAGAAAGACTTTCTTTCCAAGAAGAACAGTGGGAGTAAAAGTACAACTCGAAGAAATTCGAAAATCACAGGAGACTGCTCAACCTGATGAGGAAGAGCAGCAGTTGGATCTACAAAGAGTTGTAGAACCTGCACCTGTGGTGCCTAGAGTTTATAAAGGATCTGGTGAATGTATATTCGATATACATTTAAATGGCGAGTTTCTGAAGAAGTGTCGATCGACACAAAAGTTGCATCGATCGACACAGATCGCGAACCAAACATTGATTTTGGTTTATGACTTAATTAACTACGGTTTAAATCTTGGTTAATTAGGTCGTGGTAAAAGTATACATATGAGATATGTGTGCGCGACTTTTACAGAAAACTGAAGCTCGCAGATCCGAAAGGATCCGTCACGAACCCGAGAAATATGGATTTCTCGTAACCAATTGCCGTGATCTACTGATCATTGAAAGTGACGGGCTTGCGAATTTTGAAGAAGCAATGATGGGCCTTGACTCCGAAAATGGCTGAAAGCCGCTGAATCCGAAATGGGATCCATGCCACAGAACCAAGTATGACTTGGGTTGATTTACCCGATGGTGTAGAAGCCATTGTGAGTAAATGGATTTTCAAGAAGAAAAAGATGACATGGATGGTTATTTTCAGATGTACAAAGCAAGGTTGGTGGCAAAAGGTTTCAAGTAAATTCATGGTATTGACTGTGAAGAAACCTAATCCCAGACACCGTGCTTATGTCCATTCGGATTTTCCTAGCAACCGCCACTCATAATGGTTATGAGATCTGGCAGATGGATGTGAAAACAGTTTTCCTTAATGGAATTCTGGAAAAAGGATGTGTACATGACACAACCTGAAGTTTTTCATTGATCCTAATGAAACTAGGAAGATATGCAAGCTTCATCAAACCATTTATGGATTGAAGCAAGCATCTCGGAGTTGAAATCTTCGTTTTGATAAAGCAGTCAAAAGGTTTGACTTCGTCATGAATGAAGAGGAACCGTGTGTTTACAAGAGGACTAGTGGGAGCGCAATTGCATTTCTAGTATTGTATGTTGATAACATACCACTTCTCGGAAATGAAGTTCCATTGTTTCAGTCTGTTAAGACTTGATTCGAAAGTTGTTTTTCGATAAAATTATGGGAGAAACCGTATACATTCTTGGAATAAGAATCTATAGAGATAGATTGGATAAGCTAATTGGATTGTGTCAAGATACTTATGGTGATAAGGCCTTGCACATGTCCAATATGCAGGATTCCAAGAAGGGCTTCGTGCAAATGACTCTTGGTATTACTCTTAGCAAGACGCAGTGTCTTTCGACACACGCTGAGCAAGGGCGAATGAGGGTCAGGCCACTGCTAAAGGCATTAGATGTCTTAAGATGTGATCTTAATTTTAGTGGGAGTCATTGTTATTAATTTTAGTTATGATATGATGTTCGTATAAACATAATTTGATTATGTTATTGAAATCTGACATCTGTATTATTTAATAATGGTTATTAAATAATAGTCCCAAAGTAATTTATGACATTTTATAGGTCATCAAGTATGTGACTTGATCATGAAACCCTATAGATAATAAATGACATAAATTATGTTGGTCCCTGGCCAAGGTTGTTAAAGTGGGACATTAACAACCGCGTGAGACTAGTATGTGAGGTGACTGATGACTAAGTTTCATGGAGTCATTAATAAGAGTATTAAAGTAAATCACATAGATATGTGTTGGAGAACACAGGATCGGACATGACCCACTGATGAGAACTCTACGGGATAGTTATATAAGTGTCATGAGAGTTTTCATTACGACTATAGAGTATAGTCCTTAGACCTGAGTTCATCATGTTTTCTTACATGTGAATTGGTCCGCTTTAACCTTGTCAAACGTCAGCCGTAACTGGTGACTATAAAGGCATTGATTGGGCGTATCATGAAGCGTGTGAAGAGACAGGGATGGAACAAGATGGGATTTGTCCCTCCTATATAACAGGAGATAAATATCTCAGGGCCCATCGAAGATTTGATACTGAGAAATGTGTGGCCACACTCAAACGAGGTGATTGTCAGTCGTTTGTCTTGTCTAGTATAAATCGGAGTTCGATGAACATGATCTTGGCTCAATAAGGATGACACGGTTCTTGCCTTATGCTAGATCGAGATATAGTGACGAAGGGATTAAAGGAATAGATGATTCCAGTACAAGTGGGAGATTGTTGGGAATGTCCTAAAATCTATTGTACTTGCTCTAAGTGAAAGTCGTATAGTCGAGATGAGACAATCACATAACACTAGGCAGTCATAACGCTTTGCTAGAAGCCACTTATGATCAATGAGTTGAGAACTCATTGCTAGTGTTATATGATCCTACAGGGTCACACACCTAAGCAAACTGGACGTTAAAGACGAGGTTGATCATTAATGTAATGATCTAGTGAATGCATATTTGATATGCATTCGATATCAATATTCTGGGGCAGTGTCGATCGACAGAAAGAGTGTGTCGATCGATGCAACTCGCGGATTACCAGATTAATTCGGTTTAATCGTTGGTTAATTCCGTTATGGTTTAAGTCGACATATATAAGATATATGGTCGACCTAAACTAATTTTCAACCTAATAGACAGCCACCAGAACTGGAATAGAAACCTCTGAAGAGATTGGATCTCTATAGGCACTAGCATCCCTCCTGTTCAGTTCGTGTGCGTGTGGATACCAGTAGAGGCACAGCGTTTGAGGTGCTTCGCGATCTCGATCTCGATTATCTGCAAATTCCTTCCGCTGCAAATCACCAGGTAAATCTGAGATCCCATAGATTCAATTATATGAACCTTAGATCCTAGGCTCGGAATTCAGACCAGGATTGCCTAATTAGATTAGGATCTGAAGGAATTCCTTCAGCTTGAATACGAAGTCGACGGTGAGGATGGAATGCTTTATTTGGTTAATTTGGTTTCGAGAAGCTGCAGTTGCAGGTTCTGGGATATTCAAAAGTATCCATGTATCTACGCAATAGCCGGCTACCACATATTCAACAAAGCCAAAGCCGATGGAGCTGGTGATCGTAGGCTTGATACCGAGATAGAGTTACATCAGTTATCCTCAAAATATTATTGGACGGAGTTGTGGGCATAGGCATATTGCAGGTCGATTTATGTAGTACCGGATATGTCTACATGGAACATCCCGGATTACATCAAAGAGAAGCAGATCTTACCTCGGGATCACATCATAAAGAAGAGTCGAAAGAAAGTACTAAGGTTTCCATCGGCCGGAGAAGGGGGGCGGGGCGGGGGGGGGGGGGGGGGGGGGGGGGTAAAAGGACGAGAACACAGAATAAAAGGCGGGCAAGAACACTATCGTGGATGGTATTTGGCGACCACTTCTAGCTTTAGTTTGGTTTTTATCTTTTTGTTATGTAAAAAAACTAAGCCAAGCTAGTTTCCATTAAATTATTTGACTTTTATTGCGTAAAACTGTGTACTACTAGTATAACTGTGTATTACTGAAATTAGTTGATTTGGAATTAAGAGTAATGTTGACAACCTAAACTCAAAAAACCATATAAAATCGTTTGTGTTATTTAAACTACGTAAGAATAATATAAGCAAGCAAATTTCGACAAATTTAGCAATTTTTTGTCACCATGAAATAATATCTACAATACATGTACTTCTAGGAACACTTTCTATTTGACACACCAACTTAGGAAGTAAAAGTTACCAAAATCTACATTTCAAATATATTAATGCATAGGACAATCCTAATTACATTTTGAAACAACAAAATAAACTGTAAAACTAGAAAATTAAAGTTTTAGCGTAGGTTATACTAATTTTATTGGTAAACACCCAAAAGTATAACTATTTGGGATTTCTGTACAACTACTATCTTACGTAGAACTAAGAGTTTTTTTTTTGGCGGGAAAATTAAAAATTTAGGGGTCCGAGGCGCCAAAAATCTGTTATTTTAAACATTTAAGGTATAGCTCTCCCTCGATTCTCGCACTCTCTCTCCTGATTCTCCCTCGATTCTTTCTCGATTCTCGATTCTCGATTCTCTCTCTGACCCTCTCTCTCTCTCTCTCTCTCTCTCTCTCTCTCTCTCTCTCTCTCTCTCTCTCTCTCTCTCTCTCTCTCTCTCTCTCTCTCTCTCTCTCTCTCTCTCTCTCTCTCTCTCTCTCTCTCTCTCTCTCTCTCTCTCTCGATTCTCTCTGCCTCTCGATTCTTTCTCTCCTTGGTTATGGATCCTTACGAGGAAAGGAAACACATGAAGCAGTTAAAGAATCATTATGACATGTTGAGTTTCGTTACCGATGCCCAATATGGGATCCCTAAAAGTTGTGCATGTGGTGGACGAATAATCCACGAAGTCTCTCCTACTCCAAAGTATGCGAGCGAATCTGATACTTTACCAGGGCTAAGATAATTCACTTGCAAACAATTTAAGGTAAATCTATATGATATTATGGGTTGTAGAACTAGTAATACTATGTCGAACTAAATGATATTATGGGTTATAGAACTAGTAATACTATGTTAAACTATATAATATTATGGGTTGTAGAACTAGTAATACTATGTCAAACTATATGATAATCTGTTTTTTTATTTGTAGGATGATGGCCTTCACTCTCGTCATCCATGGGTTTTCGGTGTCGAAGAGGAGATACAGATCTTAACTAGGAAGGTTGATGACCAGCTTGGGATGATACAAGTCATGCCTATTGAGATTTTCAAGCTTAAGGCGTTAGTGGCAAGGCTTACTAAGGATGTTTAACAAGTTGTTAGTTATAATGTTATCTGGATTTGGGTTGTCAGATTAAAACAAGTCCTTTGTTTTATAGCAACGATTGCTTGTTCAAAGGTAAGATAATACTAGGACAATCCTCCACAATAAATTTCAAATTAAAAAAAAAAATACGGGATGTTCCCAAACATACTGGACATACTTTAGAAATAGTTACTTTGGGACATCCTTTACTCCAACCGTTGTCTGATCCTTCACAAAAGCTTCTAGTGGTAACAACCTTTGCCCTAACCCGTTAACCTTATCCTCAAGCACCTGCATCCGCTCTATCATGGTCTTCATGATTTCAGTCATAGATGTGTTTCCGGGGGTATGTCCTTCATTGTCAGCTACTCCTTCCTCATTCACAGCCTTCTTACTTGCTCGGCCTTCCAAATCTTCCTCGCACATCTCTTCAAACTGAACGGTTAACCCTTGGTTAAGATGGTTCATCCAGCTTTCATCAATAGGATCATGTACATCCACGTCGCCATCTTTTTCCAGAATCTCATCTAACAGAGACTTTTCTTCTCCCGTAGGTACCAACAAACTATGAATGTCATGTGAATTTAAACAATATAACAATAAAAAAATATAACAACCCAGATTCCACAAAAATAATACTATGCAAAGATATGACTAACCGTTGTTACACCTACTTTTTCATACACTCTCTCAAGAGGAAACCCTTTCATGTCACATTTCTTCCAACTGTATTTGCACATCCTAGGAAATTCATCAAGAGTGTCTGGAAAAGCTTCTCGGAGGTTGTCTCTCAATTGCGGGATGGCCTCCACTGCTAAAAGCTGAAAAAAAACACATAAAATAACAGTAAGGTTGATGTATAAGAAATAATACAAAATGAGTGAAACAAATTACTTACCTCCAACGGAATACATTACCCTGGAAACGGCCAGTTACCACTCACTACACCATTATAATGTTTCATCGTGTACTTAATAGATTCTAACATGTGCTCAAAGGAGAATCTCCCCCAAGGAAATGTCACGCATAACCTAAAATCATTCACAAATCTTTGAAAGATTTCCAACACGGGCGTAGCGTCTTTTCCTACTTTTTCGGGCTATAAACAATGCTTGATAAGAAATACAAGACCACCATATTCAACCTATCTCCATTCTTATCAGGTCCCATTTCCTCTAGCTTAGCTTTCACGTCTTGCAGTCTTATACGCCCTTCGAAATGCTTGTTTAGAAAGTCCATACTGCCTAGTTGTCGCAAATTCAGTGGGTAGTTGTGGCAGTTGAGTCCTGAAATCAACGCATGCTCTCGTAATGAATATCGGATGGGAACGCCATTCACGACAAACCAAGCTTCCTTTTTCTTTTGGATTTATGCAGTACGAAGAAGAAGCATCCACATGGGTTGAACCTTGTGATTGCCGTTCCTTGGCATGTGGGAGAATTGCGAGAACTGTGGATGGTTCTCAAACCAGAACCTCTCTTTCTTAGTGAGCTTCACTTTATCAAACGTATTCATAACGTCCTCGATGTAACATCTCGTGGACAACTTGACACTCTTAATATACTCCGTAGGCGGAAAGTACATTCTCAGAGGGCGTAAAGCTGTCGGTTCAACAGAGAAATCCTGTAACAAAATATAGTTTTACAAATTTATGCTAGTATTACCAAAAAAGCACAGTAGTTTTCCTTAGTTCTACCAGTATCACAACATAAATCTACCGAGTTTTACCAAGTTTTACCAAGTATTACTAGTTTTACCAAGTTTTACCAGTTTGACAAATAAATTCTGCTTACCATCGGAGGGCCGTTGCTCTCGGTTCCTCCTCCTCGATTGCGTCTCCTCTATGATAAACCCCTCCTCTATCTCTTACATCTCCAATAGGGGTCTATAACACCATGACTCCATTGGATTCAACAACCTCGGTATTGCCATCATCCTGCTCTTCATCGGACTTCACATCCTCTTCTTGTTCTTCATCCGACTCCGCGGCATCGGACTTCTCCTCCTCTTCTTGTTCTTCATCGGACTTCTCCTTATCCTCCTCCTCTTCTTCTCCGGTTCCGGAATTGACGGGCCGCTCTGCTTCTGGGTTATTGTCTCCATTCTCAGGATCAAAAGTCGGAATCACCGATGAACTCCCCGGCGATGGCTTAACTTCTTCTTCTTCTACAACAGTCATCTTAGCGGGCTCCATCTTAGCCTTCTTCGATGCATTCTCTTCTTTAGTAAGAGTCGTTGACGACTCTTTCCTTAACTTCGCCATCGGATTCTTCATCTTATTCTTCCCTTTCTTGCCGCCGTATCTAGGGTTTGCTCTTACCACCCTTCTCGCCGCCGACGTCGTCCGTCTTGTAGACACCATTTTCGTAATCGAGTCGTAGAACTAAGGGTTGTTTTAGGATCTCCTCAGAGGAAGAGCCGTTTGGGGAAGAGGGAAGAAACGGGGGAACGAGGAACGATCGAAAATTGGAAAAATTAGGTTTTTTTATCTTTTTAACCGTTTTTTTTCCCGATTTTAGCGAATTTTTTATCTCATTTTAATCCCAATTATCCATATATTTATAATCTTCGGCTCAAATCCGTAAAGGTTGCTTTGTTTGGGTTTGGGTTCGGTTTGCCCCGGATATGAGTCATAATTTCCAGATATTCACTAGGTTTTATGGTCATTTACCTCATTTTCGGATTAAAAATAATGTTAAAAGAAATTCAATTTAGAACAGGGTCATTTCAGCTTTTATTTTTGGCTATAGGGGTATATGAGATTATGACCCTGTTAATCCTTTATCTTCTTTCTCTCAGATGCTCTTTAACTCAAAGTCAAATTCTGTCATACTCTCCATTAATCTATCATACTCTCTACTCTTAACGAAATAATGTAATTCCGATTTTGCCCCTACACTACTTTTTATTAATTTCAATTTAAAATTTTAGGTTTCAAATTTCAAAATTCAAAATTTGGAGCTCAAATTTCATATTTCAAATTTCAAAATTCAAATTTTGGAGCTCAAATTTATGAATTTCGGATTTTTTTAATTTCAAAACAATTTTGTATTGGTACAACTTGGTTCAACTGGGTATAAATTTGTAATAGTACAACTTGGTTTAACTGAGTATAAATTCGTAATAGTACAACTTGGTTCAACTGAGTACAAATTCGTAAGTACAACTTGGTCAAACTGAGTATAAATGGTACAACTTGGTTCAACTGAGTACAAATGATACAACTTGGTTCAACTGAGTACAAATTCGTAATGATACAACTTGGTTCAACTGAGTATAAATGCATAGTTATACTGAGTTATACTAAGTTTCATAAGATATTGGTACAACTTAGTATAACTATATAATAATAGCACAACTTAGCATAACTATCTCGGTGAGTTGTACCATTACTAGACAGTTATACTAAGTTATACCGAAATATTGGTATATCTCGGTATAACTATTGTGTTGATATACTTCTAGGTCTTCTCATCTTTTCGTCCAGATCTGTACTTCTGGGTTTCTCATCTTTGCATCCAGATCTGTACTTCTGAGTTTCTCATCTTTTCATCTAGATCTGTAGATAACATAAAGAAAATCAAAGCAATTAAAAAAACCAGAGAGTTCGAAAAAGAGGAAAAGGAGAAGAAATACCAAATCGAAAGAAGAAGAAGAACAAATACTGGATTTTCTGGGTTTTCTCATGAGAGAACTCGAAGGAGAAGAAGACAGATCTGAAATCGAAGGAGAAGTCGATGCCCATGGGAGAAATCAAAGGAGAAGAAGAAGACGTAGAAGGAGAAGATCTAAGGGGAAAATGGAAGAAGAAGAGAAGAAGATCTAAGAAAGAGAAAAAATGAGTGAAAACAAAGAGAGAGAAAAGAGAAATTGTGAGAGAAGGAGAAGGAGACACAGCAAATAAGAAGTCACGAGAAATATATTAGGTTAAATGAGGCAGTGGCATGTCTCCGTAAATAGTTAAATTCATTAAGGGTTAGTTTGTCTTTTATAACATTTTTGAATTAAAATAAATCTTAAATAAATTGATTATTATGAGGGGAGTATTTGAGACTTTGACTTTGAGTCAAAGAGCTCTTTAGAATTTAACTGCTTCTCATCTCCATCTTCTTCTACATCTTCTCATCTCCTTCTGTCAACTGGTAGATCCATAACCTCTTTCTAAATCGATGAGTATTGTTGCAATCTGGAAATCATCTAGGATCACATTTCCATTGGATATCGTTGCGGATCTGGTGCCTTTCATAGTACTCTTGGATTACGTGACAAACATTATAGCGAAGGAACCCATTTCGATTGGTTTGGTATAATGTTTGGTATCAATGTTGATGAGTTTCGATTTGGGGATCCTATAGATTGAATTTTCCAAATATTTTACGAATCTGGTTTTCAATTAGCATATTGTCCCTGGTCATGTTACGATTTCGATACATAAGATCGATAATGTGTCGGAGGTTAGGATTGCAGGGAAGGCAGCACGCAGTAGAGGTCAGATTTGTATTATTCACTTTATGGTTGCGTTAGAAATCGCCTCCTATGCCCCTCTGTACACAACAACAAATCTCCCATGCCCGTGTTATAACAAGATTTTCGTTTTGATTTAAATTAAATCAGGAAAATTACGAAATGACTTAACAACCGGGGCAAGGGAACAAAATTATGCCTCATACCTGGGCGTAACCCGATTCGATCCATGCCCATCGAATTCTACTCGGGTCTCTTATACTCGGGTTAAAACAAAAAAAATTTACCTTCTACCCTAATTTCCCATTTTACTCCGATCCTAATTTAGTTCTACCCTAATTTACCTTTTACAATCCCACCTCTCTCTCTCAACTGAGAAATCGTCTCACCGGAATACGTTCTCAATCGAAGATGGTGGAGACATGGAATGCGTCGAAGAAGTCGAAGCCACGTAGTCCTGCGGCGGAGAGGGTGTCGAAGAAGAGGAGGCACGGAGAATCGTCGGTTCCGGCCCCGACTACGACTACGGCTCCGGTTACTGCTACGGCTCCGATATCTCCGAGGAATGAAAAAAACACGCCGGCTCCGGTTACAGAAGCTTCGGATGTGTCGGTTCCGACTCTGTCTCCGGCTACTGCTCCGGCTCCTCCGAGTGGTGAAGGAGTTGCGGCGGAGACGAGAAACGAAGAAAAACACCCACGAGGGCCCGACGGCTGACACGATGGAGGGAGACTATGTCGACGCAACGGAGACGGCGGAGGGAGACGATAAGGCTACGGAATCAGATGAAGAAGTAGAAGACGAAGAGGGAGGAGAAAAGAATGAGGGGGATGAATCGGAGGCGGATGAATCGGAGGAGGAGGAATCCGATGAGGAGACCGATGTTCCTAATCCGGTATGCATAACCCTAGTATAAGTAATACTAGGATAACTAGCTAAGTATATGTGATTATGTATTACTAGGATAACTAAGGATTACTATGTTATCTTAGGTAATACTAGGAGAACATTGTAATACTATGATAACTATGTAAAACTAGAATAACTTGGTAATACTAGGATTTCTTGGTAAAACTGGATGAACTATGTAAAACTAGAATAACTTTGTTATACTGTGTGTTTTTTATGATATTGTGTGTTGTTTGTGATACTGTGTGTTGTTTGTTTGAAGGGAGCCTCGGCGGAAACAATAGCCATGCGACCTATTAAAATGTACTTCCCGCCATATCAGTATAGAGAGAGCGTGAAGATACCAACGCGGTGCTATATCGAGGAAACTTTGAAAACTTTTGAGGAATTGAATCTCACTCCGGAGGAGACGTCATGGTTTGAGAACCATCCGCAGTTCTCACACATTTATCACATGCCGAGGAGCAATCACAAGGTTCAACCCATGTGGATGCTTCTCCTGCGTACCGCTGAAATCAAAAGGAAAAAGGAAGCTTAGTTTGTGGTTAACGGTGTTTCCATCCGATACGGGTTACGAGAGCACGCATTGATTTCAGGGCTCAGATGCCGCAACTATCCAATCAACTGGAAGAGATAAGGATCCTTGGACTTCAAGAAGAAGTATTTCGACGGGAAAGTGTTACGTGAAGACGTGAAAAAGAAGCTTGACGAAATGGGACCGGATGAGACGAGAGATAGGCTGAAGATGGCCGTGCTGTATTTCTTGAGCAGCATTGTTTACTGTCCCAGCAAAACTGGAAACAAAGCCAAACCCGTGTTGGACGTATTTCTAAGATACGTGTATGATCTGGAGTTATGTCAGATGTTTCCTTGGGGAAGATTGTCGTTTGAGTACATGTTGGAGTCCATTTACAAGACGATAGATCATTTTAAAGGGAAGGTGTCGGGCCCATGGACGATTCCTGGTTTTTGCGTTCCATTGGAGGTATAATCTTAGGACTTTGCCTTTTAACTAATCTTTTTGTAATGTCTAATTTTTGAATTTGTTTTTGTAGCTTTTGGCGATTGAGGCTATTCCGAGACTGAGAGACAGCTTCCGAGAAGCTATACCATTTCCTTACGACAATTTCCCAAGGATGTGCAAGTACAAGTGGGAAAAGGTGACATGAGAGGGTGGCCTCTTGAGACAGTCTACGAGAAACTCGGTGATGCCAAGGTTAGTAGTACTTGGTAATACTAGAAGAACTTGGTAATACTAGCAGCAATTGGAATAATTAAGTATGTTAAAATTTACAGGACATTGAGAGTGTTTTGGTAGCCACGTTTGATGAGAATGAGCTGTTGGAAGAGATCATGGAGAAAGAGGACGATGCCGATGAGCACGATATTGTTGTGGAAAGTTGGTGCAAGCTTCTAGACCAAGGATTAACTGCTTGGTTTGAAGATATGATGAAAGAATATTTGAAAGGGCGACAACCTAAGAAGGAGGCAGGAAGAGTAGAGAAGGAACACCGAAATAACAAGGCTTCTTTGGAAGAGTTATCCGCCGCGTTTACGAACATGGCAGAGCACATGAGTTTGCTTGTGGAGAAGGTCACCAAGATGGACGAAAGGATCAAGCCTCTTGAAGAGTTTGTGATGGCTCATAAGTCTCGGAGGGGAGGGGGTGATGGCGTTTAGAGACACCCACAATTATTTGCTATGTTGTGTTGTTTTTTTTTTGGAACTTTATTTAGGTAATTCACTCTTTTGCTACAATTTATTTGGATTGGAGAAGTGTTTGTTGCAACTGTTTTTTTGGGTCAAAACTATGTTGCTATTTCCAAGTAGTATTTTGTTGTTGGTTTGCATTGATCATGGTATAACTAAGTAAAACAAGTAATACTAAGTCTTAAACAAAACATAGACAGCAAATAATCAACAATGAAGTTGATGTTAAGTGTTACTTAAACAAAAACAACACATAGTTTCCATAGATAGATAGAAAGATCGTAAAACAACACTACTTCTTGAGCTTCGCAATCTCGTTTCGCAATTCTTCAATCGTCTTGTCCTGCTCTTCAACCCTCCGAAGTAGCTTCTTAATCTCTTGTTCGACACCAAAAACCCACGGCTGACGAAAGTGGAGTCCATCATCCTATCAAAAAATAAAACAGACACTTCTCTGATAGTTATACTCAGTATTACCTAGTTTTACCAGTTATACCCAGACGAAGAACATACATATAGTGTTACCTAGTTTTACCAGTTATACCCAGACGAAGAACATTCATATAGTGTTACCAAGTTTTACCAGTTCTACCCAAAAAAACAAAGAAATGAAATTTTACCTTGAATTGGCGGAATGTGAAGTACCTATTGCCCGGTAAAGTGTCGAAATCATGCTGAAACTTTGGATTTGGAGACACATCGTGCTTGATTTCTCCCCCGCATGGGCATTTGGTTGGAATTCCATATTGGGCATCCGCTGTGAACAGAACCATGTCGCTATGGTCCATCATGCGCTTCATCTCCTTCCTAATCCTCCTCTCATCCTCGTATGGATCAAGGCTGAAATTCTCCGTTGTGGAGAGAGAGAGAGAGAGAGAGAGAGAGAGAGAGAGAGAGAGAGAGAGAGAGAGAGAGAGAGAGAGAGAGAGAGAGAGAGAGAGAGAGAGAGAGAGAGAGAGAGGACGAAAGGGAACGAACGAAAGAAAAAAAGAGAGAAAATTGTAATCTTAAATTGTATGAAATTTTAAAATTTTGATTTTGGCGCCGAAAGAGAAAGATTGATTGGTTTTGGCGCCGGAAGAGAAAGAGAAAGAGAGAATGATTTTAAAATTCTAAACGGCGTTTTTTTCCAATCTTAAAATATCTCACATAGTTATACCAAATTATTAGTTATACAAAATGTGAAAAGGTTTGGTTTACAATTAAATTAGTATTACACCGACTAAAAGTTATTTTTCCTAGTATTACATTTTATTTTATTGATCTACCATATGAATCTAATTACTCAGTGCATTTCTTTGTTTGAATATTACTTTTTGGTAACTTTCTCTTCCCAAGTGGGTTCTCCATTAGAAAGTATTTCTTAAAGTATAAGGAGATTTAGTGAGCTTGTTTCATAGAGCCCCATTTAAATAAGATTTGGTTAATTTATTATTTGTAAAACATATAATATAAGCACAATGTTCTCCCAAAATTCCATGCTTTCATCACATGATTAATGTTTAATTTCAATTAACCAAACTTAAATATGTTAGAAATGGTCAAGTATTACAACTCATGCGCAGTTATACTAGTATTACCCAGAACTCACAAAATCGTTATATAGTATTACTTAAATGACAACAACCAATGCAGTATTTTACATAACAAAAGCAAGCAAAAGCTCAAAAATTCTACAAAACATAGTCTTCTCCATACAACAACCATGTCAGAGTTCTTCCCCCTGCCTTTTGTTTTGTACCCTTACCCTTTTACGTCTTTCTCCAGTAGATGGGTGTCTTTTAACCTTCTTCCGACCCTTCCGTACGATTATATCCAGAGGTATTATCTGCTTCTCCATGATGTAATTCGAGACAACCCACGTAGACATATCAGGCACAACATAGATCGACCTGACATAAGCCAATGTCCACAACTCGTTCAAATAATATTTCGAACACATATCATGAAGTTCTATGTGGATATCACTATGACGCCTTCCATGTTCGTTGAAATAGATGAAAGCGGCCAGAGCATGGAGACAAGGATACTTATGAATATCGATGAACTTGCAAGTGCAAATTTTGTCTACCACGTTCACTAAATGAAGCTTTCCTTCATCATCATCAACTTCATATTCAAGTGCATAACTGTTTACCTCTCGCACATGCAGTTTTTCAGCCTCAAGCCATTTTTTACGCAAGAAGTTCTCAACCAAAGGCACAAATTTGTTTGTACTCGGTCCTGCAACAGACTCTTTCCTATGATGGTTAAACCAATCAGAGAACTTTCGAAGTATGGTATCCAGCAAAGGCTGTAAAGAGTACTTCTTGGCGTCCTTAAAAACTTTGTTTAGAGATTCGACGGAGTTACTAGTGTCCAGGTTGTATCTATCAGCCGGAGATACACATCTCGCCCATTTTTCTTGCACGCAGGTATCCTCCGCATACTTCGCCGCTGATGGATAACTCTTCTTAAACTCTTCGAAAAGATTGTTGAACTCAGAAACCGTGTGAACCCAACCGCACTCTTGGAATTGTTTTGCGACATTGTCCTTATTTGCGTGACGAGGAGCATGACCTTTAACATTTTGGGACAAATGCCATAAGCAATAACCATGATGAGCTTGTCGATACACGTTAGCTACGGCGTTGATGAGTCTTAAATTTCTGTCACTCACAAACACCAAATCGGAAGAATCGGCTACAACGGTTTTCAACATCTCGAAAAACCAGGCCCAACTATCATGATTCTCACCGTCGAGTACCCCAAATGCTATAGGATAAATGTGACGATTGAGATCTGGAGCTATGGCGAAAACTAGTACACCACGACATGCGGTCTTCAGAAAAGTAGCATCCACCATAATCACTTTCCTCATGCATTTAAACCCTTCAATGCAAGCTCCCAAAGCTATGAAAAGGTACTTGAATTTTCCCACATCATCTAGTTTTACTTCTGTTACCGTGTCTTGATTCAGCTCCTCTAAGACGTACAGATAACGATATAACATCCGGTAGCTATCTTCTGGACAACCACGCAAATCGCAAACTGCTTGGTTTTTCCCTCTCTGAGCCGTGGAGTATGATATCCCTACACCAACTTTTCTCTTCACAATATCCATGATAACTTTAGGAGTTGGAGTCTCGTATTTCCCTGGATAATCTTCACTCAACAGAGATTCAACTAGTTTTGATGATCCTTTCCTCTTCTCCCTGCCTTCTTCACTCTTACTAGTCCGGCTGCATGTGTGCATCTTCGTGTATGTTCTAATCGAGAAACTTTTGGAGTTTGTGATCTTTGCAGCTCGTACTCTCCAATTACAGCTTCGTTGAGCACATCTAGCCACCCATCGCTGAGAATCACATTTTTGTATAAAATACCCGAAAGAGTTAACAAATGCGCCTCTATGAACCAACTTTGCTAAAACATTCTTGTTTGGAAATTCTACACCAACGTTCAAATCCAAACCGTATTCCCATGGCGGTAAACTCGGACTACACACAACAACTCAACATATTCATCACGCAAATCTGATGAATCCATACCGTTGCCCTCATATTCATCACGTACTGTATCTCCATCATTTTCGAGGTCATCTCCATCATTTTCGGGGTCATCTACACCATTTTCGGGAGCATCTCCATCATTTTCTGGGTCATCTCCATCATTTTCTTGAGCATCATCCTCTTTTTCTTTATTTCCTTGTTCGTTGTCAACGTACAACATGATGGCATCAGGTCTTATTTCTCCTATTTCGTGATTTTTGGGCTGTGAATCTTCATAGTTCATACCATAAGAGCTTTTTCCCGCTCTCGAGTGTTGCTCGGGAATTTCCGATGTACTCAACACCTCCACATACAAAACACATCTACGATTCTCATTATCAACATGCGTTAGATACACAAACATCTCCTCATCATCACAAATATACGACTGTTCCTCACACCCATCCCGCCTAGGAATGTAACTCAATTGGAATCTAACCTTACTTCCAACCAAACCAAGCTTCTTGTATAACCTAGATTCTACAATCGACATTGTTATCTCCTCGACTGATGCCTTAAACACTAGACCATAAATGAGACCTTCGCATTTATAATGTATGCTGACGTTGTTGATCATTTTAACCTGCCAAACAATACCCAAAAACTCAATCAAAACAGTTATTTGTGCACATTTATACAATTGTTGTTCACAGTAATACACTAGTTGTTCACAGTTATACAATAGATGTACACAGTTATACCCTAGTTTTACTAGGTATACAAGATTTCCTAGTGTTATTGGTTTTATCTAGTTATACTATTACCGAATGAACAGGAACCCGAAACCCAATTCAATTGGTTTCAGGATCTGAAAAGGTAAAAAATTTCAGTGATTCAACCACAACAATGCATCTGTAACCAATTTGGACTCATAATAAACCCACAAACATTCTTTAATCACCAATGTGCATCAAATAGATTTACAATCCCCCATTTGAAATCGATTAAAGAGGAGACCAATCTACACATTGACCAATTGATATATCATGGTTTTTACCCATTTTAGACCATGATATAGATGTGTTTTTAGTGTCTTTTGTCTTTGTTTAGAGTCTTTTACAGGTTTAATCAGGTTTGGAGCTAATTGGAGATATTTGGAGCATTTTGGGACTTTTGGGACGTTTTGGCCGAGAGCTTAACTCACTGTCCGATTTATTGATCATGCATCGACTGACACACCTTGTGCATCGGTCGACACACTAGCGAGATGGGCCGTACGCGTCGGTTTAATGAAGATATGAAGATTTGCAAAGAAGCCCAAGATAGTTCCAGTATTTACACAGAAGCCCCAGCCGAGATTAGGTCTATATATAGAGGATTTTGGTGTTTATTTTACTTACGCTTTGATAATTAAGAGCAGAGGATTTTTAGAGCTTTTGGGGCTGATCTGAACCTATTACTTCATCTGTATTTGGAGAAGATTTCGAACCCCTTTTACTATTATTCTTTTATGCAATTTATTCATTCTATGATTATGTTTTCATTATCTATGTCTGAGTAGATTCCTAGTTAGGTTTAGGGTTTCTCACATAGGATTTCATGACTTGCTAGACTTGTTCAAATTCAGTTAAGGATTCAAACTATATCTGTTCTTCAATTTAATTGTGCTTAAGGCTAGTTCTAACCTGATCAATTAGAATCTAGATCTTAGGTTGCTAAATACGTCACGGAAGTGGGGTTTAGGAATCTGAACTAATTAAATTGGGCAATTAAACTTTGCGCAAACGGAAGTTTGGTTTAGGATAATTGTGAACATATCTAACTTGGGATTAATGCTAGTTTAATCTGTTAGTTCTCGCAAACGAAAGTTTGGTTAGCTGCACTTAGACTTAGAGAATTATCGCAAAGGAATTTGGTTAATTCTATATCTGTGTTTTGAGTTCTAGAACTGTGCTTAATTAGATCCTTGCTGAATGAACTGTCTGCTTGTCTGATTTCCTGAGAATACCCTAGGCTTGACGCTTTTAATTACTTGCTTCCACAACCGTTAATCTCTGCTACTGATTTACTTTCTCGCACCGCTTTCAATTCAATCACATTGCTTATTTCTAGTATTAGTCTCTACAGTTATGATCTATTGAGACCAAGTGTCCATGTGGATTCGATAACCCTATATACTACTTTGACATTGCTGTTCACTTGCAGTTTAGAATAGGGATTAATTCTTGACCTATCACCAATAAACGGCTAAACCTCGATTTGGATGAGAATGCGGCTACGGCGCGGCGGCGCGAAGAAGGAGACGTCGACGGCGGTGTAGGAGGCGAAGATCGAAGCTCCCCCAGCTCCGGAGGTGAATCCGACAGGGTTAAAAGGAAAACGAGCTGCTATTGGAACGATTTCGATTTCGATTTTCGATATTCAAATTTCGATCTCGGGTCAAAACGGAATCGGATCAAGCAAGCGGATAGGATAGCGGATACAACCCAACCCGATTTCGATTTTAATATTCAATTTTTTTTACAATCAGTAAGGGCAGAAGAGTAATCAACCACTCCCATTTTAATGAGAAGGGTATTGTAGATTAAGGAGGGGCATTGTGGATTTTCTTTGGCCTCATAGGGCTACAAGAACCAAAACCCCCTATGGTTACAATGGTTGAGGTTGCTTGATCAAATAGTCATACGGCTTATAATGTGGTCATGTAGAGGAAATGGATTTAAGTGGATGGATACAATGCTTATAATTATACGGGTGGAAATCATCTTCGAAACTAATGGAAGCTATAGTAATTAGGTTTAAACGATCTTTTTTTATTCACCCATTTGCTATGCGGATTCAATTAAGATTGGGTTTCTTTATATGACTGGCATATATGTAGAGGAGAATCATGTACTACAGTGTTTCGAGTTGGTGTATGGTCAGGTTATATGATTGTCTATTTGGTCATGTGGTGTTGGGATCTTATGTTTTTATGAGGGGATGGTTTTTACAGTCTTATTAGTATGAACTTAGAGAAGTGTCTTGATAAGGTAACATTGAATATGGACTTGGGTTTGATTCATAATGAGGTGGCTGATGTTGATGTAGAGATAATTCGGATGTATAAGGCTTTTGGGAGCATGATTCAATGGTCCTTTTGGAATGATTCTGATGTGGATACTTCTGTTTTAGTTTCACACTTACGCAGGCGGTGGAGTACTTTTCACCCGAATCAAAAGGTCGTCCATAATGTTTTGGTGAGAAGATGGGGATTTCGGTTTCATGTAGAGCGGCAAGACAAATAATTTCAGTCAATAATGGTTATGATGAGGTTAAGACAGTTTTTGTGGAGACTATTACTGCGGTCATGTGGGTACACTTGCTTATTTCGGAATATCTCTACAGAGGAGGCAGAGATATTTGAATAGGGGATGGTGTGGAAAGTTTCAATATTATAGAAGAAAGGAAAACGATGTGATGATTTGGTTGGAATTTGGTGTTGGGATGGATGTTTCTCAATGTACAATGGAATGTGTAATCTTATATATAATAGCAGGTGGTTCTCTCCATCTAGCTATGCCACCTCAGCATATTTTAATTTATTTATGGGCCTTAACTTAATTCTTAATTTTTCTGTACAACCAGTCTGAAGCCAAATATCCAAAATAAATCCAAATTGTCAAACCGTAGGCTGCGTATGTGTCCTCTCTTCCTCCTTTAATTCGACGCATTCTTTTCGCATTCCTTCTATCCCTTCATTGTAAAGCCATCTCAGTTAAATTCATTCAATTTCTTAATATCCGTCCACCTTCCATACCTTTCAGAGAAGTCCCTATTTACCCAAATAAATATCCATGTACAGAACAACAACAACCCATCCTAGCAGCCTCCTACATTTCTTCTCTCTCGAAATCACCAGCTTGATGTGGCTTCTTCTGTGACTCAACAAGAGGTTCAACTAAAAGTCTAAAACACATGGAGGAAGACATGGAGTCTTTTTGTCGACAAAATATGCTGTGAGAGATCTTTCTTTTTGGCTCTGTGACTTTCTGTTTTCATTGATCTATCCTTGCCTTCCGGGCCGAGCTCGGTCTGCTTGGCGAAGATGGTTCGAAACTTCATCGAGGATAACAACAACAGCGAGAAACAGAGGTGTGGTCTTAGCCGCTGCAGTTGCTTTACAGGTAGTGGAACAGGGAGGTCTGACGATGAATCTGAATGGTCGGACGATCGTAGAGCTTCTTCTGGCGAAGCTTGGGAAAGTCTCAAGGTATGATTCATCAATTTTTTCTGTCTCTAGGATTGTTTAATGTAAGGTTAAGCAGAAACCAGATCGCTTCAGATTCACTTTTGTAGAGTTTGGTCCTCTGTACGAGCTTTCGTGAGAGAAATTTGATGGCCCATGTGACCAAGATTGTGGAACAAGTATTGCAAACGTAAAGACGAATCTTGCTTAAAATTGTGGCCAATGGGTTGGTGAGCTTAGGTTATGATGCGGCTATATGCAAATCTCGGGGAAAAAAGTGAAACTTTTATAATATATGACATAAAGCCTCTAAAGATGTCTGAGACATAGGAGTGTTCGAATCCCACAATAGTTTTTGATATTAAGGGTATGCATTGATGAATCACAGTGTGTCTCCCCTTATCTTTTTTGGTGTAAGGGAGACTGTGATCCTACTCTGTGATATTATATTTCTTGTGGATAATCACAGTCGCTCGGCTGAAACTTCATGAACTACTGAAACCAGCTGGTAGAGAAATTGCAGTGGTACCCCAGATACTTACCAGTACTCAAGCACGATCCAGGAATGTCAACTAGGAGTGTGACGGTTCCTGTAGTATTTTCCGATCGACAGCGCCGTCCAAAGCATGGAACCAAACAATGTCTATGTTAGTGATTCTTTCATTGGTTTAATTTTCATTCGGTTTCTGTTTCGTCTCGGAGATTGCTAGTGAATTTTATGGTGAAGGGTTTGGTGCTTCATGTAAGGGATTGATCTCGCTATTTATAATTCTCTTTGATCGTTATTCCTAAATTTGTTTCGTACAGAGTAGTAGGTGAATTTGAAACTACAGCTTGCGGCTATTGGATTGTGGAATTTTATCCTGTTTTGTGACCTTAGGTGGCTCATATTCCATGGAAATGGAGATTGGAAGTCAAGAAATTCCGAATAATCCGAGCTTAATCTGTGTGCTCCAGTGATGGCGGATTCAATAGACAATATGGTGACTGAAACGTGTAAAGCCTAAGAATTGGGTGCAGATTTGGTGGAAATTCGATTTGACAGTCTGAAGGATTTCAACCCTCTTGAGGATCTGAAAACTATTATAAATAAATCTCCTCTGCCCACTCTATTCACCTACAGGTTTATGTGTGTGTGTGTGTATTCAAGCTTGAGACTTTAGTAGAGTTTATCATGGAACTACAAAATCACCAGTTGGCTACATCACACACACCGCTGTGGACACATAATCAGGCGATACATGAGTAACTTCCACACAATAAGCCGCCGGGAAGATGCAATATATGCAGGTAATATAAGCCCAACGACTTCAGCCTAAGACCATGTGAGGAGCAAACGGCTCCGGGACCGTGGATGACAAGAAAGAAAAAAGGCTGAGGCATATTTTAAGGTTTTGTTAAAAAAAAAATAGTTAACACATTGGTGCCATGTGGTCTACAAGGATTAATCGGTCTGGATTTATTTTCAAATAAACAAAAGTATTACATTTTATGTTCATCATTGCCACACACGTCCGAGAGAAAAACTTAATAAGCTGTGAAGAAAGTTAAGGGGAAAGAGAAATCAATAGAAAATCACACCAACAAAAGAATTATTTGCTATGAGGATATACACAACTGGCAACGCCTACGGTGGGCCCTCCATCTCGAATTAACTTAGAAAATTGTAAATTGTGGAAGCTTCAAACCATGAAAAAACCATGGAAGAGGCTATTCATCGAAAGCTCAAACCTGGTAAGATTAGTTTGATGGGAACGTGTATTGTTAAAGCAAATAAATCGTTATCGAAGTCGGTTTGCCACTCCGAAGCGGACGAAATGAAAATAAAGACATCATACATATAAGAAAGCTGAAAATTGCACGACCTAAAAACCTAAAAAGAAAATCATATTGTACACATTTGAACAGGGAGGAGGGAGATACATGTAAGGGTAATAATACAAAAAACGTCTGCGGCGCCTTTAACAATACATCTAAGGAAAGTCAACATGTACAATGAAAAGCATAAATAAAATTTACATCTACTAAAGGGCTCAGTTATTTCAAAAGACTTGATAAGAGACATAAGTAACAAAATGACAAAAAAACAAATTTCAAAGAGATTTATAACATTCGAACCTTCAAAGAGATTTTACAACACTCGAACCCCCGCGCGTGCGCGGGGGTGGTAAATACCACTAGTGGTTTTTAATGAAAGGAGTCGAGGTTGTAATAATAGATAATGTTTACGGTTATGGTGTACAAGGGAATAGTATGGAGTGGAATTATTTTATGAAGATCGAGGAACTAAGCTTTCTTATAAGACAAAAATAGCATTTAGTTGTATGGGTTCACATTCTAAACGAGATGGTTCGATAATGATGACAACGAACCACATCTTTATAGGGGTTGATTTGGAAAGAGGAAACTGGTATCAATATTTGGTTGTGAAGAAAACAATGTTCTGGACAGTTAGTAAAGGGATTTGCTTTCGGGGTATCATTGATTTGTATCTAAAATACGGTATTGGGATTAATGCTCTATTTCCAAATACCAAGCTTAAGTGTGATAGTTATTCATATAATCAGCTTAAATGAAGATTATGAGTTGGAATTGTCAAGGATTAGATATCAAATGGACGATAATCTATTTGCGGGAAATATGGCACAAAAATAAACCGAAATTTTTATTTCTTTCCGAGACAAAACAAGACTACTTCTTTACAAACCGTTTTTGGGTCATTTCAGACATTATAAGTTGCATATGGTGGAACCAAGAGGAATTAGTGGAGGATTTTCTTTGTATTATAATGATACATCTAATGTGGATATCAAGTATTCTAGTAATAGAATTATTGATATATAATCGGATGTTCAAGGGAACAGAGTATCAATTTCATTTGTTTATGGAGACCCGATATAAAAGTTACGAGATCAAGTGTGGGAAAGATTGACTCGAATGAGTCTAATTAGTACAAATCTGAGGTTCATAATCGGAGACATTAATGAGATTACCGATAACTATGAAAAACAGGGGAGAACACTAAGACATGCATCGACGTTTGTATCCTTCAATAATATGATCAGGGACTATGGCTTGATAGAATTCCCGTTCCTAGGGGATTCTCTATCGTGGAGGGGGCGCAAAGGAAATTAACTCGTAAGATGTAAATTGGATAGAGCCTTGGCCAATGAGGACTGGCACGCAATATTCCCTTTCTCCTTCGTTGAATATTTGGGAATGATAGGTTCGGACCATTGGATGACTGTGGTGACTATTGAGGATAAGATTGAAAAGAGACGGGTCAATTTAGATTTGACAAACGATGGATCGGAAAAAGGGGCTAATGGAGGCAATTAAATTAGGATGGGACGGAACAGAAGGAGGGATGTATACGGATTTTGTTTCCAAGATTAGCATATGTAGGCACAAGCTTTCGAAATGGATGAAAAATAACCTAACATATGGAAATTCCAAGATTTATGAGCTACATAGAGCTTTAGATGAGGTTCAGAAATATGATACAAGGTCACATGAGGAGGTAATGGAAATCACGCAAAAATTAAAAGAAAGCTTACATGGATGAAGAATTGTTTTGACAGCAGAAAAGTCGAAATCTTTGGCATACATCTGGAAATCGGTATACTAAGTTCTTTTTTGGCTTAACGAAGCAACCACGTGCAAAGAACATAATTGTTGGACTTCACAATTCAAATGTAGAGTGGGTCACAAAGGATATTGAGGTGGAACAGGTGGATGTAGAATATTTTGAGGAGATATTTACCTCTACCAACCCAGAAGAGTTTCTGTAAGAAGTTCCATTATCCATTACATCTCAAATGAATGAGAAACTTATAACTCCTGTGTCGGAGGAGGAAGTAAACAGAGCTTTATTTATGATGCATCCAGAAAAGGCCCTAGCCCGGATGGAATGATAGCATTTATTCTATTAGCAATCTTGACCGATTGTGAAAAATTATATCATACTTTGGGTAAATAGGTTCATCCAAGAAGGGAATTTAGATCCGAGGATAAACATGACGAACATTTGTCTGATTCCTAAAACTGAACGACCAAGCAGAATGACAGAGATGAGACCTCTTCGTCTATGTAATGTAGGGTATAAGATCATCTTCAAGGTCATATGCCAACATTTAAAGGGGATATTGCTAAAACTCATTTAGGAAACACAATCGGCTTTTGTTGCAGGGAGACTGATTTCGGATAATATTTTGATTGCACACGAGATGTTCCATGGTTTAAGCACGAATAATTCGTGTAAAAAAAATTTTATGGCAATCAAAACAGATATGATTAAGGCATATGACCGGACTGAATGGTCATTTATTGAAAATCTTCTCGGTAAAATGGGATTCGCGGCACAATGGATTGATCGGATAATGAAATGTATCTCTTCGGTTCAATATAAAGTTCTAATTAATGGTCAACCACGTGATCTCATAGTCCCAGAGCGAGGACTTCGGCAGGGTGATCCATTATCACCTTATCTATTTATTTTATGCACAGAAGCATTAATATCAAACATTAAGAAGGCTGAACGGGAGAAACAATTAACATGATTAAAGGTGGCAAGAGCATGCCCTCCAATTTCACACTTTCTTTTTGCTGACGATATTTTATTCCTTTGCAAAGCCAAGAAGGAGGAATGTCAATCGATTTTACGAATCCTAAGGAGTATGAGGGAGTATCAGACCAACATATTAATTTTGCGAAGTCTTCGCTACAATTTGGACATAAGATGGATGATAGAATCTGAGAGGAGATGAAGTCAATTTTGGGAATCAATATTGTGGGAGGAATGTGATCTTATCTGAGAATCCTGAAAAGTTTGAGTGGGGCAAAGACACAGTTCTTAGTTTCCTCAATATAGGTTGCATGGGAGGGTAAATGGATGGACTACTAAGCTCCTATCCAGAAGTGGTAAAGAAGTTTTAATAAAATTGGTACCAACGACATTACCAAATCATGTAATGTCATGTTTTCGTTTACCAAAAATAGTAACGAAGAAATCGACGAGTGTAGTCTCTCATTTTTGGTGGAGTTCGGGAGGGACAAGTACAGGTATGCATTGGATGACATGGGATAAACTTGGTAGGGATAAGAAAGAAGGTGGCATTGGTTTCCGAGCGTTCAGGGATACTAATACTGCTTTCTCAGCGAAGCAACTGTGGAGGTTAATTGACAAGCCAAATATTCTTTTTTCAAAAGTATTTCAAGGAATATATTTTAGGAATACGGACCCTTTGGACCCGATAAGATCATATTCTCCATCTTTTGGATAGAAGAGTATTACGTATGCTAGATCTCTAGTTAAAAAGGGCTAATCAAGAGGGTGGGAACTGGGACATCCATTTCAATGTGGAATGATCCATGCATACCAGCCTATCGCCTGAAACCAGCTAAACAAAAAATGGATATAACACAAGATTTACATACGGTGGATTAACTAATTGATCAGCAGAATCAGGTGTGGAACAAAAATCTGATTGAGATGGTCATTCATCACGAGATGCGGCTCTCATTACAAGCATGCCGTTTAGTCGCTTTTGTTGACCAGAATTGGTAGAATGGTATTATACAGAGTCTGGAATATATACGGTTAAGTCGGGTTACCATACAAAAAGGGACTTCCCTGATTCTGGTGAGAACCCCATTTTTCTGGGATCAAATATAAAAGCATTGCATGCATTTTCTTGGAAGATAAATTGTCCTCCTAAAATTAGGCATTTCGTGTGGCAAGTAATTTCAAGATGTGTATCGGCTTCAAAAAAATCTTAATGCATGAGGAATAAAGTGGGATACTGATAGGTCAGGTTTTATCCCTATTCTAACTGCAAGTGCACAGTGATGTGAATGTAGTACTTTAGGGTATCGAATCCACAAGGACTCTGGGCAACGATAGATTAAGAACAATCAAGTTAAAACTAGGAGTAAGCAATGTAATGAGAAACTAAAAGCAATGCAAGAAAGTAAATCAGTAGCAAGATTTGTTGTAGGCAATAAACTAAGGGCGCTAAGTCTAGGGCGTTCTCAGGAAATCAGACAAGCAGATAAATTATTCAGTCAGGATCAAATTAAGCGCGGTTCTAGAACTCAAACACGGATATAGAATTAACCAACTTTCGTTGTGATAATTCTCTAAGCCTAATTGCAGAAATCTAAATTTCTTTGTAATTCCTAACAGATTAAACTAGCTTTAAGATTAAGTTAGATATGTTCACAATTCAATTAAACCAAATTTCTTTGCGAGTAATTCAATTGCTCAACCTAAATAGTTCAGATTCTAAACCTAAGATCTAGATTCTAAGTGATCAGGTTAGAAACTAGTGTTAAGCACAATTTAGATTGAAGAACAATTATTGATATGAATCCTGAACTGAAATAAATAAATCTAGCAAGTCATAAAATCCTTAATGAGAATCCCTAAACCTAACTATGAATCTACTCAGACATAGAATATGAAGACATAATCAATGAATTAATAGATTGCATAAAAGAGAATAAAGAAGTAAAGGGGTTCGAAATCTTCTCCAAAAAGCAGAAAGCAGTACATGATTAGATCAGCCCCAAGCTCTAAGAACTCTCAGCTCTAAGTATGAAAGCGTATATATAAACTGATGTAAAAACCTAATTATATAAGCTAATCACGTCTTGGGGCTTCTTTGTAATTATCAAGAACTTCTGGGCAAAACTGTGATTTCTTCATTCTTCATTAAAGCCGCCGAGGAAGGCCCATCTCACTAGTGTGTTGATCGATGCACGATGTGTGTCGATCGATGCATTACTCTGTTTTGGACAGTGAACTCTATCTCTCGGGTCAAAACACCAAAATGCTCCAAAAAGCTCCATAAACTCCAGTTCCGCTCCAAACGTGCATATATCTAATAACACCTGTAAAAGACTCTAAAGAAACACTAAAAGACTCTAAAACAAACTTATATCATGGTCTAAAACCGGTAAAAACCATGATATATCAACTCCCCCACACTTAGCCTTTGCTTGCCCTCAAGCAAAACAGAGAACTTAAACATGGTGAAGAGGTTTGAAAACTTTCAGAAACTCTTTTCGTCCTAGATGCAACAACACTCAGATTCCCCTTAGTAAGCCACTGAAAGAATCACCTGCAAGACATCAAAACCAACATGTACTTCCCCCACACTTAGCAACTGTCCTAAGTAAACTCCACAATCAATCCAAGCAATTCAAATTCACCCTACTGACCTCTATAAGCTATTAAGTGCGGTCTCACCTAAGGATTATCGATCAAAGGGCACATGGATTCTTACTTTGTCAGCTCTAGACCACCATACTATCTTTTCTGGTTCCTTTTCTTCTCTTTTCCCTTCCTTAGCATTCTGATTTTTCCCCATTGGGTATCATTTTTTTTTTATCAGTGCTCTTCCCGTTAAGGGGTGTACTTTGGACACATTCCATGAATGCACAGGAGGTAATAGTGTTTGCTACTACTCCAGTGACCACTTCGGAGCTACTAGCTCATCCTCAGTTTATTACTCTTTTTTTTTTTTACTTTATGGAAGGGGAGAAGGGAACCATACTCGGACAGGTTTACAAGCTGTGTCAGAACTAACAAAGGAATCCGACTCAAGGTATACCAAGCCCTTAGGTGAGAAAATTAAGTCAAATTAAGGGTAAAGCCAGTAAAGGATCCTCTGAATACCTGAATTGATATGGGTGTCCTCAGTAGGTTGATCCGTGTTGGGTTTTCTAATAGTCATAGATAGTTCCTGCAACTTCATCCCAATGGTTACTTAAGTTCCTGCAAGATGTTGTTAACTTCCTAAAAATTCACGGTTTCCTACTTAAACCGTTTTGACTCAATAAAACAATTTTTTTGGAAAAACAGACCGACTCTAAGAAAACAGAAAGATAATAGTCAGTACCACCTCCCCCACACTTGAAACACACTGTCCCCAGTAATGTCAAGCTAAGGATTGGTAAAAGAAAGAAAAATGTTAAAGGATGTGATAAGTTATGTCTGATTTTTACCTCTATCGCTCATGCATCGATCGTTACATAAATGTAACGACCGTTGCAAGGCGATTTGCGTCATGAGTCGATCGTTGCTCAGGACCGCAACGATCGCTGCAATGCGATTTTCGTGTTGTGACGATCGACACACAGGACCGTGTCGATCGTTGCATTGCGATTCTGTCGAAACCTGCAGACAAAACTCACCAAAACCAAAAAAACAAACGTAAATTCCTAACAAAAACACCAAAAATGAATAGCAAAAACAAAACAGTGGGTTGTCTCCCACTCAGCGCTCTTTTAGCGTCAATAGCTTGACGTTTTAGCTCAATCAGACAGAGGGTGCAACATCCAGAGGCAAAATCTGACCTCCTGGAATCTCGGTCTTAGCCCAATAATGCTTTACTCTCTGTCCATTTACAGTAAATTCCTTACCTTCCTGGCTGATTAGAACGACAGCTCTATAAGGACGTACCTCCTTGATTGTGAAAGGACCAGACCAGCTTGATCTCAGCTTACCTGGAAACAATTGCAAACGAGAGTTATACAAAAGTACCTAATCATTAGGCTCAAATTGTCTAGAGACAATCTTCTTGTCATGATAAGCCTTAGTCCTCTCCTTGTACAGCTTTGAGTTCTCATAAGCAAAATGTCTAATCTCATCCAACTCATTAAGCTGCACCAATCTCCTCTCTGCAGCAGTCTTAAGATCGAAGTTCATCTGCTTTACAGCCCATGTCGCTTTGTGTTCAAACTCTACTGGCAGATGACATGCTTTCCCATACAGCAGATGAAATGGAGTAGTCCCAAGTGGTGTCTTGAATGCAGTCCGGTAAACCCATAGTGCATCATCTAGCTTTGCTGCCCAATCCTTCCTTGTCTTCCCAACTGTCTTCTCTAAAATCTCTTTGATCTGTCTGTTAGAGACCTCAACTTGTCCACTAGTCTGAGGGTGATAAGGAGAAGCAACTCGGTGATGAACTACATGCTTCTGTAGCAACTTCTCGAAGACCTTATTAATGAAATGAGATCCTCCATCACTAATCACTATCCAAGGTACTCCAAATCTAGGGAATATGATGGTCTTAAACAGCTTAATAGCCACCAAAGAATCATTAGTTGGACTAGCTATTGCTTCTACCCACTTAGATACATAGTCCACATAAACCAAGATAAACTTATTCCCATAGGATGAGGGAAAAGGACCCATGAAATCTATGCCCCAGCAATCGAAAACCTCAACCTCAAGAATGAAATTCTGAGGCATCTCATGCTTCTTGCTGATTTTCCCTCTCCTCTGACAGGCATCACACTGAGAAACAAAGGAATGAGCATCCGCAAACATTGTAGGCCACCAGAAACCTGCTTGCAGAATCTTTGACACAGTCTTGAAAAGCATAATCAGATTCATGACAGTGGAATAAGATATCTGGAACCTCTGATTCAGCAACGCATCTCCTGTAAAGACCATCCGAACAATGCTTGTAGAGATAAGGCTCATCCCAGTAGTATCGTCTGAGCTCCCTGAAGAACTTCTTCTTGGCATACCCCTTCAAATCATTTGGTTCAGTCTCTGCAGCAAGGTAATTAGCTATATCTGCGTACCAGGGTCGATCGGTGGTTGCGACAACATCTACTTCGAAAAAATAGTCTCCAATTTGAACCGTGAATGGTTATGGATTCATATCCGCACTGCAACGATCGTCGCATAGAGTAGCATCGATCGTCGCAGTCTCGACACATGCATCGATCGTCACAGATGTGGCATCGATCGACGCAGTGGGATTAATCCGACAGTTTTGCAAGTTTCTGTCCAAATCCATCTGAAACACTGTCCCAATCATATTGACGTTCTCCTCAGGCAAGAAATCATTAATGGGCACGTCTTTTTCAACCAGCATCCTTGAAAGATGGTCAACAACTCCATTCTCAACTTCCTTCTTGTCCCTCACTTCAATGTCAAACTCCTGAAGTAACAGAATCCATCTCAACAATCTTGGCTTAACATCTTTCTTCTGCATCAAATACTTCTGGGCTGAATGATCAGTGTGTACAATCACCTTGGAGCCAACAAGATAAGGGCGAAACTTCTCAAATGCAAAAACAGCAGCCAACAACTCCTTCTCTATAGTGGCATAGTTTCTTTGCACATCATCTAGTGTCCTGCTGGCATAGTAAATAGCATGAAGCTTTCTGTCCTTCTTCTGCCCCAGAACAGCTCCTACAGCGTAGTCACTCGCATCACACATAACCTCAAAAGGTAGATCCCAATCTGGTGGCTGAACTATAGGAGCACTCACTAATGCTTGCTTGATCTGTCCCAGAAAGCTCCTCACAGATTTCACAGAATCAGGCACCTGAAGGCTGGTCATTACCTCGATCTTAGCGCGGTCTATTTCGATCCCTGCTTCAGACACTTTATGTCCAAGTACAATGCCATCTCTGACCATGAAATGGCACTTCTCCCAATTAAGAACTAAGTGCTTCTCCTCGCATCTAGCTAGTACCTTGCACAGATTATCCAAGCACTCATTATAAGATGACCCATAGACTGAGAAGTCATCCATAAACACCTCCATAAAGTCCTCAATCATATCAGTGAATATGGACATCATGCATCTCTGGAAGGTGGCAGGTGCATTGCAGAGTCCAAAAGGCATCCTACGGTAAGCAAATGTGCCATATGGACAAGTAAAGGTGGTCTTTCCCTGATCCTCTGGATGGATGGGAATCTGGAAGAAACCTGAATATCCATCGAGGAAGCAATAGTAAGGGTGATTTGCTAACCTCTCCAGCATCTGATCAATGAAGGGTAAAGGGAAATGATCCTTCCTTGTCGCAACATTGAGCTTCGTGTAATCTATGCACATCCGGTGTCCAGTCACAATCCTTGTAGGAATCAGCTCATTCTTCTCATTCTTCACTACTGTAACTCCACCTTTCTTCGGCACTATATGGACTGGACTCACCCAATCACTGTCTGGAATTGGATAGATAATCCCAACATCTAGAAGTTTCATAATCTCTTTCTTAACCACATCCTTAAGGTTATGATTCAGCCTTCTCTGATGCTCAACTGATGTCTTAGACTCGTCCTCAAGATGTATCCGATACATGCATAGCTCCGGAGAGATACCTGAAATGTCATCAAGAGAATAGCCAAGAGCTTTGCGATGCTTGCGCAGCTTGCTTAGCAGTAAAGTGAGCTCTGCGTTGTTCAAACTAGCATTAACGATCACTGGATAAGTTGAATTAGGTCCAAGAAATGCGTACCTTAGCCCGGATGGAAGTTGTTTCAGCTCAATTTTCGGAGCCTTTTCCTCTGTCCAGTCTCTGTCGACATGCAATGATCGATGCCCTGAAGGTGTCGATCGATGCAATGTCGCGTCAGACACATCCAATTGCATCACTTGCTCAGCAGAGTCCATTAGCCTCGCATAGCAGATTGCAGGCTCGTCTTGCAGGTGTTCCAGCTCCATTATAGAGCTCAGTAAGGCTCTCTACAGCGGATCCTCAGCATGTGACCTATGAAAGTATTCTACAGCCAAATCACTGAGGGTGTCCACATAGAAGGTCTGTCCGTCGATGGTGGGTCTCTTCACCAGTTTGTCCATATCAAAGCTCATCTTCAGATCACCCACATTCAGAATTATTTTACCTCTCTGACAGTCAATCATCGCACCCGCAGTAGCTAAGAAAGGTCTACCCAAAATCAGTGGATCCTTTGGTTCCTCTCCATATTGCAGAACCATAAAATCAGTAGGAATCACACATTAGCCAATCATTATAGGCACATCCTCCTATATTCCTTCAGGAATTCTGATTGTTATGTCTGCTAAAACCAATGAGATCCTAGTGGGCAGGAAATCAGTCATCCCAAGTCTCTTAGCAACAGAGAAGGGCATAAGGTTCACACAAGAACCAAGATCACATAGGGATCTTTCAAATCTTTCCCTGTAGATAGAACAATCCAACACAAAGCTCCTTGGATCTTTCAACTTCTCAGGAATTCTGCCCTGAATCACTGCACTACATACCTGTGTGATCATCATTGCACTCTCCTCATTAGACCATTTACTAGCAAGTAAATCCTTAAGACATCTCTTCATCACAGGAGTAGTCTCCATAGAGTCAATCAAAGGCACTTCGATCTTCACCTTTTTAATGATCTCCTTGCATTTTGCATACTGCTTATCGTTCTTAGCCTTCCTGGGGTTCTTAGGAAAAGGTACCTTAGGCTTGTAGACCCTTTCATTTGACTTTTTCAGCTTTTCTGCGTCTGAGCTCTCTGCAGTCGCCTTGCGTCGATCGTTGCTAGTGGTGCATCGATCGTTGCTAGGCGACTGTGTTACGACCTCTGGGTCTTTGTTTTCGCTTTGCATCGACCGTTGCTGAGGTGCGTCGATCGATGCATTGCGAATTCCACGGATCTCATCTTCCATTTCTTCAATTTCCACGATTTCTTCAACACTTAACTGCTTTTTCTGGGCAGGAAACAGCTCCTTACCTTTTCTCAATGTCACTGCATTGCACTGATACTTAGGATTAGCATCAGTCCATCCCGGAAGAGATCCATCTGGCCTCTGAACATATCCAGCAGTCCTTGCAACCTTCACATCAAGCTCCTTCATATGTGTGCTCAAGGATTCAAACTTCCCATTGAGATCCTCATACACAGCACCTAACTTCTTGTCAAAGTCTACAGCATTCTTAGTTTGAACTTTCAGCAACTGGTCCATCATACTCTCCATCTTGCGCTCATGAGCATTAGCAGCATGAGGTGTTTGGTAAGAGGAAGATCCATAAATCCTCTTATTACCTAGTTGAAAAGGCTTCTGGAAACCAACATTCTGTCCAAAGCCAGAAGAGTTTTGATTGCTTGTGAAAGCAATCTTCTGTCCACCATTGTAGAACCTATTACCTTGTTGTCCTCCAAACCTGTTTCCTTGGAAACCAGATCCTCCAATGTAGTTCACATCCTCTTCTTGACCATCTTCTTCAGCATTGATCATTTCAACATCTTAGCAAAATGGACAGCTTTCTTCCCAGCCAGCAAATTACAGACAGTGTCCAATTTGGTCCTAATATCAGCTATCTCCAGATTGTCTATCTTCCCACAAGATTCCTTTCTTCTCCTATCAGCAGTCTTGCAGCAATTACTGCTTACTAAGTTGTCTATCAATTGCTTAGCTTGCTCAGGAGTCCTAGTGTTGAAATTTCCATTGCTGTTATTATCCAACGCGGTCTGGTATGGGAGATCTATACCTCTAAAGAAAATGCCCAGCAATGTTACCTCAGTGAATCCATGATGCGGGCATTCACGTTGGTACTTCTTAAACCTCATCCAGGCAGTCTTAAGAGGCTCTATAGGACCTTGGGAGAAAGTGAGAATGTCTTGTCTCGACTGATCAGAGCGAGCATCATCATAGAAGTGTCTCAGAAACTCACTCTTAACAGCATCCCAAGTAGTAAACTTCGTAGGTGGAAGTTGTTTCAGCCAGGCAGCAGCATCTCCAGCGAGAGAGTAGGGGAAAAGTTTGAGAAACAGATAGTCATAGTTCACTCCATCATACTTCATCCCAGTGACTATGTCCTCAAACTCATCAATATGATCCATTGGCTGCTCATTAGGGAAACCATGGAAGGCATTCTGCCTCAGAATAGATTAGTATATGGTCTTGATCTCGAAGTCATTCCTCTCAAAACCAGGAGGCACAAGAGCTGACCGGTTAGCATGAAACTCATCCGGACGGTTATAGTCAGCTAAGGTTAACTCATTAGCAACAGGAGGATTAACCATCCACCTCTCCTCTTGGCCTTGGCCTTGTCCTTGTCCTTGTCCTTGCCCTTGTTCTTGTTCTTGTTCAGGCTCAGGGATCACATTCCCTTCAGCATCAATCCTATGCCCATCAGCATTGTACGGATTGTTTTTTCGGTCCCTCAGGGTATCTTGAGCATCGGGTATCAGAATCAGACGTTCTCGAACCATTCTTGCTCGTTGAACTTTCTTGTTAGTCCTCTCTAGTCTAGCAATCTCTTCAAGTTGGAGATTAACGAGATTAGTATTCAGATTACTTATGGTATCACGCGTCTGCATAAACCGTCTGTAATCGCAGTGCAACGATCGATGCTAAGGTGCAACGATCGATTCAACTCCAGTCGCTTAGTAACGATCGACACAAAAGAAGCAATGATCGATGATAGGCGAATGTCAAACCTGCGACAGAGAAAAACAGAGAAAATTAGTAACCAAAAACAAAAAATAAAAATCCTAGTCTAAACCCTAAGTTCAAATCTATCGAAGAATCAAAAGAGTCCCCGGCAACGGCGCCAAAAACTTGATAGGTCAGGTTTTATCCCTATTCTAACTGCAAGTGCACAGTGATGTGAATGTAGTACTTTAGGGTATCGAATCCACAAGGACTCTGGGCAACGATAGATTAAGAACAATCAAGTTAAAACTAGGAGTAAGCAATGTAATGAGAAACTAAAAGCAATGCAAGAAAGTAAATCAGTAGCAAGATTTGTTGTAGGCAATTAACTAAGAGTGCTAAGTCTAGGGAGTTCTCAGGAAATCAGACAAGCAGATAAATTATTCAGTCAGGATCAAATTAAGCACGGTTCTAGAACTCAAACACGGATATAGAATTAACCAACTTTCGTTGTGAGAATTCTCTAAGCCTAATTGCAGAAATCCAAATTTCTTTGTAATTCCTAACAGATTAAACTAGCTTTAAGATTAAGTTCGATATGTTCACAATTCAATTAAACTAAATTTCGTTGCGAGTAATTCAATTGCTCAACCTAAATAGTTCAGATTCTAAACCACACTTTCGTGTCAATTTAACAACCTAAGATCTAGATTGTAAGTGATCAGGTTAGAAACTAGTGTTAAGCACAATTTAGATTGAAGAACAATTATTGATATGAATCCTGAACTGAAATAAATAAATCTATCAAGTCATAAAATCCTTAATGAGAATCCCTAAACCTAACTATGAATCTACTCAGACATAGAATATGAAGACATAATCAATGAATTAATAGATTGCATAAAAGAGAATAAAGAAGTAAAGGGGTTCGAAATCTTCTCCAAAAAGCAGAAAGCAGTACATGATTAGATCAGCCCCAAGCTCTAAGAACTCTCAGCTCTAAGTATGAAAGCGTATATATAAACTGATGTAAAAACCTAATTATATAAGCTAATCACGTCTTGGGGCTTCTTTGTAATTATCAAGAACTTCTGGGCAAAACTGTGATTTCTTCATTCTTCATTAAAGCCGCCGAGGAAGGCCCATCTCGCTAGTGTGTCGATCGATGCACGATGTGTGTCGATCGATGCATTACTCTGTTTTGGACAGTGAACTCTATCTCTCGGGTCAAAACACCAAAATGCTCCAAAAAGCTCCATAAACTCCAGTTCCGCTCCAAACGTGCATATATCTAATAACACCAGTAAAAGACTCTAAAGAAACACTAAAAGACTCTAAAACACACTTATATCATGGTCTATAACCGGTAAAAACCATGATATATCAGATACACGGTGTGTCCATTGTGGAATGGAGAAATCAATAAACCATGTTTTATTTGAATGTACACCGACACAACAAACTTGGGCACTTTCAAAAATCCCAACAAATCCAGAAGTCTTCCCCACAAATTCAGTATATACAAATATGGACTTTTTGTTCTGGAGCTTACCGTCGGATATTACAAAAGGTAATTGTCAGTGGATTCTATGGTACATTTGGAAAAGCAGAAATGATATGGTGTATATTCACGTTGACATGAGCCCTCAGGACACGGTTAGGATGGCAGAAACATAATCTTTAATATGGGGGGACGCCCAATCTCTTGACGGAACACAGGTTCCGACATTCTCAGAAGGTATTCGGACTCACGGGACTGATATGGTTCAATATGGTCAAGGGTGTTATGTGGATGGATCATGGAAGAAAGGAGATATTTTCTCAGGAAAAGGGTGGTACAGTTGCTATGAGGGATATGTTAATGTTATGATGGATTCAATGAACATTAGGACAAGCTTGTCCCCTCTTCATGCAGAATTTGAAGTGCTAATTTAGGCTACGGAATGCATGAAGTTCTTTCACCAAACTCACATCACATTTGCAACAGACTGTTTAGAATTGGTAAAGATTGTGTCTGAACCAGAAGGATGGCCAACATTCTCAATCCACCTGGAAGAGTTTTAAAGAAGGAGGGATTACTTTACGACCTTCGCTCTCAAATATATACCACACACAAGAAACTCGACAGCAGATAGGTTAGCACGGAGTGCGCGTCTCAGGCAGTCGTTATGTGCTTATATTGGTCCGGATATATTGGTCCGGAACCACCACTGTGGATAATCGATAGATAGGTTCATTTATCTATTTTGTTGTAAAAAAAAAGAACATCAAACTTATCGGACGGTAGAGATGCACGTGAAGACAAACCATAATCTCAACACAAACCAAAAAAAAATCGCACTATTGGGCCACCTTGGGCCAAAAATATTAAAAGGTTTACAAATTTGAGAAACAATTAATCGCTGCACAAGCAATTAATAAAATAAGCATGCCGTCTAATTAAAAATACGGACGATTAATTAAAAATTTAGTCAGCTTCTTTTCTCTCCCGATTTTCTGTTAATCACGACAGTATATTTCCGACTAGCGATTACCCGGCCGCGTAGACGGTTAGGCGGTTGCGTTTTAGAACAAAGTTTATAGTAAAATCTCTATAGATTAATATTCTATAAATTAATAATCAATATAAAATAATAATTTTCTCTAATCCTGAGTCGGGCCAATGTAAAAATTAACAAAATTCGATAAGATAACAAGATAATATTTTTTTAAATCCCTATGTAAACATATAATCACAATTATAACATAAAATAATAATTATAAATATTATGTATATATACTAAGGTAATCTAGTAAAATATGACTCTTTTTAAAATAAAAAAAAACATCTGCTTGTATTGACTAAGCAGCTAATACATAGTCAAAGTGATAACATTCAGAAATCAATTGAGGCATATAATAATAGAATCAACATGTAGAGTCAATTGAGATTTGCTTCTTTGCCAAGGTATCAGCAACCTTGTTTGAGTCTCTCTTCACCCATTCAAAACGAACTTTGGAAATTTGTTCTTCCAATGTCTTGCCTCTCTTAACCAATTGTATATTCCGACGTTTTGCAGCGCTCTGCATGTTACTTTCAGCCGAGCCAAATAGCGTATACTTTGGTTATCATCAATGTCGGCAAGAAGGATTTTTTTTAGGATATCACTAGGAAGGAAATCCATTAACGATTTTGGTAAGAAAAGATGGAAACAGGCAAAGGAGAAATTTAACAAATAATATTGTAGAGTATTTGAGATAGGTATTGTTTCGAAGGCAACCACATATGTTTATTTATAGATCAGATCCAACCTTTGGGGTTTCCATAAATTTAAATAGTATTTATGTTACTGTTATTTATTAATTAATATGCATATGTTGGCGTACATCTTCGGTTGTAGTAAGTATGTACATGATGAATCTATTTCGCTAAGTAATGATATATAATGTGGTTCCATTATTTATTGATGTTCAAGATTTATTACAAAAACGCGTTGTTACTTACTTGGATTGTTGAAAAATAAATTAGGTTAATGTCCTTTCAATTTAATCATCTCGCCTGTTGAAAAAAGTCGTTTATTCAGTCATAAAATATTCGCGAACTCATAGTCATAATGTACTCAATGGGTGCAAATGGTAGCACACAAGTGGCTAAATATAATAAGATTGGTGGAATTTAATTTAGTGGAATTGTGTTAGTTACACTGGATTTTTCTCTCTTCCCTTAGCTATATGAGAGGAATAATTAAAAATTGACAAAAGAAGGATTTTTAGAGGAACTAAGAGTAATTGCCTATTACGTTAGAATTTGATCCTATAGAAGTATTACCATTTGCATCCAAAGATGATGCATATACGTACTCCTTATGTTTAAAATTTGCCCATAAAAGAAGAGCATATAATATTTTTCGTAGTATAACACAGTCTAGTCAACGCTAAACAATATTTAGAATATGAAGGATATTCAAGAACCTAAACATAGCCAAATTCTGAAATTGTTCAGAAGGAGTCTGAAGTTGTTATCGGAGCCCACATGCAACTATATGATGCCTAACCATTCCAAACGTCACTTAGAGAGCCATTGGGACCAACCCCAGTACTCTAACCGAGTCCTCTACCGCAACAATACACCTTCAATCCGAATGCCATTGTTCCTCCGACTCAGTCCACTCAACGTCAAGAAAAAAGATCGAGTTATCCCTCAAACGTCAGCAACAGTACTCCATGTACGGAACTATCCACCTCCATCACAAATTTTCCATAACTCGATTACTAATCAACCTGAAGTCGATGCGTCGCCGGTATCAGAAGAACTCCATAACAGCCAGAATCCTATTGAGGATGCCCCCACCTTTTCCGGTTAACCAATCCCAGGCTCAAAGTCGTCCATCTTCTGAAAGTCACAACTTCCTCGACGAAACAGTTCTAGTTTTGCCGGACATCGAGGAGGACACACTACAGCATCTGAATGCTCTGCTTCGGGCGCCAGACAGGGAAACGTTTAACACCGTACTCTCTCCCACACCGATGCCAAACACGACTTGGTATGGCTATTGTCATATACTGTTTCTTCAGCTGTTGATATTCTCTGTATGGGATTTTTGTTATTGTCTTATGCGTTTCGCAGTGGAGTGTTTTTAAACCGTCTAGTTTGCTTACAAATCTGATTGTTGGTTTGCTTATGAGTTATGATGGTCTGATGAGTTTGAGTCTCTAATGGTTAGGATGTTAATCGTTTACTTATCAAGCTTCATATTTCAGGTTTACTCGTGACAGAGTATCGAAATGGTTCAGAAGATTACAAAAAAAATTACAAACAAATTCGATAAACGATACTATAGCTAGTCACGTGTGCTTCGTGATAAAGCAGAAATATATTTCCTCGAGTTTGCCGTAAAGTTCTCTCATATACCTTTCATATATACCTTGCATGTGTTGTTTTCACTAATGATATGCTTATTCTATCTGTATTCTAGAAAACCCACCATTGGGATCCCTTGATAACATGGACAGTTCAACAGTATTTCCAGGAGATCTGTCAATGACGGTTAAAAGACATGGTTAGCAATGCGAGGACTAGTCGAGAAAAACCTAAGTGGATCGGCGAGACTCTCTGGAAAATGATGACCGACTATTGGTTGAAGTTACCTATGGAATTTACTTCCAAAGTTGTGAACCATTCTAAGGGGTCTCTGATTGGGAGATCTCAGCGAATTTGTTTGCGAGATCTCTTTCTTATCGGTCTAGACGAGCTGTTAGAGCCCGAGTTGTCGATTCATGGCTTTGAGCCTTTTTGACCAACGTCGATAGCATGCTATGGATCTCGTCCAGATCGTTAAGGCTAGACCACGTACGCACGGTGACTCGTGGAGAGACGGGCCTGAGGTCGGTCCTGGTCAAGGTTCGGGCCTTACTAGTCGGGTTTTGATCGGATCTTATCCAGAACCGAGGGTTTGTGCGATCTGCAGCAGAGGTACTCCCACTGGGGAGGTTGTCTTCAGATTTAGTGTTAGATCACGGTAGATTGGGATCTGCGACAGCGCCTGAGGGCTGAGACGCGTTTCCAGACCCCGTTAATTTTGTTCCCGTGGGAGCGTTGACCGATGGGGTCAACTTCTCGGGATCAATTGAGATTGGCTGTTTAGAGCCATATTTCGTGAGTTCTGTTTGTTCAGCACTCATTTCGTTTTTTCGAGATCTTTTATCGGATCTTTCCAATAGAGGATTCTATGATCATCTCCACATATGGCGCAAAAATGTGGATCCAGAAATCTACACTAGAGATTTGTAATTTGGGATGGGGATTGTCGAAGGGCTAGAACCTCAAAGATCACACGATGCTTCAAAGAACTATCTAAAACGGACAATGGGTTTCGTAATTATCTTCTATTGATGAAATAATATTACAAAGGGGGTCTCAAGAGAGAGTTTACAGTGAGCTCGTAGAGCTGTTTGTGTGTAAAAAGTCAATGAAAAGGAAGGTCTTGAATTAAATCCACCGAACTCCTTTTATAGCTCTCTTGACGAGCTCTCCATCCATATATCTCGTAGTACTCTTGTTGGAACGATCTCCGTGATGTCCGGATTGTTGAGATGATCTCGGAGTGTTCCACTTTGAATGAATCAGCTCGATGATTGACTTAAATATCGGGAAGGTCTTTCCTTGATACACAGTCGTTTTCCAGTTGATGAGTCAGAGATAAAATGGGCTTCAGTTTGGGCCGTAGTGATGTCTTCATTATTGACTTGTTTGAGAGATAAGCTGTTGGGCCTTATCGGCCCAAATCTGGGTGCATATTTTGGTACTAACATTTCTCAATTTGTTTCTTTCTTCTGTTGTTGATGAAATTTAAGTCAATCTGTAGGCTTGATCAAGTCTTCTTCTGATCAAAGATATTATTTCCTCTGCATTAATTCTGTTTTTTCCTCTTCCATTTTGTTATTTGTCTTCTGCAACTTTGTAGACGGTGGGAATGGGTTGTATCACTGGTTTGTTCCCTTCTGGGTTTTTAACCTTCCATGAGAGTCTTTAATGCCATCTTTCTTTATCATTCGACAGTTAAACCGAAAAACTCCTCTATTTTCTTCAGAGCATTTTGAAATGAAATTTACTAAAGGCCTATGATCAGTTTCTCCAAACTATAGATATCCAGTCTATGAATTTGGGAACATTGTATGCAATTCAAAGTAACCATTGTTCGGTCAAGAAAACATAGTGCATAATGTCTCCCTCGTTGCCTAACCCAAGAAAACTGATTCCCAACAGATTTCATATCCCAAAAATCACAAGTTCATTAAAATATTCTTGAATAAACCAAGATTCAACCCTTATGTTAGTTGTTAATCTTTTCAGCCGCTCCCAAAGATTGTTTTAAAACTTGGATTAGGATTTCCATAAACAAAATACAAGTATTAGATTTTTTCCATTACTTTTCACCGAACAATCTACAAGATTAGAGGATTGATACAGAACTGAAAACTCCACATGAGGCTTCCAAAAGAATGCTAAACCACCACTAAAACCATTTCGAGAGACTATTACATGATTAAGACAACCTAGTTGACATCCTATATCTCTAACATAGTTGTCTTGTTTTTTGTTTCAGATAGGCAAATGATGTTAAAGAAATACTTTCTATCGATCTCCTTAAGGCGTCGAACTATCAAGACAATGCCTAGAACTTGAAAGTTCCAACAGGTTATCCTCATGGTGGCTGTGGTGGTTTAGGATCCACCGCGCCTCTCACATTGTTGTTATCCTCAAAGTTGCAGTTGGATCCTTCCCATTTGTTCCATTCTTTGTCTCTTGCTGTCTTATTTTCCCCATGTTTGTATAATGGTGTGTTGTTAACATTATGATCCTTATCCATAACCTTTCTTTTCCGGTCCCCCCCCCCCCCCTCAGAAACTATCATGGAAGCTTAACTCTCTGATTCCACTACTGTTCTTCCATATCTTCCCATGTATATTCCACCAGAAATGTCACATGTAGCATTAGCAAAGTTAGGAATTGAATTGTAGAGGGGGTTCATGTTAAGTTTAATCACTGAACATGGTTCACATGGCATCTTGTTTATCTAACTCTTCATCAGGAGCCTCCAAAGGGATGTAGTCTTCATCATCATCATAATTTTCTTTTCGACCGTCTTCATTGATTGCATTAGCTTGAGCGTTATTGCTTAGGTTCTCTTCCTAAGGGTTATCTTAAACCACATTACCCTCATCATTAATCTCTTGGATGAGCACACAAGCATTTTCCATTGGATTTGGGGGAGGAGGGGGAACATCATCATTATCATGATCACCATCTGATTGATTTCCATCTTTACCACCAATTTGGATTAAGCATCTTTCGAGGTCATGGCTAAGCATGCCGCATACCTCAAAAAATCATCTTAGCCTCTCGTAAGTGAATCTCAGGAGGGTATTGATTTCTTGCACGAAATGGAAAAGCTTTTGGAAAAGGAAATGCTCAATGATGTTCCAGATGAGTCTGATCCTAAGATTATCAACGTGAGATGCCATCTCTGCAACTAAGTCAACATCCATTTATTCCCATTCTGCGTCCAATATGAGTGACCACATTGTGAATGAGATACTGGAAAGGTATTCCACTTATCTGGACCCAAAAAGGGATGAAATTCATGTCGAGTGGGTTCATTTGAGGATACCATCTATGGAGGAAAAGCATCTTGTATGAAAAAGCCTAAGGACCACGTCGTTTCACCATCTCCAATGCTTCTTCATTTAAGAAAACAAACTAGAAACCTCTGCCTTCTATGATTCTTCCATTGATCAGCCCTTCTTGTCTCCACATATGTTGCACAGATATACTGGGAGAAAGGGAAACTGATTGACTTGTTGCGCAGTTTCATTATGTTCCTCGCCAATCAACCAAGGAGAAAATATAGAATGAGCGTGAGGTAATAATTCCATATTAATTCGAACTAACCCATATGCTTGAGTTTAACCATAGATAATCTCTTAACCATCCCATCAAATAAGTGGAAGATTCATTAAACTGTGAAATGTTACCCTGCCATAATGTGATGTGTTTCCATGTAAGCCAAGGAATGGGATAACCAGGAAAAGGTGTTCTTCTTTCGATACGCCTCAGGAGCATCTCCTTCAACTTCCCCAACTTGAACCTCGGTCCCGGTATCACCTCTACAGGAATCAATCGGATCAGCGTTATCAAGTGCCGACCTTTTCTTCCTCCTTTATCTCCTCTTCTCAGCATTCGCTTCCGCCGCCTTATACACCGCATCGCTCACTTGCCAAGAAAGATCTTTGGCATAAGTATCCCGAACGACTAGTTGTTGGTTCTCCTCAGATAAACAATCATCGCCTCGGCCTTGATTACTGGCATGGATCTGCTCTTCCCTAAGATTCTCGTCGACATAATCAACGATATCAATATCCATCGGTCCCATGTTTGCTTTTCTCTTCCTTCTTTGGGATAATGGTGAACAAGCTCATTGTTTAGTTCAATCAAAGATTCGACAGAACGCAAACACCAACTACCTGCAAAAGAAGAAGAGAAAGAACATCAAAATTGATCAGAGCATAAGAGTCAAAGAAATAAGAGCACATACATGCGTCAATCCGAGCAAAAGACTGCCTTACTCTGTCGGCGTGAATGTTCGGCCACTTCTAGATTCCGAGCGCGACAATCTTCTCAAGATCTTTCAGAAAGCCTTTCGGAGGTGGATCCGTAATAGAGTGAGGATCTGCAAAACAAACAAAAAAGAGTATGAGTTAGTGAATAAAAGGGAACGAGCAAAAGCATAGCGCGAGCACTACCATGATTATGATTCCACTATGTCCTATACGGTCTGTTCGGATGAGAAACCGATGCCTCGTTAACCCTTGCATAAAAATAACGGTCCTGCCGGGCGTTCGTTTTAGACAGAACTTCGGTAACGAGCTTAAGACCATATCACTGACTCATATTCACATAACGAGTCCCGGTGGTCCCGGCATTGGTCGATATCGACGAGATCTCTTCAAAAAACCAAAGACTCATATCAACCTCACATTCGGCGGCTAGCACCATTGCGCCGACCATGTTGCGTATCGAAGCAAGACACAACTGAGACATTGCGATACTTCTTTCTTCGCTGTAAGCAATGAGCAGCTTTGACAGAGGAAACCACAAGTGGCTTTCTTGGAACCAAAAATTGTACAAGCATATCCAGCCTTCGGAAGCATGCCAAGGTCTTTCATGATCCTTGAGCAGACGAAGCTCGAGTCTGTAAACATGAGCACAATTATCTGTGACCCAGATAAGATTGTCCTCAGTGCACTTCATCTTCAACTAGAACTGGAACTTTCTATGGTTTCTTCTATTTGGCCAAAATCTGTTGTGCCCTTCTCTTTTTGGCCGATGACTTTTTCGACTTCCTCGGCACCGGTGGTAGCTGAGCAATCGGGACATCATCGTCATCATATAATTTCTAAATTTTTCACAAGAGCCAACACCTGCGAAATCACCTCGTCTTCATTACCCGAATCCTCATCACGAAGAGTAGGAATCTGGATGCTCGGAGGCCGACCAGCACTTGCTAACAAACAAGATTGGTCGACAATATATGTCCTCTCTACCAACCTCACCGAAGAACTTGCACCTTTACCTTGGATGCTCGGAGATCGACCAAGACTTGTTGATGAACGAGCTCAGTCAACAACTTATGTTCGTTGCGCCGACCTCACTTAAGAACTACCCTGATCGTCAGAGCTGGATTAAATTGAGTTATCGTCTGAAGATCTCACTGAATACCGATCATATGCTCGGATGAAGATGAAAACGAGTTCGATTCGATCCTCATCACAGATATATATTGAACAACACAAGGAATTTGCTAGAGAGGAGGAAGATCGAAATACATGCGGAAGGAGAGAAATGAAAAATAGAAGAGAAGAGAAGGGGTATTTATAGAGCGGCATGAGAGTTCTTCGAGAAAGACGCCATCATTAAAAATAAGCGACTCTTCAGCTTCTGGCGATTATAGGTATTTACTTCATCATTAAACCTATGCGACTCTTCGGCTTCTGGCGGTAGCAAACAACCTTTCATCTTCCAAAGAATCGATGCAACGGTTGGAAATCGAACATGGATAAACATAACCGAACAAACGCACACCGAACATGTTTCGACATGACCAATAAGATAGCAATCAGCCGACTTCAACAAGCTCAAGATCGACGAACTGGGGCGTGGCTTATTGTTATATATGGGTTTAGCACCCATCAATTAGTCCGGCCTAAATATGCTCTCTGTATTGTGATCGGCCCAACAACAATAAACTGATCGGCCCGTAATCAAAAGCAAATCCCTTTACTCACAGAACGCTCAGCTCAGCTCACGGCCACTTCTTTTCGGCTTGGCTCAGCTCGCCACCTCTGCCCGGCTCAACTAACAGACATGATGTCATATGCTTGGCCCATTATTCACCTGACGAGTATGACCCATTCGTCACAACTCGACAAGGAGTCAACGGCTTGTACAAAAGTAAGACAATATTTACTATAAATAGAGTGCTCCACTATTCATTAATGTATCATTTTGGGATTTGTGTACTTTAATACTTTCACTCTCGTGACGAACACGACCCAAATTGTAAAAGAGCTCATCTACCGACGATCTCTCACCATCATGTTCATTCGCCAACCTTAGTCTGCTTTCTAATAAGATAAAACTTTGATCCATAGACTTTTACCGAACACTCCTTTGCATCTAAGAGACACTTAAACATTTAGAGAACTTGTGATGAGCTCGGTAATTGATACGTCAAAGTTATATCCCTATTCTACTGCAAGTGCACAGTTATGCCAATGTAGTATTCAGGGTATCGTATCCAAAAGGACTCAAGTTTCACACGACAGATTATATGTCTTTCATTTAAGCTAAGCCAACCAAGAGAAAGCAGTAAACAAATGCAAGTAAATCAAAGTGAGTTTTCAATGGGAGAAAGGCGTCAGACTTAGGAAGTTCTCGGGAATTATATAATGCCAGACACTTAACTAACCGAATTCAGATTAAGCGCAAATTCAAGAACTAGAAACACAATGATAAACAATCCAACTCTCACTGAGATTATTTCTATATCTAGCAACCTAGCGATCCAAATCTCTTTGTGATCCTAGAGTTCTAAACAAGCATTAGGAATAGGTTCTTCGGTTCACAATTCTCCTAAACCAAATCTCTTTGTATCTAGTCAAATTGCTCACACTAAGTTTATTCAGATTATAACTCACACTCTTGTGCTAAGTTAATGGTCTCAGATCTAAATCCTAAGTGATCAGTCCAGAATTCAGTATTAAGCGCAACTTAGGTGATGAACGAATAGATTTAGAATCCTAGTTAATCAGTTGTCTAAACATGCATAAAACCCTATGAGAATTCCTAAATCTAACTAGGTTATTACTCAGACATATTATCAGATAAAAAACACATCATTGAATAGAAAACCAAAGACTTAATAGATAGATAAAAAGGGGTTCGAAATCCTTCTCTCAAAGGTTACAAGTAGCAAGAACATCCCCTTGGCACCAAATCTCTCAATCTCCAAAGCAAGAACAAAAGTCAAAACAAGATATTGAAACTGAGTCTGAAAAACCTAATTAAAACACTAAACGTGTTTTGGGGCTAGATTAGAATTAGGGAAAACTTCTGGGAAACTTTGCAATTCTTCAAAAGATGTATTCAACTCAGCGTATAATGTCATGTCGCCCTCAGTGTCGACCGACACTAAGGTGATGTCGGTCGACATCCAATCGTGGTCGTGACTCCAACTTCAGCTCATTGCACAGATCGCCAGAAACGTCCTATAATCCTACTATTTGCTCCAAACACAAGCCTACCTGTAGAAGACTCAATAGACTCGAAAAACCAGGTTAAAGACTCAATATATACAACTATATCATGGTTGAAAACCTAGAAAAACCATGATATATCAACTCCCCCACACTTAGCTCTTGCTTGCCCTCAAGTAAGTAAAGAACTTAAAGCATAAGAAAGAGGTTTGAAAACACAGAAACTCATTTCGTCCTAGGAACTTTCGCATTCACATTCACTTAGTAAGCCACTGAAAACTTTCCTGCAGAGATCAAGACCACAATATACTTCCCTCACACTTAGCAGCTGTCCCAAGTAACCTCCATAATCAGATTAGGATATTCAAGTTAACCACACTAACCTCTGTATACAATTAGGTGCAGTCTCACAGAGAGAGTATCGATCAGAGGAGACATGGAGTCAACTCAGTCAGTACTTGACCACCAAACTGTCGGTTTCTGGTTTCTTTCTTTTTCCTTTCTCCCTTAGCACTGATTTTTCCCCACTGGATATCATTTTATTTTTTCTATCAGTGCTCTTCCCTTTTTATTCAGGGTGTAACTTTGGACATGTTTCCATGGATGCACAGGATGTAATAGGGGTCTCTACCACTCATGTGATCACTTCGAAGCTACTAGATTATCCTCAGTTTTAATCTCTTTTTTTTTTACTTTCAAAGGAGGGGAAATCAGGAACCATACTTAGACATGATCATAGGCTGTGTCAAACACATCAGAGGAATCCGATCCAGAGATACCATGCCCCTAAGTGAGAAATTAAGTCAGGATTAAAGGTGGAGTTAGTGATGGATCCTTTGAATACCTGGTTAGATATGGGTGTCCTTGGTAAGTTGATCCGTTTGGGGTTTTTTAATAGTCATAGAGCTACTGCAGGTATGTCCAATGGTCACTTAGTTCCTGTTCCAGCGAAAAAATTCCTCGAAAAATCATAGTTTCATATATATTTTGACTCAATAAAACCATTTTGAAAACAATAGAAAACAAGGGACTGACTCTAAGAAAACAAAACACAATGTCAGTAACCACCTCCCCCACACTTAGACTGCACTGTCTCCAGTGCAATCGCAGCCTGGGTTCGGAAGAACAAGGTATAAATAACCGAGAAATGGAAAACAAAAATCTTACATGTGATCGCAGTCGATGTCGATCGACACACAGCCAGTGTCGGGCGACATTAGGCTTTGGTCAACATCGAGTTGCTCTTAATCGAGCATGATCGATTTCCATCCGTGTTTTCGAGTTTAGCGTCGACCGACACTGCTGTCTGCAAACCTGTTCTTTACGGCTCTGACACACAAAAACCAGAAAAATCAAAAGACACAAGGACAAAAACCAAAAAGAAACGAAAACTAACCTGTAGTGGGTTGCCTCCAGATGGACAATGTCAATAGCTTGACTGTATCGCGATCAGGCATTGGGTGGATTATCCAGATGGACAATGTTGCCTTCTGGAATTTCAGTTTTCGCCCAGTAATGTTTCACCCTTTGCCCATTAACTGTGAACTCCTCGCCTTTGGAATTCATCAAGATAACAGCTCTGTGTGGTCTAGCTTCCATGACGGTGAATGGTCCTGATCAACGAGAACGCAACTTGCCAGGAAACAGTGTTAAGCGAGAGTTATAGAGGAGTACCTGATCATTGGGTTCAAAGTTGCGTGAGATGATCTTCTTATCATGATACGCCTTGGTACGCTCCTTGTACAGCCTTGAGTTCTCATAAGCATGGTGGCAAATTTCATCTAACTCATTAAGCTGTATCAAACGTCTCTCAACTGCACGTTTCAGGTCATAGTTCGTCTGTTTGACAGCCCATCTAGCCTTGTGGTCGAGCTCAACTGGAAGGTGACAAGCTTTCCCATAGAGTAGATGGAATGGTGTAGTCTCCAGTGGCGTCTTGAACGCAGTCCTGTAAGCCCACAGCTCATCATCTAGCTTAGCAGACCAATCCTTCCTAGTCTTTCCCACTGTCTTCTCCAGAATCTCCTTGATTTGTCTATTGGAGACCTCTACCTGTCCACTAGTCTGAGGGTGATATGGAGTTGCCACACGATGATTAACACCATGCTTCTTAAGCAACTTCTCGAAGACCTTGTTGATGAAGTGAGAACCTCCATCACTTATCACAATCCTAGTCACTCCAAATTTGGGGAAGATGATAGTCTTAAACAGCTTAAGAACTATCGAAGAGTGATTGGTCGGACTAGCAAGCGCTTTAACCCACTTAGAGACGTAGTCCACAGCAACCAAGATATACATGTTCCCATAAGAAGAAGGAAACGGTCCCATGAAATCGATGCCCCAGCATTCAAAGACTTCAACCTCGAGGATGAAGTTTTGTGGCATCTCATGTCTCTTGCTTATCTTCCCCCTCCTCTGACACACATCACACTGCGAGACAAACAACTGAGCATCTTTGAACATCGTAGGCCACCAGAAGCCCGCTTGAAGAACCTTGGACACTGTCTTGAATGTAGCAAATTGTCCAGCATACTCAGAACCATGGATGTGGTATAGCACATTATCAACTTCAGACTCTGCGATGCAACGCCTGTAGATACCATCAGAGCAGTGCTTGTACAAGTAAGGTTCATCCCAATAATAGTGCCTGACTTCCCTAAGGAACTTCTTCTTAGCATAACCTTTAAATACTTCAGGCTCATCCTCTGCAGCAAGGTAATTGGCTATATCAGCGTACCAAGGTCGAGTAGAGAGAGAACCTTGGGCGACTGCAGCTATGAACATGTCAGCTTCATCATCCGGAATAGCTGCCTACATCCGCGACTGGTGTCGACCGACACTGAAGTTGGTGTCGACCGACATTGATCCCAATCGACCAACTGATGTCGAGTTTGATCGATTATCGTTCGATTTTTCGAGTTGAGTGTCGACCGACATGAATTGAGTGTCGACCGACACTTGCCCTGCAACCCGTGTAGAAAGCAGTGAACTCGCAGAAACTGCCTGAAATCCTGTCTCAACCTGATAGATGTTCTCCTCTGGCAGAAATCATCTATAGGAATGTCCTCATTGATCCTAATCCGTGATAAGTGATCCGCAACACCGTTCTCTACTCCTTTCTTGTCTCTCACCTCTATGTCAAACTCTTGGAGAAAAAAAATCCATCTTAGCAGTCTTGGCTTAGCATCTTTCTTCTGCATCAGATACTGCGCAGAATGGGCAGTATGCACAACTACCTTGGATCCAATTAGACAGGGGCGGAACTTCTCGAATGCAAACACAAGTGCCAACAACTCCTCAGTGGTTGCATAATTTCTTTGAGCATCATCAAGAGTCCTAATGGCATAATAGATAGCATGGAGCTTCTTGTTCTTCTTCTGCCCAAGCACAGCTCCTACCGCATAATCCCTAGCATCACACATCACCTCAAAAGGCAGATTCCAATCTGGTGGTTGCACAATTGGAGCCGAGATCAAGGCCTGTTTCAGCTCCTTGAATGCAGCATGACACTCATCTGTGAACTCAAACTTCACATCCTTACAGAGAAGTGCAGTGAGTGGTCTAGCTATCTTGCTGAAGTCTTTAATAAATCTCCTATAAAATCCAGCATGCCCAAGAAAACTCATGATTCCTTTGACTGAATTCGGTGCCTGCAGTCCTGTCATCACCTCAATCTTAGCTCTGTCCACTTCAATTCCTGCCTCAGAAACTCTATGCCCAAGTACAATGCCATTTTTGACCATGAAATGACATTTCTCCCAGTTCAAAACCAGGTGCTTTTCCTCAAAGCAAGCTAGCACCTTGCATAGATTATCCAGACAAGCATGGTAAGGTGGTCCGTAAACAGAAAAATCGTCCATGAAGACTTCCATAAAATCCTTTATCATGTCTGTGAAGATAGACATCATGCACCACTGAAACGTCGCAGGAGCATTACACAGTCCCAATGGCATTCTGCGGTATGCAAAGGTGCCATATGGACATGTAAATGTGGTCTTCTCCTGGTCCTCTGGGTGGATAGGGATCTGAAAGAAACCAGAATAGCCATCCATAAAGCAGTAGTAGGATGATTTGCCAACCTTTCCAACATTTGATCAATGAAAGGGAGTGGAAAGTGTTCCTTTCTGGTGGCTGCATTCAACTTCCTGTAGTCTATGCACATCCGGTGACCAGTGATTTTCCTCGTAGGAATCAGCTCATTCTTGTCGTTCTTCACCACTGTGACTCCTCCCTTCTTAGGGACCACATGAAATGGGCTGACCCAATCACTGTGTTATATAGGATAAATAATCCCAGCTTGCAGCAGCTTCATGATCTCCTTCTTCACAACCTCTTTCAGGTTAGGATTCAAACACCTCTGATTCTCAATTGATGACTTTCTCTCATCCTCAAGGTGTATCCTATGCATGCACAAGTCCGGAGAGATACCTGAAATATCATCAAGAGAATAGCCAAGAGCTTTGCGATGCTTGCGCAGCTTGCTTAGCAGTAAAGTGAGTCCTGCGTTATTCAAGTCATCATTGAAAATAACATGATAAGTGGAATTGTTACCTAAGAATGCATATTTGAGGACTGCAGGCAGCTGCTTCAGCTCAGTCTTTGGAGCTTTCTCCTCGCTCCAATCACTCGCGACTAGTGTCGACCGATTAGCATGTAGTGTCGTTCGACACAGTGTGTCATCGGTCGCTTCCAAGTTCATGACTTGCTCAGAAGCATCCAATATTTTCGAGTACCCAGCTGCAGCATCATCCTCCAACTCCAAATCATGCTCAGAACTCATCAAATCTCTTTCCAAAGGGTCAGAAGGATGCATCTAATTGAAGAATTCTGCAGCCAGATTCTCAATCGTATCAACATAGAAGGTCTGTCCATCAATGGTGGGGTGTCTCATCAGCTTATCCATGTCAAAATTCATCACCGTATCACCCACATTGAGTCCAATCTTTCCTCTTTTCACATCAATGATGGCACCAGCTGTAGCCAATAATGGTCTGCCCAGGATAATAGGGTCCTTAGGCTCATCATTGTACTGTAAGACTATGAAGTCAGTTGGGATAACGCATTCACCAATCTTCACCGGTACATCCTCCAAGAGACCCTCAGGAATCCTTATGGAGAGATCAACAACTGAATATGGCATCAGATTGACACTTGAACCTAAATCACATAGTGACCTCTCAAATCTTTATCTGAAAATGGTACAGTCTAAGACAAAGCTCCCTGGATCCTTTTGCTTCTCAGGAACTCTGTTTAAACTGACAGCATTACAGACTTCAGTGATCATAATCACACACTCTTCATCTCCCATGTCAGAAGTCAGCATCTGCTTCAAACACCTCTTCAACACTCGGTTGTTGTTGATAGCATCCATCAATGGCATTGGAAGAGTGAGCTTTCTCAGCATAGCCATGTATTTAGCCTTGAACCGCTCAAACTTGGATTGCTTCGGGTTTCTCGGGAAAGGTACCTTGGGTTTATACACTTTCCCAGCAGCTACAGGAGCTTTCTTCGCAGCATCAGAATATGTACGTTGCTGGTGTCGAGCGACACCTGGTTGATGTCGGTCGACATCGCTCGATTTCGTTCTGTCATCAACCTCATAATCGACCTCGGTCGATTTCCGTTCGTCACGAGAACTCGAAGAAGTGGGTGTCGCCCGAAATTCAGTCGTAGTGTCGGTCGACACTCGTCTCGCAGCTTCGAACTCTTACTCAAATGCCCCTATCTCCTCGGTTTCTTTATCACTGATCTGCCTAATGGGGATAGTGTGCAGCTCTTTCCCACTCCGCAGTGATATTGCATTGCAGTGATGCTTGGGATTGGTATATGTACTTCCAGGGAGGAATCCGGCTTGCCTCTTTACAGCTCCAGCAGTTTGAGCAACTTGGGAGTCCAATTGCTTCATATATGTACTCAAGGATTCAAACTTCCCATTCAAATCAGTGTAGACAGCATCAATCTTCTTGTTGAAATCCACAGCAGTCTACGTCTGACCCTCCAGCAACTGCTCCATCATAGCTTCCAGCTTACTCTCATGAGCATTAGTAGCAGGAGGTGTCTGATATAAAGATGATCCATAGGTCCTCTGATAAGAGTTGTTCTGCTGAAAAAGCTTTTGGTAACCAGCATTCTGACCATATCCAGAAGAGTTTTGATTGCTTGTGAAAGCCTCTTTTGTCCACCAGTAAAGAACTTGTTGCTTTGCTGATTTCCAAACCTGTTTCCTTGAAATCCAGAACCACCAATGTAGTTCACATCTTCTTCTGTGCAGCCTTCTTCAGGTCCAAACTCTTCAACCTCTTGAGCAGAATGAACATGCTTCTTGCCAGTCAACAAGCTGTGAATAGTATCCAGCTTTGTTCTTCATCTCAGCAATCTGCAGATGATCAACTTTTCCACCAGACTCTTTCCTCCTCTGATCTGCAGTCTTGGTACTGTTGCTGCTCACCAATTTCTCAATCAATATTATGGCCTGCTCAGGAGTCTTTGTGTTGAAGTTACCATTGTTGGCAGCATTTAACGCAGACTGGTACCAGAGATCCACACCTCTGAAGAAAATGCCCAGCAGCTGAACTTCAGAGAATCCATGATGAGGACAGTCTCGTTGGTACATCTTGAACCTCACCCAGGCAGACTTAAGTGGCTCTGTAGGTCCCTGAGTGAATGTCAGAAGGTCCTGTCTGAGCTGATCAGAGCGAGCATCATCATAGAAATGTCGCACGAACTCCCTCTTCACTGCATCCCAAGTAGTTAACTTCCTAGGTGGAAGTTGCTTAAGCCAAGCTGCAGCCTCTCCAGCAAGAGAATATGGGAAAAGCTTGAGGAAAAGGAAGTCATAGCCCACTCCATTGTGCTTCATCCCAGTGACGAAGGCTTCAAAATCCTCAATGTGGTCTATGGGTTGCTCATGCGGAAGACCATGGAAAGGATGCTGCCTTAGAAGTGTATAGTAGACAGTCATAAGCTCAAACTCATTCCTCTCGAAAGGAGGAGGTACAATTGCTGACCGGTTAGCATAAAACTCATCGGGTTGGTTGTAGTCAGCAAGAGTCCTCTCAGCAGCAGCAGGATTATGTGGCTGTCCATTAGCTCCAGGATTGACCATCTGCCTCTCATCTTGAGGCTGTTGCACAGGTTCAGGGATCACATTTCCCTCAGCATCAATCTTTTGCCCCTGAGCATTGTAGGGGTTGTTATGTTGGTCTCTCATAACTCCTTCAGCATCTGGTCTCAAGATCAAACGATTGTTCATCATCCTTGAAGATCTCTGCGTCTTTCTGTTCGTTCTCTCAAGTTTAGCTAGCTCCTCAAGCCTGAGGTTAACAAGTTATTACTTAGACATATTATCAGATAAACAACACATCATTGAATAAAAAACCAAAGACTGAATAGATATATAAAAAGGGGTTCGAAATCCTTCTCTCAAAGGTTACAAGTAGCAAGAACAGCCTCTTGGCACCAAATCTCTCAATCTCCAAAGCAAGAACAAAAGTCAGAACAAGATATTGAAAATGAGTCTGAAAAATCTAATTAAAACACTAAACACGTTTTGGGGCGAGATTAGAATTAGGGAAAACTTCTGGGCAACTTTGCAATTCTTCAAAAGATGTCTTCAACTCGGCGTATAATGTCATGTCGCTCTCAGTGTCGACCGACACTAAGGTGATGTCGGTCGACATCCAATCGTGGTCGAGACTCAACTTCAGCTCATTGCACATATCGCCAGAAAACGTCCTATAATCCTACTCTTTGCTTCAAACGCAAGCCTACCTGTAGAAGACTCAATAGACTCGGAAAAACCAGGTTAAAAACTCAATATATACAACTATATCATGGTTGAAAACCTAAAAAACCATGATATATCAGTAATGACAGTTCATATCAGTTTTTTGGTCGATACTCGATAAGGAGAAGAAAGTACTCGTGTGTAGTGAATACATCGTGGGAGAGGACAATGAAGTTAGGGAAGTGATTTTTGGACTCAGATTTACTCCATTTTTGCTCAAATTCAGCAAGGTATCGGAGGCAAAGGAAAAAGAGGCGAATGATATTCAAGCTACATGCAAACCATTCTTCTTTGGGTTTTTATTAATTTGTATATTTCACTGTTTGATCGTCATCATTGAAGTCCTTTTGAATGATTAATAAACTTATATGAAGTTCAAATTTTAGTTTCAAGTTTTTCATACATGGTAAGAAAAAAGCAACTTTGCATTAGTTTCGAGCTTTTACGTTCACAAATATAAAAATGAAAACGAAGCAAGTATAATTCTCATAACGCTTTGAGCTAGTAGAGAGAAAAAGATAAAACAAAGATGATGAAAACTCGATTCTCTTGGTGATTCTTCATCGTCTTTTCTTCTTTAAAAGCGAAGCAGCCCGAAGAAACATCTTGTCCACTTCATCAAAGTCTGGAGACTCCTCATCTTCTTCCTCTACGTTGTTGTTTATAGCTGGAAATTTCTCAAACTCCTCAAGAAAAAGCGGTCGCTCTGCCTTCTCGTTCTCTGCTTCCGAATCAGTCTCAAAAATATCAGAATCCGTTGCCAATTCATCTTCTTCTTCTTGCTCATCCTCTTGGCTTCTTTCTATTATCTTCTTCAACTCTTCCGACCTTTGATCATCATCAACCTTGACTATACCGGGAAATTCTCCCTTGGTCATCTCACCTTGCGCTTGAAGCAACTCAAGCTCTTGTTCAAGCCTCGGAATATACTTTCTAACCGCACGAAGCGCATCCCTACATTTGGATTTGTCCAAAGCCTTTTTCCTCGGGAGAGTTATCCTGGGCGACATGATTTCAGTTGGAGGTTGGACATAGTTCTTCCCTCTGTACATAATTATCGTGTTCCCTTCGTGAACATCAAGCACAATCCCACCAGTCAAACTCGCTAACTCAACAGCAATCTCATTCACTTCCTCGGGCGTAAACGTTTTGATCACAACCTGTAACGTCTGATGCTTCTTCCAGTGAAGATGCATGTTCAGAATCACTCCTTGGTATATTCCACGTCTCCCTACAGGAACATAATTCTTACACTTCAAACCCATTTTCAGATAATAGAAATGCTCCTCAGGTGTTAATATCTCAGGGTCATGTGTTGTTTCCGATGACTCTGACGGTTCCAGCTTCTTAATCGTCTCCATAAGTCCTTCCTCTTTCTTACGAGCCTGTCAGAACAACATATAAGAAAACACCAACATGAACAATACGTATTTGCAGGTCTGAAACAGTAACAAGAACCTTTCTTAGTTTGTTGAATATCTTTTCTTCAGCAGTCATTCTTTCAACCTCTTTCTTTTTCTTCCACCTGAAAAACTTCAGCCACCTCACAACCGCCCGTTTACCCTTAAGTTTTTTTCTCTTGGGTTTTGTAGAAGCTACTCCATCTAGACTCGTACTGTTCTCACGAGATGGAGTCGAATGAAACCAAGATGATCTTAAGGATCCGACGTTCCACGCAGATTCTTTACAAGAAGACTCATTATGGAAAACCTTGCCCAAAAGATTAACAGAGCTACTACATTATAGGTTAAATCGTTTTGCAATTAATCTAATAAACTTCAAATAATCTGCATAGAAATGTAATCCGAATTTAAAAAAAAAAAATCAGAGAAAATCAGGAAATTGGATTCACTGGAACGTTCAAAATTGGTTAATTACATTTCGATTAAGTTCCATATTTTCCTCTGTACATGCCCACATAAAAGAACAATTTAAAGACAAATCTAGAAGAATCGAACTATGAAAATCAAAGCCGAGTTCGAATGCATTAATGGAGAACTAGTGGTACCTGATACGGCGAGGGATGGAATGAACGCTAGAAGAGGACGCTAGCGACCATAGCTGCCGAGATTTACGGCATAGAAGCACTGAGGCCGATGCCGAAACCCTAGCCACCGTCGGAACCACCATTTCTTCTCACTGAATGTTTTATCACTCTCTGATCTCAAGATAAGGGCCTAGCAAGACAAAACTAATATTAGACACGAAATGGGTCAAGGAACGGCCCATTATGTGAGGAATTTGGGTAAGTTAAAAGAGTCTTTAGACATAACTATATTTTTATCCCACATCGAACTAACAAAATCGAAATTACACGTGTAAGGATTCTTGTAAAAGAAAAGAAACCTTCAGAGTTTTTGTGACAGACGAGAGAAATAAGATCTTCTCCTTTCATGGTGTTTTCCAAATCTCCTAATGTAAGGCTCTATAGTTCTGCAATTCGCAAAAGGAAAAAAAAAATACAATTTCAAAATCAAGAACGTAAAATAAAGGTAAGCTCTAATGCTAAGAGTTCCCATAGAGTGTAGAATAAAAGCTATACCAAGTGAGTTGCTTAAGGCAGAGTCTCTCATCATATAAGTGAAGCAGATTCATGTAATAGTTTTTCTCCCATGGCTTCCTTAGCTAGTTAATCAACCAAACGGTTTCCCAGATTCAGTCTTACACAGAATTGTATCTTAAACGAGAAAGCACAAAGATCTGTCAACAGAAACTGTAGCCTAACTCATACAAAGTTTTAGCTCACTAGGCTTTAACTAAATGCAAGCTAAGTAACATCCTTGGATAGAGATCATCTATTATTCCATCGAGAGTAGACAATCAGCTTCGATTTTTTTTTTTAATAAATATGCTCATCCAAAGTCATGATCTATACCAAAATTTGAGAACTAAATGATCCGAAATACAATACAGAAAGATCCAGTTTTACCTTCATAACCACGAAAAAAAGAAACTAACCTCCAGTTCGTTTACAATAAGGTCAACATCTGCGGCATTGATCTTAACGGAAGCAACAGAAAGGAAGACTTTTGAAAGGAGTACAGATGGGTTAACGAGATATAACCTGTAATAGAGAGGCTTGCAAGACTGATAAGTATAATCAGACTTATGTGAGGAAGAGGTTTAAGAAGAGGATGGCGGGAGATGACGTGGCATCGAGAGCATTTGAAAAGAGTAAAGCAAAGACTCGGTATGAGAAGGAGGCTTTGCAAATGGAATAAGAAGAGTGAAGGCGAGTGAGCTGAGTGAGCTACTCGGCGTAGGAACCATGAGTATAAATAAGGGTGGATTCATTTTAGATATTTTCTTATGCTTGATCTGTTGTATTAGACGGTATGAGTCTAGAGATCGATATGAGATCTTAGTACTGATTTCATTATATGCATTTGTAATCGGTACTGTTCTTCGGTCAAGCTAGTCGGATTCTCTTTGGTTGCTAATTCGAGTTACATATATCAATAATCTATCATTGGTGCGGTGAAAAGTTCGAACACGAAGCGATCGATGTCGAGGAGTGGTACACCGCCGAAATCGGGTTTTTCCGATGAGTTTGAGGAGATCGATGAGAAATCGAAAGGTAAGCTCGCTTTTCTGATTGGAGCGTATCATCGGTTGAACGCCGCGAATACTACGACGACGGTGTGTATGAATGCGATGGAATTGAAGATGACGACGATCGAATCGACGATGTCGGAGCTTAACAACTCTTTACAGTCGGTGCTGAGGTTGATCGGTAAACGAACAGAGACGAAGTTTGTTCATCAGTCTTCATCGTATAATCCGTTTCAGGTATATTCGCCTCATATGGAACATAATCACGGATCACACTCGTTTGGATCTAGGCATGATGAGCTGAATCTTGCAAATCGCGATAGCATGTTGAAGAAGATTGAAATGCCTTTCTTCGATGGTACTAGGACATTTGAATGGTTGAGCGATGTCGAACATTTTTTCAATCTTGGTCGTTATGTGGATGATGCGAAGTTGGATTTGGTTCCTTTGTGTTTACAAGGTGCTGTTAAGAAGTGGTTTTCTTGGGTGATGTGTCGTGGAGGTTTTCGGAGTTGGGATGATTTCAAACAACGTTTGGTAGTTCGATTTGCAGAATCGATTGACGATGAGCCGACTACTCGTTTGTTTGCGATCAAACAGACTGGTTCTATTGCAGATAATGTTTCGGAGTTTGAAGACTTGTCTTCTTAGGTGCTGGGAGTGGAGGATAAGCATTTGGAACATGTATTTTACAATGGCTTAACGCAGAAAATGAAAGAAGTAATTCGTATGAAGGATCCACAAGGCCTTTTTAATTTCATTGCTGCGGTTTTACGGATGGAGTCTAGTGTTTTCTGTAAAGTTGTGGGCGATGCTTCGAAGTCGGTTGCTCCACTCCAGTCTAAGCAGTATAGCACTCGTGGCTCTTCGTATCAATATTCTATCAAAGACCTGCACAAGAATACATAAAAGAATGAAACTTGATAAAAATAGAGATTATTAGGACTTAGACAATGAAAAATCAAAATGTAAGAGATCCATCAACAATTTGAAGAAAAGGGTGCCTCGAATTTCCTGTAATCAATTTAAAAACCAAACAAAATTCCCAGTATTTGCTCGCGAGAGAGAAGGAGAACCGGAGTTATAACACACACAGAGAAGAAAATGAAGAGCGGAGAAGAAGTTTTACGCGTAGAGCAGGAGAATCGGAGGAGCAATGGTCAGAGAAGGAAGGCTGAGGAGCGAGATGGAACTGATTTGGCCGGAGATGAAGACACGAACTGATTTCTCCCTTTTTTGGTCGAATTGGCAAATGGAAATCGTTTGGCGTGGATAAAAAAGAAAAATATAAAGGGTGGGTCTAAGAGAGTACCCAAGCGAGTACCAAATCAAATATTATCAGAACTCTTTTAATAAGTGGGTATGAATAAACCATTTTAAACTCATATAACTAAAACTGATAAATGAGGTTAAATGGATTGATACTATTAAAAATACAATATTTAAGAGACTAAGTGATGCAGGAGAAAATTTGAAGATATTCCAAATATCTTAAGTATTTAGATAATTATGATTTATTTGTATTTTATTAATATTTATATTTTGGTGTTTATCTATTAAGGTTTTAGGGTTTTGGTGTTTATTATAAATAAGCCGTTTAGATCTCCATTTGTATTAAGTTTATGATTTGATTAATTAAAAGGAGTTTTCCTAAAAAGCTTTTGTTAAAGCACTGAGAAGAGTATTCTCAAACCCCTAGTTTCCGGGTATTCTTAGAATCAATGGATCTAGTTCTATCGCTAGAAGTTTCCGCTACATCAGTTTGGTATCAGGGCTGGTGCTTTGGTTTCTCAATCAAATCTCGATTCTGGATGTCATGCTGAGTGATAGCTTTTATCCTTTTGTCGAGAGAGAAGAAAACTATGAGATCTATAGAGAGATCTATGGTGATCCAATCTACGACATCTATGAAGATGATATCGTACATGTCGAGTTCGTCTTCAAAGAAGATTCTTTTGAGAATCAGAAGCGTGCAAAATCCGGGCGCAAACGGATTTGTTCAGATTTCGGCTCCGTGCAAAATCCGGACGCGGATTCAAACTGTGACGTCTGCATGCAAATTTTGTGTTCTGCAGATTCTGTGAAGAATCATATTGGTTTGAACCCTGTGCACTATTTGTTTTGTGCAAATTTCGTGCAAAGAAGATTTGAGGATCGATTTTTGAAGATTTCAGCAACAAAAAACCGGTTTAAGATTCGAGGACGAATCTTCTCCAACCCTGAGAGAATGATGGAGGAAAATATTTGGAGATATTCCAAATATCTTAAGTATTTAGATAATTATGATTTATTTATATTTTATTAATATTTATATTTTGGTGCTTTTTTTTTTGGTCAAAATTTTGGTGCTTATCTATTAAGGTTTTAGAGTTTTGGTGTTTATTATAAATAAGCCGTTTAGGCCTCCATTTGTATTCAGTTTTGATTTGATTAATTAAAAGGAATTTTCCTAAAAAGCTTTTGTTAAAGCACTGAGAAAAGTATTCTCAAACCCCTAGTTTCCGTGTATTCTTAGAATCAACGGATCTAGTTCTGTCGCTAGAAGCTTCCGCTACATCATTAAGGCTGTAAATGGTATAATAAAATGGAATTGTTGGAATAATATTGAATGAGATAAGATGAATGAGATTGAAAGAAAAATGGAATAAATTCATTCCATTCATTTATCATCAAAATTATAAAGGAATGTTTTCCGTTGAATTTTTGTGTGAAATTGATGGAATGATTATTCGATACCATTCAATTCCAAAAAATATAATTGAAAGCAAATGGTAATTTTTTAATGGAATTAACTATTCCACATCATTCCATTCCAAAAAATGGTAATTCATTTACACCCTAATATTTACTTAATGTGTTTATTATAAAACATGTTATTAGAATTAATTAGTATTTATAATAATCACTAAAGGCATATTTTAAAGGCATATTTAGATTTAGTAAAATTTAGACTATGTATAGACTATGTAAATATTTTATAATTATTGAATTTATTTTAAAATATTTTTATAATATTTTTATATTAAATATAAATATTTTTATATTACAATAAAATCTTATAAAATATTTTTCTATTTTCAAAATTTTTTTAAAAATTTCTAATTTCGTATTTGTTATTAAAATTATTATAAAATATTTTTCATGACATTTTAATCTAAATATTCTATAATTATGATTTTATTTAAAATGTATTCATAATATTTTTTTAGTATCTTATTTTTCTTTAAACTATAAGTATTTATTATTATATTATAATATCTTATAAATTATTTTTAATTTCTTGATTTCTTAAGAAATTTTTTATTAAATTTTAAATTTTTATTAAAATTAATTAGTAATAATCTTAATAATGTTTTGGTCTATAGAATAAAAATAAAAATATTTATATTTAGACAATTATAAAGCAGTAAGAATTGTGACAAAAATGGATTAAAAACAAAATAAATCAATTTCAATCATCTATACTATTAAAAACAATACCAATTAATTGTAAGAGGGGTTGAAAAATAGATTAACAGTTTCAATAATTTTAATTTGAAAAACAAAATTTGCATACTGGAATATATCTATTTTATTATAAAAATATTTTAAATTTCTTATTTTTATGAAAATATTTATTAAATTCTAATTTATTATTAAAATTTATTAAAAATAATCTTAAGTATATTTTAATCTATAAAATAAAAATTAATTTTCTTATTTACACTATTATGAAACAGTTTGAATAATGAAAAAATGAGTTGAAAAATAGATTAACCAATTTTAATTATCTATTCTATTAAACAAACTTTGCATAATGTAAGACGGGTTGAGAAATAGACTAACAAATTTCAATTATCTATACCATTAAAATCAAACTTTGATTACTGGATTATAAATATATATTTTTATATTATAAAAAACTTAAAAATTATTTAATTTCTTTATTTCTTAAGAAAAATAATTATTTTAATTATAATTTATTTAAAATAATAATTAATTATTATTTTTTATATATACATAATAAACATAACAGTATTTATATTTAAACTAGTATAAAACGGGTTGAATTGTAACAACAAAAAGAGGTTGAAAAATAGAAAACCAGTTTCAATTATCTATCATATTAAAAATAAACTTTGCCTATTGGTAAAAATAGACTAACCAATTTCAATTATTTATACTAGGCTTGGACGTTGGGGGATCCGTTCGGATTTGAGTCGGATTTAGTGCTAGAAACCCGTTCGGATATTCTATATATCGAGCCAGGTTCGGTTCCAGACTTCTCGGGTTCGGGTACCCGAAAACACCCAAAACTAATGTCTGAATACTAAAAAAAATTACACGAAAATATTCGAAAATATTTGAATTATCCAAAAATTCTGAAAAAATCTACTCAATTACCTTAACGTATTCGAAAGTACTCAAAATATATGTATTACCCAAAATATAAAAGTAAAAATACTACTTAAACTACCCAAAAATACTAAAAAGTATCAGAACTAACCGAAATTAGATAAAACTTCGGGTTATTTAGGGTACCCATTCGGTTCGGGTTCGAATATTACATGATATCTGAAATACCTAGACTTAAGTCCCATTCGGGTATTTTTTTTAGAATCAGATTGGGATTAGATTTTCGGATCGGGTTGGGGTTCGGATTCGGGTTTCGGGTAAAATGCCTAGGCCTAATCTATATTATTATAAGATGAGTTGAAATATAAATTAATATTTTTGAATATATAAATATTATAAAGAAATTATATTCATTGGAATACAAGTTAAAAAGATGAATTAACCAATTTTAATATAGAAACATTAAATGAACTTAAACCAATCCAAAAATGCTAAATGAACGGTTTATCATATTTTGATATTCATAAATTGTAACTATATTTATATAAATTATAAATTTAATTATTATAATATTATAAACATAAATAAATGTTATATATGAACATATGATAATCTATAAAAATAAATAATTTAAATCAACGCAATACATATTAAACTTTTTTTTTGAAAGAATATATATTAAACTTATATCACATGTAAGAAATAAATCTTACGGAAGACGTTTATATGGAGCAACCTCTGGGGTTCATTGACAAAGATAAGCTTAACTTTGTATGCAAGCTGCGGAGGCGATTTATATGCTGAAACAGGCGCGGAGGATGTGATATATAGAGCTATGAAACTTCCTGCTTAACTCTGGCTTCAAAAACTCTCTAGCAAATGTATCCTTGTTCATTCTCATGGTTAGGTCAGTTTGCATTTATGTCCTCATATACGTTGATGATATAACTGTAACAGGCAATGACTCGACCAAGGTTCAGAAGTTTATTAACATACTGAGTAAGCGTTTCTCGTTGAAAGATCTGGGCGACTTGTCCTATTTTTGGGCATCGAAGTGCAGTGTACACAAGCAAGTCTTCTTCTTTCTTAGTGCAAGTATATCAATGATATGCTGGCTAAAACGAACATGAATAATGATAAACCTGTAAGTTATCTGATGGTGTCAACGGATAGACTGCAATTGTTGTCTGGTACTGCACTTTCAAATGGTTCTATATATCGAACAGTCGTCGGGAATCTCCAATATCTTCATTTACTCGCCCTGATATTGCCTTTGCGGTGAATAAGCTATCTCAGTTCATGCATAGGCCGACTGATCTACATTAGGAAGCAGCGAAACTTGTACTTTGGTACCTACCTGTAACACGTGATCTTGGCGTTGTTGTGCGCAGAGAGAATAAGCTTTCTCTTCATGTGTTTTTGGATGCAGATTGGGCTAGTAACAAGGATAATTATACATCTACGAGTGTTTATACTATTTATCTCGGCTCTCACCCTATTACGTGGCCGTCCCGGAAACAGAAAACAGTAGCACGTTCTTCTACCGAAGTTGAGTATCGATGTGTGTTGATACTGCGTCCGAGCTGCAATGGATAATTGCTTGGCTGCGAGAGTTGGGGGTAAGATCGGAAATTCAACCTGTAACCTTTTGTGACAATGCGGGAGCTACATATCTAAGTGCATATTCAGTTTTCCATTCACGAATGAAGCATGTAGTGTTGTATTATCACTTCATTATAGAGCTGGTACAGTCTGGTTTTCTTCGGGTTGCCCACATTTCTTCGAAAAAACAGCTTGGAGACGCCTTGACAAAGCCAATATCCCACACTCTACTTGCTTCTCATGCTTCCAAGATGGGACTTACCTCCGGACGTTCATCTTGAACGGACGTATAGAAGATATTCTTATTATCATCTCTACCATTATTCATTATCACCTCCACCAATATCTTATTCATCATCCCCACAATTATCTCTACCACCATCAACACCATTATTTCCACCATTATCTCCACTATACACCATTTCCACCATTATCTTCTTCATCATTTTTTTTTACTTTACCATATATTAATTCTTATAATGTAGTCTATAAATATGATGTAAATCTTTGTAAGTTTTATATTCAAACTAATACACAAGAATTCATCTCTCTATATTCCATCCAAACAAGAATAGATTTGCTCTGAAGCTTTGCTCAAACACTCAACGCAACCACTGCGAGTAAGAGGCTCCCAACACTCTTTACATTTCAACAATTCCACCGCATTATACCGGAATAACGTCCGGTTTAGTCCGATTATCTCATTTTCAGAACAATTTGGCTTGTCTGGCGAGCTTAACGTCTTGTTGAAGAAATTGTATTCGTCGTACCTGATGTAGCATCCATGTGAGAAGACTCGACCACCATGATTGCCTCGTTGGAGGGTAAACAGCGTGTGAGTTTCGCTTTGATCTGAGCGAAACACAAGTCACAATCTTTCTTGTCAAGATCTTTCATGCACTCCCCGTAAGCGTAGATGGTTAAGTTTCTGATATCGATGAAAGATAATGTTTCTTTTTCCGAGCTCTAAGATATCTTCTCTGAACAAAGATTTTTATAACTCCCATATTTTTCTTTGCAAGAAGAGTATAAGAAAACCTGTGTCATTTTTCTCTCAACGTTCTGGATCTTAGTTTCCAGAAGCTCCAAACGATCATGAGCCTCCTTGACAAGTCCAAAATCATCAACCTGAAACTCATTTGTTCGATTTTCTTTCCATCAACGGAACTTCTTCTTTTGGGCACACCACTTGCTCAACAAAATCCCCCAGAGATATCTTTGATGTTTTTGTAGATATGTAATGTAATAGGGTTATCTTAGTCATTTATCAATCCCTAATCTCTTCAATGTACTCAATATATATATATATATATTATAATCCTCATCTAATGAAAGACAAGTTGCCAATCATACATGGTATCAAGAGCAACTCACGATCCAATAACCTAGAAACTTTATAAAAAAATTTGGCCGCCATTTTCTCTTCTTCTTTTCTTCTTCGTTCCTCCTTCTCTTCTCTGTTTCTCCTCTTTGTCTCCATGGCCAACCCACACGAGATTCTTCTCAATACTAATGAGAATGCTATTCTCCATGTGAACATGACGAATGTCACAAAGCTCACCAACTCCAACTATTTGATGTGGAGCCGCAAGGTCAAGGCCCTCCTCGACGGCTATGCTCTTGTCGGATATTTGGATGGTTCACTCCCTCCACCATCAGCGACAGTGACAACAAATAATGTCATCTCACCAATCCTGCTTTTACCAAGTGGAAGAGACAGGATATGCTAATTTACAGTGCGCTGCTCGGTGCTATCACCACGACGATCCAGCCACTCTTGTCTACGACTACCTCGTCCCAACAGATCTGGACGACTCTCATGTCCATCTACGCTAAGGCGAGTAGAGGGCATATCCAGCAATTGCGTCAACAGCTTAAATCATGGAAGAAAGGAACGAAGTCCATTAACGAGTATGTTCAGGGTTTTGCAACCCGCTTTGATCAGCTTTCTCTCTTAGGAAAATTTGTGGATCTCGACGATCAGATCGAGTATGTGCTTGAAGGTTTGCCGGAGGAGTACAAACAAGTCATCGATCAGATCGAAGGGCGCGACAGTACACCCTCCATAACAGAGGTTCACGAGAAACTCTTGAACCAAGAGGTTAAGCTTCAGACCGTGGCGATTCAAAATGAGGCTTTGCCGGTTACTGATATATCATGGTTTTTACCGGTTTTATGCCATGATATAAGTATGTTTTAGAGTCTTTTTGTGTTTCTTTAGAGTCTTTTATAGGTTTTATTAGGTACTAGCACGTTTGGAGTAGATTTGGAGTAATTGGAGCATTTTGGTGCATTTTGGAGTTTTGACCCGAGAGATAGAGCTCACTGTCCAGAACAGAGTGATGTGTCGATCGACACACATCAGCATCGATCGATGCATAGCGAGTTGGGCCAGTCTCGGCGAGAGTTAATGAAGAATGATGAATTTTCATAATTACCCAGAAGTTCCAGATATTTACACAGAAGCCCCAAGACGTGATTTAGCTATTTAATTAGGTTTTTACATCAGTTTTTAGATACGCTATCATACTAAAGAGCAGAGAGTTTTTAGAGCTATTTGGGGCTGATCTGATCCTATACTACATCTTGTTTTTGGAGAAGATTTTGAACCCCTTTACTTATTTAATCTCTTTTATGATATCTATTTATTCATTGATCATGTTTACATATTCCATGTCTGAGTAGATTCATAGTTAGGTTTAGGGATTCTCATTAAGGATTTTATGACTTGCTAGATATAATTAATTCAGTTAAGGATTCACATCAATAGATGTTCTTCAATCTAAATTGTGTTTAATGCTAGTTCTAACTTGATCACTTAGAATCTAGATATTAGGTTGCTAGATTGACACGAAAGTGTGGTTTAGAATCTGAACTATTTAGGTTGAGCAATTTAATTACTCGCAAAGAAATTTGGTTTAATTATATTGTGAACATATCGAACTTGATTGTTAAAGCTGGTTTAATCTGTTAGGAATTACAAAGACATTTGGATTTCTGCAATTAGGCTTAGAGAATTCTCACAACGAAAGTTGGTTAATTCTATATCTGTGTTTTGAGTTCTAGAACTGTACCTAATTTGATCCAGACTGAATGATGTATCTGCTTGTCTGATTTCCTGAGAACTCCCTAGACTTAGCGCCCTTAGTTAATTGCTTACAACAAACCTTGCTACTGATTTACTTCCCTGCTTGCTTTTAGTTTTCTAATCACATTTGCTTTCTCCTAGTTTAATCTTTACTGTTCTAATTCTGTCATTTCCTAGAGTCCTCGTGGATTCGATCCCTAAGTACTACATTGATATTACTGTGCACTTGCAATTAGTATAGGGTTAAAACTTACACCTATCAAGTTTTTGGCGCCGTTGCCGGGGACTCTTTGGAGTCTTCGATAGATTCGAACTTTAGGGTTTTTACCAGGATTTTTTTTTTTTTTTTTTTTAGTTACTGATTTTTCTGTTTCTTTCTCTGTCGCAGGTTTTACTTTCGCATAGCATCGATCGTTGCATATTTTGTATCGATCGTTACTAGACGATTGGAGTTGAATCGATCGTTGCACTGTTAGCATCGATCGTTGCTTGACGATTACAGACGGTTTATGCAGACGCGTGATACAAGAAGTAATCCGAATACTAACCTCGTTAACCTCCAACTTGAAGAGCTTGCTAGACTAGAGAGGACTAACAGAAGAGTTCAAAGAGCAAGGATGGTTGTTGAACGTGTGATTATAATGCCTGATGCTCAAGGTACCCTGAGGACTTACAAAACAATCCGTACAATGCTGCTGGGGAACGGATTGATGCTGAAGGGAATGTTATCCCTGATCCTCCTGAGCAACCACGACAGGAGCAGAACCAAGGCCAAGGACATGCCCAAGGTAGAGAGATGGTTGTTCATGAGAGGACTTTAGCTGAATATAACCGTCCGGATGAGTTTCATGCTAACCGGTCAGCTCTTGTACCTCCTGATTTTGATAGGAATGATTTTGAAATCAAGACCATCTACTACTCTCTTCTGAGGCAGAATGCCTTCCATGGTTTTCCTAATGAGCAGCCGATGGATCACATAGATGAGTTTGAGGACATAGTCACTGGGATGAAGTATGATGGAGTGAACTATGACTATCTGTTTCTCAAACTCTTCCCCTACTCTCTCGCTGGAGATGCTACTGCCTGGCTGAAACAGCTTCCACCTGGGAAGTTTGTTACATGGGATGCTTTGAAGAGTGAGTTTCTGCGACACTTCTATGATGATTGATGAGGACATCAACCCATCATTGACCCGTCAGACTAGGGGATGGCTCACCAAGCCGGTACATGCCTTCAGAGAGAAGCAGATTTATCGTACCAAAGATATAGGTGCACATTTTGGACCGTATCTACCTAACCATGAGGAATTAAGCTACAAATCGACATGTTATGGAAACCTAACTCACCAAGGAATCTGCAAGAACTGGAATCACGTCAATACCATTTTCTATGAAGAAGTTATGCCCGTTTCAAGACAGGTGATTTTCAGGGAACCCGATAAAGACCGACTTACACATTTTAGAGTGCTCAGAACGAACCAGGATGAATCAAGGAGTAAAGGAACTTGTTCTGGATTTTTGATTCATCAGGGAATGCATGAGAGTTGGAATCATACCAATACAAGCTCGGACGAAGAAGATATTCAAGATCAAACCTGAAGGTTGCTGGACCTGCCTTATTTGGAAGCTCACGGATTTAGTGAACTACAAAACTATGTTTAGCGACCAGGAGCACGTGCAACATCTCCTTGGGATGAGGTTTATACTCTTTTTCCCTTAAGTGTGGTTTTATCCCAATTGGATTTTCCCACTAAGGTTTTTAATGAGGTAAACCAAAGCCCGATACAAGAGAAGGAGAATCTGGCCCGTCCAACCTTTCTTCTTTTCTTTTCATTTATGATTTCGACCAGGCCCTTTTTGGCCCATTTGTAACCTATACTATTGGCTATTTAAGCAACTCTTTTTGTTTCTAATAAAGTTAAGCAAGTTTAAACATAAAACCTAAAGTGTTTAGCCTAACGGCGCAACCTCTCTTTCTCTCGCGTGGATTCCCCTTGAGACGAAGGCTTGTTACTTGCTCGTGTCCTTACTATCAGTGTTCTAGTTCGTGATTGTGTTGCTGTGATCTGTTGTTCCATCGAATCCACCCACTGACCAAGCTGAGAGCGCCTTCGGCCAGCAGCTTCGTCCCATCCGACCATCTTCGACTCGCTCGACCGCTCGGCCACCTCGCCATTCTTCGACCATCGACTACCCAATACACGACCCACCTTCGATCTTACATCATCTGGTATCAGAGCTTAGGCTCGTGAAACCACTCTGGTTACATCTATTCTCTTTGCTTTTTCGTTTTTGTTTTTGTTGTTTGCTTTCTTTAAAAATCGAAAATCTCATAAAAGTTATCACTGTTTTTCTTTTGTTTTGTTTTTGTCCATCGATTTGCTCATTATTTTGCTTCTGTTTTCTTATTATCTTTGTTGCATTGCATTCATAAATTAAAAAAAAAAAAATTGGGTTCTTTGTTTTGTTCTTGTGATTTTCTTGTTTGAATTCAATTTCCAAACCCATAAGCCATAAGAATCGTGTTTCATTTTGATGCATTAATTGTTTGATTCAATTCATTAAAAAAAACCCATAAAAAGTGATTGCATTTTTTAGTTGTTCCCATATCTTGTTATCTCATTGAATCTGAAAATAAAAGAAGAAGAATAAGCTGTCAATCGAATCATGTTTCCTTAATTAGTTATTGCGTTTGAATTTAAAATTTGTAAACCATAGAAAGATGATGAATTATCGTGGTTGCATTGCTGGATATTTTCATTAATCTTTATTTCTTTATTTGGTTGGTAATCTGTCAAAAAAAAGAGAGTTATACACATCATTACCATATTCGTGGTTTCCATTTTAATCGACCGCGTCGATTGATTCATATTTGAATCGAACGATTTATCCCGGTCCTCTTTCTTTTGCGTGTAACCCTTTGTTAAGTGTGCAGGATTAAATTATGAAGGCAAACCAAGTAAACCAACAAGGCAGACTGGCCGACTTCAACCAGCTGATGGCCGCCGTTCAAGCCATAGGAGCTAAGCTAGATCGTCTGGAGCAACCATCCGACCACTCTCGACCTGGTCGAATGCGACAAAGACGACTAGACCATGGTTACAACCTAGATAACGTTGGAGAATACTATGCTGCGGACGAGATGGAACCCGAGCCACCGGACCATTACCGGCCCCATCCTCCCACCAGACTAAGACATTCGCAAACTTATAAATCTCGATATAATTCTTATGTCTTAAACTCACAACCAATGTCTTTTTTAGGTACCGAAGACTACTTTCATTGGGAGGAAGACCTAGAAGACTATTTTTGGGATTACAACATCCCAAGAAAAGAACAGGCCTCGTATGCTATTCGAACCCTGACCGGAGATGCCTATACTTGGTGGGAGAACGAGGAAACGATACGAGCTCACTACAAGGAGCCAGCATGGACGTGGAAGGGTCTGAAAAGGCTCGTATACGAGCAATATGTCACGCCAAGACCAAAGACCCAGGGCCGTCCACGCCTTTCGACCGCCTCGACCGAAGTCCCAATGCCCGAACCGCCTCGATCGAAGGTTAAAGTGCCCCAACCCAACTCTTTTCCATCTGATTGTAATGAATCAAAAACTATTTTAATGCACTTGGGATTGCCCAAAAGTGTTGAGAAGGACGCAAGAATGATAGAGAGTCCAATGGACCGCACGGACCAGCAGACCGGAGGCGAGACCGAGAAACAAGAGGAACCGCCCGACCCAAACACAGCTGACAGTGTTAATCAGGTAAGTCTTTCTCTAACAAAGTTCATATCTACTGATTCCACAGAAGTACTAAAAGATCTGATGAACTTGAAAGAGCATGAGGAATCAATTTGTTTAACACCACAAGTAGAGGAAGGCTTTGCTAAAACTAGTGCTAAGGAATTAGATTCAACATGGTTATCTTATCCTAAAGAACACCTTATGCACTTGTTTCTTGCCAAAGGTGTCAAACTTATTTCAGGAACCACACAAGAGAACCAGAAAGAAGTACCACCAGACCTTGGACGGTGCAAGAAAGCATCACCACCAACCAAGGAGAACAAGACCGAGGCCAAAGAAGATGATGGTACAGAAACTTATCATTGGCAAGAAAACCAGAGGAGAGGCGAGCTGTTGGATCACTTACTCAAAGAAGAACCGCCTGATGCTCCCTACGTCAACGAGCCCCGGATTCATCAAGGTAAGGCCATGGACTCACAAAACCGCATGAAATCTAACTTGCTTTCTCTTGGTGCAGGTTATAAAATTTCGAGGTCGAAATCTTTTCAAGAGGGAGAGTATGATGAGGACATCAACCCATCATTGACCCGTCAGACTAGGGGATGGCTCACCAAGCCGGTACATGCCTTCAGAGAGAAGCAGCTTTATCGTACCAAGGATATAGGTGCACATTTTGGACCGTATCTACCTAACCATGAGGATTTAAGCTACAAATCGACATGTTATGGAAACCTAACTCACCAAGGAATCTGTAAGAACTTAAATCACGTCAATACCATTTTCTATGAAGAAGTTATGCCCGTTTCAAGACAGGTGATTTTCAGGGAACCCGATAAAGACCGACTTACACATTTTAGAGTGCTCAGAACGAACCAGGATGAATCAAGGAGTAAAGGAACTTGTTATGGATTTTTGATTCATCAGGGAATGCATGAGAGTTGGAATCACACTAATACAAGCTCGGACGAAGAAGATATTCAAGATCAAACCCAAAGGTTGCTGGACCTGCCTTATTTGGAAGCTCACAGATTTAGTGAACTACAAAACTATGTTTGGCGACCAGGAGCACGTGCAACATCTCCTTGGGCTGAGGTTTATACTATTTTTCCCTTAAGTGTGGTTTTATCCCAATTGAGTTTTCCCACTAAGGTTTTTAATGAGGTAAACCAAAGCCCGATACAAGAGAAGGAGAATCTGGCCCGTCCAACCTTTCTTCTTTTCTTTTCATTTATGATTTCGACCAGGCCCTTTTTGGCCCATTTGTAACCTATACTATTGGCTATTTAATCAACTCTTTTTGTTTCTAATAAAGTTAAGCAAGTTTAAACATAAAACCTAAAGTGTTTAGCCTAACGGCGCAGCCTCTCTTTCTCTCGCGTGGATTCCCCTTGAGACGAAGGCTTGTTACTTGCTCGTGTCCTTACTATCAGTGTTCTAGTTCATGATTGTGTTGCTGTGATCTGTTGTTCCATCGAATCCACCCACTGACCAAGCTGAGAGCGCCTTCGGCCAGCAGCTTCGTCCCATCCGACCATCTTCGACTCGCTCGACCGCTCGACCACCTCGCCATTCTTCGACCATCGACTACCCAATACACAACCCACCTCCGATCTTACATCAATGATGCTCGCTCTGATCAGTCAAGACAGGACATTCTCACTTTCTCTCAAGGTCCGACAGAGCCTCTTAAGACTGCCTGGATGAGGTTTAAGAAGTACCAACGTGACTGCCCGCATCATGGATTCACTGAGGTAACATTGTTAGGCATCTTCTTTAGAGGCATAGATCTCCCATACCAGACTGCGTTGGATAATTCCAGCAGTGCAAATTTCAACACTAGAACTCCTGTGCAAGCTAAGCAGTTGATAGATAACTTAGTAAGCAGTAATAGCTGCAAGAGTACTGACAAAAGAAGGAAGGAGTCTGGTGGGAAGATGGAGAACCAGGAGATAGCTGATATTAGGAGCAAATTGGACACTGTTTGCAATCTTCTAGCTGGGAAGAAAGCTGTCCATTTTGCTCAAGATGTTGAGGTAATCAATGCTGAAGATGATGCTCAGGAAGAGGATTTGAACTACATCGGAGGATCTGGTTTCCAGGGAAACAAGTTTTGAGGACAGCAAGGTAACATATTTTTCAGTGGTCAGAAGAGTGCTTTCACAAGCAATCAAAACTCTTCTGGCTTTGGACAGAATGCCGGTTTTCAGAAACCTTTCCAACAAGGTAATCAGAGGACTTATGGATCTTCCTCTTACCAAGCACATCCTGTTGCTAATGCTCATGAGAGCAAGATGGAGAGTATGATGGAGCAGCTGCTGGAAGGACAGACTAAGATTGCCAAAAGGAAGTTAGATGCTGTTTATGAGGATCTCAATGGGAAGTTTAAGTCCTTAAATACTCATGTGAAGCAATTGGACACTCAGGTGAGCCAAATTTCAAGCTCCATTAAGGGAAAGAGTGTAGTAGACACCCATATTAAGGCCTGGTCTGTGTACATTGATGATGGATCACACCTAGGTGAAAGATTTGAGCTAAATACAGTTGAACTGGTAGAAGGGGCTGAAATTTCTGATTTTGAGGAAAATCTCTCGGGTGGAATCTGTGAAAATTTAACTGCATCGATCGATGCACCCTTAGCGTCGATCGTTGCATGCCATGGACAGACAGATTCACATGATTCTTATGGCATTGATGCAGAGGCAGATCAAGAGCTTAATCGTTTATTCCCTGGAGTGTCTGAGATAACTCAACAGGAGATTTATGCACTATCTAATCGATTGTATCCTAAAGTGTCTGAGGTAATTCAACAAGAGATTGATGAGCTTAAATAGTTGGCAAAGATTGGTGAAGAGTTGGAAGAAATTCCACCATCTGATGATCCACCTTATCATCCTTGTGTGCAAAGGTACTTGGAGAAGATGCTGCCAATGGATGAGATGCTGAAGGATTGGGTTATAGTTGTTCCTCAACATATAAGTGATGTGCTATTAACCAAGATTCCTAAGAAGCTACCTCATCCTGGGATTTTTGTGTGTTAGCACTGAAGGTTCTGCAGTTACACAACTCAAGTTTATGTGTAACACAAGTTGACGTGAGTTGTTTTGTCACAAGGAAGTGGATGACGTGGCATTGGTGAATGAATCTAAAAAGAGGAAAATAAGCATAAAGATTTGGAGATATCAAAGATTTGCAAAATGGAAGATTTGCAAATATCCAAGATATGGAAATTGAGGATCTTTGGAGAAAAACGTGGTGAGTATTAAAAGAGGAAGATTATAGAGGCTAGGTGACGTCTCTAAGAGTGCAGGAGCAAAAGAAAAAGTTAAGTTCTCTATTGGAGAGAAAAAGACTGCTCGGTGGTACACGGAATACGGTGTGTAACACAGTTTGGTTTGAAACTGTGATTATAGATCAAGGAGGATTTAGGAAGTTGAACCTATAGTTTCTAGTTCTTGGATCTGTGTTAGGACGTGTATCTC